>CM033641.1:13936007-14306012 GCA_019512145.1 Engystomops pustulosus
TCCTCTATATACTACACCACACAGGAGACACATCCTCTATATACTACACCACACAGGAGACACATCCTCTATATACTACACCACACAGGAGAGCTGACACATCCTCTATATACTACACCACACAGGAGAGACATCCTCTGTATACTACACCACACAGGAGACACATCTTCTATATACTACACCACACAGAAGAGATGACACATCCTCTTTATACTACACCACACAGGAGACACATCCTCTATATACTACACCACACAGGAGAGGTAACACATCCTCTTTATACTACACCACACAGGAGAGCTGACACATCCTCTATATACTACACCACACAGGAGACACATCCTCTATATACTACACCACACAGGAGACACATTCTCTATATACTATACCACACAGGAGACACATCCTCTATATACTACACCACACAGGAGACACATCCTCTATATATTACACCACACAGGATACCCATCCTCTATATACTACACCACACAGGAGAGCTGACACATCCTCTATATACTACACCACACAGGAGACACATCCTCTATATACTACACCACACAGGAGACACATCCTCTATGTATTACACCACACAGGAGACACATTCTCTATATACTACAGCACACAGGAGACACATCCTCTATATACTACACCACACATGATAGCTGACACATCTTCTATATACTACACCACACAGGAGACACATCCTCTATATACTACACCACACAGGAGCGCTGACACCTCCTCTATATACTACACCACACAGGAGACATATCCTCTATATACTACACCAAACAGGAGACACATCGTCTATATACTACACCACACAGGAGACACATCCTCTATATACTACACCACACAGGAGACACGTCCTCTATATACTACACCACACAGGAGACACATCCTCTATATACTACACCACACAGGAGACACATCCTCTATATACCACATCACACAGGAGAGCTGACACATCCTCTATATTCTACACCACACAGGAGAGCTGACACATCCTCTATATACTACACCACACAGGAGAGCTGACACATCCTCTATATACTACATCACACAGGAGACACATGCTCTATATATTACACCACACAGGAGACACATCCTCTATATACTACACCACACAGGAGACACATCCTCTATATACTACACCACACAGGAGACACATCCTCTATATACTACACCACACAAGAGACACATCCTCTATATAATACACCACACAAGAGACACGTCCTCTATATACTACACCACACAGGAGACACATCCTCTATATACTACACCACACAGGGACACATCCTCTATATACTACATCACACAGGAGGAGAGCTGACACATCCTCTATATACTACACAGGAGAGACGACACATCCTACAGAGGTAATACACACAGTGATGTCACAGTACAGTGATTATACACACAGTGATGTCACATTGTATAGATAATACGCAAAGAGATGTCACAGTACAGAGATAATATGCACAGTGATGTCACAGTACAGGGATAATAAACACAGTGATGTCACAGTACAGGGATAATACACACAGTGATGTCACAGTACAGGGATAATACACACAGTGATGTCACAGTACAGGGATAATAAACACAGTGATGTCACAGTACAGGGATAATACACACAGTGATGTCACAGTACAGGGATAATACAAACCGTGATGTCACAGTACAGGGATAATACACACAGTGATGTCACAGTACAGGGATAATAGACACAGCTAATAGCCGGTGTCTTTCTATGGTATTTGCTGTCCTTCCTCTGCACCCTCTGTAGATATCTTAGCGGTGTCTATACTGATGTTCTGCAATGTGTTGTGTGTAGATCAGTGTAAGGGCTTGAGGATCTTTCTTATGTTCTCACAAAACTGTTTTGCTACAATATGTTCTAGGAAAGCGCCTCTAATATTAGAACCTGGTTTGTTCCTCCCCGAGCCGTAGTGTCTGTATTGTTCTGCCCACATATTGCAGGCGCAGATTAGGTGCAGCTCACACTTCGCTCATATTGGAATTTAAGGGAATCCCTCACTACATTTGGGTCTTGTCCAGTAAAGTGGAGGGTGCACTTACTTACTGATATCACCTTCGAAGAAGCCCTTTAAAAGGTATATATCAGCTGCAGCCAGTGATAGGAATTGTTTCTGTGTAATCAAACATTTGTGTGTATGTTGTTAGTAGCAGCAGGACTGTGAAATGTACATTTATGTTCCAGGATTGTGTCCTCACACTGCTGTCCGCTTTGGACTACATCGCAGCCACCCTATTCATTAAATCCTACAGATATCACTTTCCTGGTGGTGCTGTGGAGCTACATGATGCATAGAGCTAAGAGCACAGCAGTGTGAGGACACAATCCTGGAATATCATTCCATATTTCACAGTCCTGCTGCTACTAACAACACATATAAAGGCCTGATTATAAGTATGGGCCAGCCTCTGGTACTGGGCTTTACATATTGTATAGGATTGGGTGGCTTCTTATTAAAGTCCATGGTGGTTGTGCTGCGCCATCCTAGTGGTGACAGTGGGTAATGCAGGGGATGTGGTGCAGGCTGCATAGACCCTTGGGATGGTAGACAGACTGGCTTCAACACCAGGGAGGTCGGAGAAGTTTGTGGTTAGGTCATTAGTTACAGATGATGAAATATTTGCTCATTTCCCAACATTATTGATCACTAATAGAAAAAAAAATTCATTTACTTGGTGTTTCCTCATCCATCTGTCAATACTGATCAAAACCCGCAAACCCAAAGATAAGATTATATAAGTGACCTGCTCTGGGCTCCGATTTAAGGATCTAGCTAAGGATCTTAGTGAGTTGGCTCATTAGGCTCCGCTCACTAAGAAGAGCCGGCTCTTTTGGCTCCTGAATGGCTCCCTATTAGATATATAATAAGGAGATGCAAGCCAATCAGTCACCCCACACCACTCCACTATTAACCCGGTTGTATTGGGTTAAAGGGGGTGTGGTGAGCCAGTTAGGGGCGGGGTTAAGTGAGCCATCAGCTCACTAAGTTGAGCCGGCTCCCGTCATTCACAAAAAAGAACCGGCTCATTCGCGAACGACACATCACTAATTTGCACGGTGTACCAATGTATAATGTAACCCCCACTCTCCACTGAGCCACGGGCTGTTACCCCCTTCAAATACCTCCACACGGGGCAATAGGCACATTTCCTGGCACATTTCCTGGCCATAAACCGATTTCAAAATTCAGGCACACCAGCACTAATCCCCCTTGTATTAATGCCTAAAATATATATTGTGATTAATATTTTGTTGTTAACCTAAACTTATGTTACATGTTACATCTACAATTACTGGAGCAGAAAATACTAAAGAGGAAGCGCAAGAGCGCCACCTGCTGCTCAATGGTAGATAGATTGATGGAGATATATAGATGGATGGATAGATGGATAGTAGTTAGACGATAAATAGGTATGAGGCATGTAGATAAATATTAGATAATATATAGATATTTATGAGATAGATGGATCAATAATATATAGATATACATTATATAGATAGATATACATTAGATAGATATGAAATAGATAGATAGATATGTGATAGATAGATAGATATGTGAGATAGATAGATTGATAGATAGATAGATAGATGTGTGATAGATAGATAGATAGATATGAGATAGATAGGAGATAGATAGGAGATAGATAGATATGAGATAGATAGATAGATAAGAGATAGGTAGATAGATAGATATGAGATAGATATGTGATAGATAGATAGATAGATAGATAGATAGATAGATAGATAGATAGATAGATAGATACATAGATATGTGATAGATAGATAGATGTGTGATAGATAGATGTGTGATAGATAGATAGGAGATAGATAGATAGATGTGTGATAGATAGATAGATATGTGATAGATAGATAGATAGATATGTGATAGATTGATTGATTGATGGATGAATAGATGGATAGTAGTTAGACGATAAATAGGTATGCTGAGTCATGTGGATAAAAATGAGATAATATATAGATATTTATGAGAGATGGATCGATAATATATAGATATACATGAGATAGATAGACTGACTTTAGCTTTATTACTTTTAGGAAAATTTGCTTTTGGTGTCATATTAAAGATAGGAATCTCATCTTTCAGATGGCATCAGGCTTGTTGTTCTGTGAGCTACAGAACCAGAGATAGATACAGACTGTTAAGACGTATATGGAAATGCAAACTGCAGGTAACAATTCAAGTTCCTGTCTGTTTTTCTGTAGATCACGGAACCACAAGCCTGATGCAATTGGAAAGATGACATTCTTATCTTTAATATGACACCAAAAGCAAATTTTCCTTTCTGATCACTAAAACTAAAAGCAATAAAGCAGCATGTTTCTAGGTGCTAAAGAACCAAAGATCGGGGCATCTGAGGTGACCGTTCCCCTGCAGCCTCTAAACTTGACTCATCTCGGATTGGACATTTAATCCCCTAGCTAAAGGGGTTGGTAGTTCATTGGGGTAAAATCTGGTAACAGGTTCCCTTTAAAGTTATTATTACACTTGATATCTATTCCCTCTGTATATCTATATATAGAGACATTTTTACGATTTGGCTTATACCAGATTTTCATAAACTGTTGTGTTTATAACCCGATATGTTTTATACTTGTACATGAGACAATTCTAGACAGGACATTTTATCTCCTACATGAAGGAATGAGAGTTTAATGGGGTAAAACCTGGTGACAGTGTCCCTTTAAGGGAGACTGCTCATTGGCACCTGTAAGTCAACTAATGGGACAAGACATTAAAGGAAATCTACAAACAAAATCCCAAAATCCAGGGACATTTCTCATAGATCCAGGCATCGTGACTGTGGTAATATTCTTATATTTTTTATCCATGGCCTGCTACCAGAGACCCTCCGTGCTGAAGATTTACAGGCTGTTACACTGTGCACTGAAAATTCCTGCGATGCAGTGAGAATACATCAAGGGGAAATGCTGGGGGAGCAGTGGGGAGTGTAACAACCCGTGAAGCTACAGCACAGAGGGGCATCATTTTAAAAGTTAATTTTAGAAGGAGGGAGGTCATGGATAACACATATAAGAGGATTACCAGTGTTTCTGTGTCTGGATCTATGAGTAAGTGTCCCTGGTTTATCCGGATGGATTGTGGATGGTAGATTTCCTTTAAGACAAGCCAAAAAAGCGACATTACCTTCATTTAAGAGGTACGTAGGCTAGGGGGTAGGGGGCTGTATATAGTTATTATAGGGGGGCTGTTATTCGTTATTCCGGTGACTGTAGTATGAGTTATTATAGTGCACTTATATGTGTAGTGTCTTAATAAGGGGACTCTATAGTAGTATTCATAGGGAGGCTTGTATATCTTTATTACAGGGGAGCTGTATATAGTTATATAGGTGGATGAACTGTATTCATAGTTATTTAGGGGGACTCTTAATATGTGATTATAGGGGGGCTGCATATAGTTATTACAGGGTGACTGTATATAATTATTATAGGGGGACTGTATATAGTTATTATAGGGGACTCTCTATAGGTAATATAGGGGACTGTATATAGTTATTATAGGGGGGGGCTATATATATAATTTTTACAGGAGGGCTGTACATAGTTATTACAGGTGGACTAGATATAGTTATTATAGGGTGACTGTATATGTTTATGATGAGGGGACTGTATATATTTGTTATAGAATGCTGTATATATTTGTTATAGGGGGCTGTATATAGTTATTACAGTGGGCTGTATATAGTTATTATAAGGAGCTGTATATATTTATTACAGGGGGGCTGGATATATTTATTATAGGAAGCTGTATATAGTTATTATAGGGGGCTGTATATATTATAGGGGGCTGTATATATTATAGGGGGCTGTATATAGTTATTTTAGGGGCTGTATACATTATAGGGGGGCTGGATATAGTTATTATAGGGTGAATGTATACATTTATTACAGGGGGGCTGGATATATTTATTATAGGAAGCTGTATATAGTTATTATAGGGGGCTGTATATATTATAGGGGGGGCTGTATATAGTTATTATAGGAGCTGTATACATTATAGGGGGGCTGGATATAGTTATTATAGGGTGACTATATACATTTATTACAGGGGGCTGGATATATTTATTACTAGCAACATTTAATTTGTGTGGAGGGCCCCCACCAGTTTGTGCCCAGGGGCCCTGGTAATAGGTGACGTCATCCTATCTGTCAGGGTAGCAGGGCTCTCGTGTGAGCGTCTCCTGGATGAAGTGTAGACCTGTGTTGTGTTACATATCCATGGGAACTGGCGGGCGCTCAGACGGCGCTGTGTATACTCAGGAATCATAGTATTTCCTCTACGGCTCCACATCCAATTTGAAGAATTGTAAGAGGCTGAACGGCTTCCAGAAATGTGCGGTTTTCATGGTCTCAGCTACCAGAGCCAAGTACATACAGGCCACACACTGTCTGACGGCGAGCGCTCCCCAGGGCTATTCACGGATGGAACCATGTCCATATATCATGACGGGGCCCCCTAGTGTTCACACCTAGAAGTCAGGTCAGTTTTTGGAAGTTAAACCCATCCAACAATGGATCCAGCTTCTTGCATCAAATGAATATTATAGCCCCTACAAGTCTGGAATCACTTCCTACATCTGGTACTAGAATCGGCTTCTTGGGGAATGGAGGAAGTGTCCCTTCTGCCTGCTTTCACTTTGCTGTTTCAGGACCTTTGGAGGACCTTCAAAGGTCCTGAAATGGCTCTTGTGTACATGTGTATCGAGAGCAGGAACAGATGTATGAGAATTTCATGGGTGAAGGACCTTCTCAGTATAAAATTGGTAGGTGGTTCGGGTGGCCATGGGCCCATGAGAAGGCTTGGGCCCCAGGCTACCGCCCAAACTGCCTGTATTATAATCCACTACTGAATTCTACTTTATGGTGGATTGGGGAGAACAAACTGTGAGGGTCTGTGGGGGTCCGCTTCACCCAATTAGGACCAGTATTTTCCAGATTGCTTGGGGTCCTGTTTTTGTGGTCGCTAGGGGTCCTGCTTTTGTGATTGTATGGGGGGGGGGGGGGGGGGGACCATCACTGATCAGCTTGTTGTGCTCTATCCTATGGAACTTAAACAGTACGTAGAACCATTTTACGGAAGGAGGCAGCCATGTTTTTCTTATCCTGGGCAACCACTGATATGTTTTATACTTCTATATGTTCTACTTGTATTTGAAAAAAAGCGATGATCTCTACAGCCTCTACAATTGACTTAACTCAGGCACAAAAGTGACTCTTCTCATCTCATTTGCATATCAGTTTGAAAGAGATTCTTATAGGTAGATGACATTTCACATTGAAGAGGGAATTCTAAAAAGGACATTTCATACCCACATGAATGAGCTAGTAGTTTCATTGCGTAAAACCTTGTGAAAGTGTCCCTTTAAGGGAGACATTTAATTGGAGCCTGCCTGTCAACGAATGGGTGAAATTTAAAGGAAATCTACAATTAAAATCCATCCTGATAAACCAGGGACATTACTCCTAGATCCAGGCACTGTGATTGTAGTAATCTTCTTATATTTGCTATCCATGTCCTCCCTACTTCTAAAATCAACTTTTAAAATTATGCTAATGAGGGGTGTTACCATAGCCCCTCCATGTTGCAGATTCACAGGCTGTGAAGGAGAACTTCCCCTCCCATTGTGTGCAGAAACTTCCTCTGCTGCAGTGAGATTACATTAGACCATTTTAAGGTCTAAAATGTTTTTCTAATGATGGACAACCCCTTTAATAAGGTGATAATGCTGTCTATAGATAAATGGTGTTGTCCTCTTTGGCAAGAACTTTTTCATTAGAGGGACCCCGATAATGAGTCTTCCATGACATCTAGTGGTAAAAAATCTTACACTGCAGGCAAAAAGACAAAACATCTTTACAACATTACAGCCTACAGCAAAACGGAATCTTACTTTATCATTGAAAGTGTCCGGCAGGCGGATTGCAGGAGGGAGGCCGTGGTATGGTGGAGGTAGTTCTCTCCCGGCAATCCTGGTGTAAGTGTATGAAGGATCCCCAGGTAGATGCTAGAGGGGAGGCCCTTGATCTTAGCAGCAGCCAGGGATCATGGTGACCCCCTACATAGATTCATACCATAAACAAAGTTTCAAATATATACATACATATAATAATAATAATTCTTTATTTATATAGCGCACACAGATTACGCAGCACTGTACAAAGCATGGCAAATTGTTCCCTGTCCCCATGGGGCTCACAATCTAATCAACCTAACAGTATGTTTTGGAGTGTGGGAGGAAACCAGAAGAAATCCACATGGAGAGAACATACAAACTCTTTGGAGATGTTGACCTGGGATTAGAACCCAGAACCCCAGCACTGCAAGGCAGAAGTGCTACTCACTCAGCCACCGTGCCACCCATAACATATATATATTGGCAGACATCCCCTAAGTACTTGTACCATACCGGCAGCATGGTGGTAGCAGTGAGACCTGTCAATCAGGCAGGGTAGTGCAGGGAACAATGAATATGCAGGACTCACTTACAGTGATTGGACTGACCTCAGGTGAGTTGTACATAAGATTGCAAACTGAATATTTTAACATTGCAGCCATGGACAGGAACCAATTAGAGATGAGGTCAGTGCTTTGCAATCATAGCTTTTAATGAAATTTTTAGTTTGTGTGGATTAATTTGATTGGCAGGATCTCTTTAACCCCTTAACGACTTGGCCCTTTTTAGTTTTTTCACTTCCATTTTTCACTCCCAACCTTCAAAAATCTGTAACTTTTTTATTTTTCCATGTACAGAGCTGTGTGACGGCTTGTTTTCTGCATAACAAATTGCACTTCATATTGATGGTATTTAATATTCCATGCCGTGTACTGAGAAGCAGGAAAACAATTCCAAATGCAGTAAAAAAGGTGAAAAAACACATTTGTGACGTTTTCTTGTGGGCTTGGATTTTACAGCTTTCACAGCCACAAATGACATTTTATTCTTTGGGTTGGTACAATCACAACATTTTTATAGGTTTTATAATGTTTTTATGCATATACAAAAATTAAAACCTCCTGTACAAAATTTTGCCATGTGCTGGCGCCAATAACTTTTTCATACTGTACGGAGCTGTGAGTTTTTGTGACTTTTGATGGTGTTTTCATTGCTATAATTTTTAGGACTGTGCGACCTTTTGATCACTGTTTATTGATTTATTTATATTTTTCAAAATGGCAAAAAAGTGCCATTTTCTGTTACGGGTACAACGCAGTGAAAAAACTTTTCAGACGCGGCGATACCTAATGTGTTTATGATTTTTACTGTTTATTAATATTTTTAGGGAAAGGGGGTGATTAGAATTTTTAGGTTTTTTTATTATATATTTTTTTTATTTTTACTATTTTTCAGACTACCTAGGGTACTTTAACCCTAGGATGTCTGATCGATCCTATCATATACTGCCATACTACAGTATGGCAGTATATGGGGATTTTCCTCCTCATTCATTACAATGTGCTGATAGTACATTGTAATGCATAGGTTAAAATGAGACAGCCTCGGGTCTTCGGAAGACCCTAGGCTGTCATGGTGACAGATTGCCGCTCCCCATTAATGTCACGGGGAACGACGATCCGCTGCAAGATGGCGGCACCCATGCGCAGCCATCTTTTTGAAGCCGCCGGCAGCATTCCCGGCAGCGATCGGCGGGGAAACACCCACGATCGGTGCTAGCACCGATCGCGGGTGTCATCGGTAAGCCTTTGCTGCAATATGCCCGCGAGCCTTCTCCATGCACCGGGACCCAACTTCCGCCGTACTAGTATGCCGGGAAGGGGTTAAAGAACATCTACCACCAGGATAAAGGATTATAAACCAAGCACACTGACATACTGGTGTGTGCCCGCTCTGGCAGGATCTACTCTTCTTTTAGCTTCTTATGCCTTAGTATTTACAAAAAAAAAGACTTCTAAAATAATGCAAATCAGCCTGAGGGGCACCAATCTCCATTAAGACCCCTAAGACATCTGCAAAGAGTTTGTATGTTCTCTCCGTGTTTGCGTGGGTTTTCTCCGCGTCCTCCGGTTTCCTCCCACACTTCAAAACATACTGGTAGGTTGATTAGATTGTGACAGATTTTGCAAATTCTGTGCAGCGATGCGTGATCTGTGTGCGCTATATAAATAAAGGAATTATTATGATTTTATTATTATTATTATTATTATTAATTAAGGCTCATTTGCGTAATTTTAAAGCATTTTTTTCACCATGCAGCCAGTGTGCTTGGTTTACAATCCTTCATCCTGGTGGTAGATGTCTTTTAAGTTATACCTGGATCCTGATCTTCCCTCTTGACCTCTCAATAAATTGTTTATACACAAGTTTCCTGTAGATATTTTATCCAAATTCTTATATTCCTAAGGCTTGGAGAAGCTGCCTTTTCCGGGCGCGCAGCGTGCCAGATATCTCCGGTATTTTCCGTGTTTTTTTGATTGAAATGATCCCTATGAGGCATCCAGTTATCTGCCGTGGTAAACGCTCCCACATCTGTTTTCTTGTTTTATTTCTGACAAATGAAGCAAAAACATCGATATATTGCATTTTTTTGTGTTACCACAACAGCCAGAAATGAAAACCGCCTGGTAACTTATTCAAGTGGAAATGATTTAGTGAAAGTCAGAAAAGTTTATTATCCTTCCAGCGCCGACTGCACATGAGCTGCCTATCTGATAATAAATCGCGTGACGGGGAACGATCAATAGACGGGGTGGAACGGGGCCAACACATCTGACTTATCACAAAACTATGGGGGGAAACGCATAAAACCTGGTGCCAAAACAATGCGGTTGTTCTATTAACCAATCCGGTTGCTGCTCCTATTTTCAAACCTGCCATAGGAAAATGAGAGCTGTAATCTGATTGGTTGCTATGGGCAAACTGTGTCTTCCTGGAGATATGAACTGTATGAGGGTCTGTTTTAATGTTACAGTATTAGTACGAATAATATATTGGAAAAGTTTGATTTTTTTTAGGGGTGATGAAAATCAATTCTGTAATTATTTCAGGTTTTAGGTTTTTTTCCCCAGACTATGGGAAATAAGATTCTCTGGTCTGATGAGATGAAGATAGAACTTTTTTGGTGTTAATTATAAGAGGTGGAGAAAACCAGGCGCTGCTCATCACCTGCCAAATACAATCCCAGCAGTGACACATGGTGGGAGCATCAGGCTATGGAGGGGGGACCGGACCACTGAGTGTAATGGAAGGAAAGATAAATGTGGCCAAGTACAGAGATATCCTGGATGAAAACCTCTTCCAGGGATCTGGACCTCAGATTGGGCTGAACCTTCCAACAAGACAATGACCCTAAGCTTGCAGGTAATATAACACAGCAGAGGCTTCAGAACATGTGACCATTCCTGACCGGCCCAGCCAGAGCCCAGACCTAAACACGATTGAGCATCTCTACGAGACCGGAAAATGGCTTCCACCAACGTTCACCATCCAACCTGAGGGAACTGGGGAGGATCTGCAAGGCAGGGGCAGAGGATCCCCAAATCCAGAAGGGGGGAAACATGTTGCATCTTCCCAAGAAGACTCCTGGATGCACCAGTTCCAAAGCTGCTTCTACTCAACACCGAACAAAGGGGCCAAATACTTATCACCGGGGCTGAATACTCATCACCAGGGGCCGAATACTTATCACCAGGGGCTGAATACTTATCACCAGGGGCTGAATACTTATCACAGGGGGCTGAATACTTATCACCGGGGGCTGAGGACTTATCACCGGGGGCTGAATACTTATCTTGGTTCCCTCTTAGACGGATGGAATTACATATGATAGGATCTGTTCCCAAGCAATGGGACTGAGCTGCAATACCGGACATGGTCACCAGGGATGGGTGCACCGGAGTACTCGGGGACCATCTGTTTGGTACAGACATGAATAATACAATGGGCCTCGTAGCGGCAGGCGTTCCTAGGTAGTGCGCAATATTCTACAGCTTTCTCACCCCTCATCCGGGGACTTGTAGCGCTCCAGGCTATGCTCATGTGGTTTCAATCTTTTCAAGGCTGGTATGACCGGCGGACAGTTACATGTGTTGTATGAATTTCACGTAGATCTGCCAAGATCTAATGAGCAGAGAAATTCTGTAATTTTTTTTATGAATCCGGACTTTCCATGCATTTATGTGATGTCAAGCGTATCAGAGACTAAACTTTCAGTACATGTTCTGAGGCCGAATTTGGAAAGTTTTTTTAGTGTATTCTCCGAGAAACAAAACTGGAATTGTTCCCTCTTTGTGTTGGTGTCTTGTTGGGAACCCAGAGACATAGGCAGCCAAATTCATAGACGAGAAGGGGCCCCAAAGTGGTAAATGGGCCCCTACCTCTGCAGCCAGAACAGAAGAGCATGGGGCCCACCCCCTCTACCTTCACTTCTAAATCTATTGCACACTCTTTGGGTTTGGGCATCCCAACTAAGGATGGTTCCCTTCTCTATAGGGTCCCCTCTGTCCAAGCAATATGTCATGGAATACAGGCAGTCCCCGGGTTACATACAAGATAGATTCCTTGGGTTTGTACTTAAGTTGAATTTGTATGTAAGTCGAAACTGGCATATTTTAGAATTGTAGCTCCAAACTAATTTTTCTTTGCCCCAGTGACAATTGGATTTTCAATATTTTTTGCTGTAATGGGGCCAAGGATTATCCTTAAAATTTCATTACAGACACCTTACAGCTGCTCACTGCAGCCTGGGACTAAAGTAACATCCAGAGAGGTCACCAGAGGTCACAGGGGGCAGAGGGGTCTGTCTGTAACTATGGGTCGTCTGTAGGGGACTACCTCGACTGAGCATGCATGTGCACTCAGAAATCAATGGGAACTTAACAGGTTTTTTACCATGTTCAAAAAAGCCTCATAAACATATGCAAATTGAGCGGCAAGTGCTATAGGGGTGGGGCATGATTTGTTCGAATTTCTTAAATAAATCCACAAGTGTTCCGGCTCTCCTTTCCAATCACCGCTCATGCCACTATTTTAATTGTGAAGTTTTCAGCCTCTGTCTGCGACAATGTTAAATTGGCCCCACCCCTGAGGATCCTCCCACTTAGATGATTGTAAAAAGATGATTATCACTGCATTGTTTAGTTGATATCTGGCCACAACCCTATGGGGCAGATTTACTTACCCGTCCCTGTGCGAACCCCAAGCTGCGTTCCCAGACTCCAATGCACTTTGCCGCGATTCACTAAGATTGTGCGCCCGATCGTGTCGCTTCCCCGCTCAGCTCCGCCGGAGTTCCCCTTCTTCTTCCCGGTGCATGTAAGTGCTGGATCTTGCGACATAAATTCAAAGTTAAATCCTGTGGTTTGTCTGAATCCGTCGGATCGTCCAACGGCCCGCTCGACGATTTCTGTCGCATGATGCACCAAAATCGGAAAACCCAACGAAAATGCTGTAAATAAGCCCCTATATAACTATTTCTATTAAAGGGCCTTACACATCTATATATCGATTTAGGAGACAGGTCCCATTTATTTTGTTTTTAACCATCAATTTTTTTTTTAAAGTTTTGTTTTTTCTCAACACAATCACCAATTTCATCATATTTTTTACACCGGGCTTGGAAGTGTGTGAATAAATAAATCAGCGTAGAATAGCAATATATAGTATATTTAATAGGCAAACTGCGTCATATTATTATTTCCGCTATGATCCATGCAGTCCCATGTAAGTCCTTACCCCCTCAGGACTCTACACATCATCAAAACCGGATCAATATGTGACAAAAATAATTCAGTCAATAATGCAAAGTCTGGTGGAGGCCTCTGGTAGTGAAGCATCATGGCCATTAAAGGGGAACTCCATCATACACACATGGCAATAAATAGGATATTTGTGCAGGAGCTCCATAGGAAATCTCAGCTTCTTTAGAATCGGATGAATTGAGGCGATATAATGACTCAAAGCTTCAAGGGATCTTTGGCACAAGAGCAAAAAAAAAATCAATCTGTCTGTATGTGATGAAGTGGCAGGAACGTATCCCAGGCGGACGCACACGGGGGGTTACGGAGAGATAAATTGCGCAGGATAAAAAGCTGAACGGCAGGTTTTGTTCCATGTCTTTTTGTTAGAAGCTCGAGATCCAGATGTTGCATGGAGGCGTCTGAGCCCGGAGCCTTCTCCAGGATTTACCATCCAATATCCACCAGAGAAGAGAGAGGGAAACCACACGTCACTCCTAGGAGAGAGCACAGGACACAGCAGGGTTAGGTATATAGTCCAAATACTAGGGATGTGATATATATCTAATTATCTATCTACAAAATGAGATCAAGCAGCAGACTTAGGGTCAACAGACAAAAAGACAAAAAGATAATAAATCTGTGCACACAAGTCCTCCAAAAATATCAATGAGAGAAATGGCAGCACTAGGGGGATCAGTCCTACTGGGCTCATTCAGCAAGAACTCCAGGCTTTAAAGGGCATCTACCACCAGGATGAAGGGCTATCATCAAAAATTAGCCTGAGGGGCTCCAAATTATATGCAAATTAGCCCGAGGGGCTCCAGGCTCCATAGGTGTTAATGGAGCCTGGAGCCCCTAAGGCTCATTTGCATACAGTCTTTCATCCTGGTGGTAGAGGTCCTTTAAATTAGTAAAGACCTAACTCTGGGAAATTACAGATATATGATAAAAATAGATGAGAGATATCAATAATAGAATTGGGAGCACCCCAACAACCGACTTTATTCCATCTGATGTTTACAATAACTTTCTTCAAGCAGATATATCATGTGACCCAGCCCCTACATGCTGCTTGTTTGCTACACGTCATGCTTGGAAAATGCTACTGTATTCCGAAACACTGCATGGATTAAAGTCCATGGTTCTCTTCACTTGACTCGGTTGTATAATTTCCCAGAGTAAGGTCTTTACTAATATAAAGCCTGGAGTTTTTGCTTAATGGACCCAGTAGGACTGATCCCCCTACTGGGCTCTATAACCCAGGTACCCCGTTGATTAGAGACTCGTATTCATTCATAAAGTCTAAACCCTCTTGATAGACTGCATGGCACTTCTCTATGATATAACAGAACAATCTACTGCCAGAGATAAATGTTAAAGGGGTAATATTTTTGTTAACGTTAAAAGTAAAGTTTGTATCTTTCCTGAGGTTAAGTAGACTGTGATTTGCTAGTTCCTAAGAACCTTCCAGAGTCTGGGTTCTAAAGGCTAAAAATATAGGCTCTCCATCTTTGGATTTCTTCAAATCTACCACTCATTGCTGATCTTGTGCTGTACATGCGGCAGAGCCGACCCAGCTCCTAGGAGATTGATCCAGCCTAGCTAATCACTGGTCCATGCTGTACGCTTTAATGGTTTCTACCATCCAGAGTACTTTTAGCTGATTAGAGCTATCCAGCTTAACAGCTCAGGTGGCCTTGCCCTTAGAGAAAGGGGTTATTCGCGGCCTGTTATGTGCTGCTTATTATCTATTACCTGAGAGTTCTCCTTATAAAGGATGAGATTTCATTATTTCCGATTTCCGTGTGAGTCGGCCTCCCCCTTATCATTTGGTGGGTCCTATCAACTACATTGGAAATGCCCAAAGGGGAACCTTATAGTTACTTGGCCTAACCCTCCCCTGGTTCACCCTTCTGGCCCTGACAGATGTGGATGAGGCCTACACTAGAACTGAGCTACTGTGACATCTGTGGCCAGGCCACAACCAAGCCAAGCCATTACTAGTATTCAGTATCCCATATACTGCCCCCCCCCCCCCATGGGCATGTTGCATATCTATCTTCTATCCCAAATCTTTGGACAATGGTAATTTCTCTTACAAGCCTCGAATAAATGTGA
This sequence comes from Engystomops pustulosus, assembly GCA_019512145.1. Taxonomy (NCBI): domain Eukaryota; kingdom Metazoa; phylum Chordata; class Amphibia; order Anura; family Leptodactylidae; genus Engystomops; species Engystomops pustulosus. The sequence continues at coordinate 13,951,907 of CM033641.1, forward strand.
TATCAAAGGTCTTCTCCCAACACTTTATATTCTGTTAATTTTTAACATTTTCAAAAATTCCATCAAGCAGAGATTTCACAAATAATTATTAAAAAATAATTTCCCCAATCGTTATTCAGGTCCCTCATATTGAGGGGCAAATTGGAGCTCATCTCTGGACGTCCCAAGAGGATCTGTGGAGACAGTGTAATACCTGATGTCCCCTGCAGGGGCAGTGTAGAAGAATTGATCACTCACTATCAGTACGTCTCCATGAACTGATCATTGTTATCAGTTTTTTTTATCTGGGGAGTATCCAAAATGGTAAATGTCCCCTTCACTTTTTGGGGTCATTACTTATGTTGGCTTGTGATGAGCAGCTGATAACACGAGCTTAGATTGTGCAGAGGAAGCAGGACGTGTGAAATGTAATCTGAAAGCGGCTCATCCTTCTGGGCCGCGGGCTCCTCATCCAGCTCCCGCTGTGAGGTGATGCTGAATACACGGCTTTAAATAGATGGAAAGACGACGTAAGGAAATCAGAGCTAAAATAAAACCCAAAATGTACCTTTCCCCTTAAGGCCAGGCTCAGCGGACCAGCACCCGTGTACATCAGAAATAACTATACAGCACTACATGCAAATAGCCAGCAGATCCAGCTAATTTGTGTGTTTAAGCGCAACTGAACCAAGTCTGTGGATTCTCTAGTACCAAACCATGTGTATAACAGCGCCACCTTGTGTAAACAGGTTGTGTCTGGTACTGCAGCTCAGTTATGTAAAGATGAATGTAGTACGGCTGCAATACCACACATGACCTAGATGTTCTAGAAAGCCATGTTCTTCCAAATCTGGACAACTGCTGTAAATAATACTGCCATATAGTGCATTAAAGATACTTCAATAATAGTGCCAAATTGTGCTTGGATGATACTGTCATAGAGTGCTTCAAAAATGCTGCCATTTAGTGCATAAATGAAACTGTCATAGAGTGATTTGATAATACTGCCATATAGTGCCTAAATAATATCTCCATTCAGTGCTTTATAAGATATCCATATAATGCTGCAACATAGTGCATAAATAACACCGGCATACCGTGCTTCAATAACATTGCCATGCGGTGATTCAATAATAGTGCCTAACAATACATTCATACATGTTTCAACAGTATTGCCGTACAGTCCTATTATCAAACTCTCATTGAGGTATAGTTTTTCAATTATACTGCCATACGGTGCTTAAATAACATATCTGTATAGTGCTTCAATAATGCTGCAATATATTGCTTCAATAATAATGCCATATACTGGTGCTTTCATGATACTTTCATGTTGTGCTATCATAATACTACCTTATAGTGTTTTATTTATACTGCCATACATTGCTTCCATAATATTGTAAGATAATACATACATAAAGCAATACCGCCATGTAGTGCTTTTATAATACTGCTTAATAGTGTTTAAATTATACTGCCATACATTGCTTCCATAATACTGCCATATAGTACTTACTTAATACTGTCACGTAATGCTTAAATAATGCAGCCAAATTGCGCTTACATAATATTGTCAAATAGTGTCGGGAATTTAGTGAGGCTTTGAATTATTTTTATTTTTGATCTTTTTTTTGTTAATTAGAACAAACGGATAAATGTAGTTATAGTAAACCCCAAAATCTAAAAACTGGACCTACCATAAATTTTAAATGATAAAAACACAGAAGAAAGTGTATTTCCATCTAGTGCCTGCAGGTGGTGCTGTCTACTACAGCGATGATTCCTCGGTATTACAAGTAATAATAAGACCCTTGTAAAGTCACCAACATTGACCCCTTTAAGGGGAGCTCTGGTTATTGAAATATGTTGGGCTAAAGAACTGTAGTCACATTCATGAGCCTGTAGGAAAGGTCTCACTACCCCAGGAACAGACACAGATATCACAGGATTCCAAAAAATCTCCATTAAACCTATAAATCTATAAGGTCATATGCAGAAGATCTCCTATATCCCTTAGTATCAGACTTGAAGAGTAAACACATGAGAGCTCCCCCTAGTGGTGGCTGCAGGCAGAGAAGATTTCTGAGCAGAAGAAGGGAAAGCAGTGTTGTGCAGTAACCAGTCTCACTGATGGTCGTCCTAAGTCCTACACCAAGGACCGTACACAACAACCTTTGCATCTGGGTATCGGGGATGCTGCCCACAGAACACGTTTGGCTTTCCCATGCCTTTTGTATAGATTTTTCTTTGTTTTTGGATGAGAGACGCCTCTTTTTTTTTGTGACGTGACCTATAGTCACATGACCTAAAGCCTGGCAGGCATTGGACCATATAACATATTCTTCTACAGCTCCATAAATTAATATATAATAATAATAATAATAATAATAATATAATACAGTGATTACATAATAATAACGTCTTATAGCGCTGACATAATCTGCTTAAATAATGCTGCCACTGGGTGCTCACGTAGAGCTTCCTTATATAACTGTCATATGGTGCCTAAATAGTATTGTTATTTATATGTGGCATAATCCCTTCATAAAGTGCTTTAATTATATTGCGACATAGTATAAAAATTATACCGCCTATAGTGTCTTAATAAAACTGCCATGCAGTGCTTAAAAGTACTGTCATTTATTTTTTACGTAACACCCCTATGCTATAAAGTGTTAAAATTATACCGCCATTTAGTGCTTACAAAACACCTTATAAAGTGCCCAAATACTGCTATAGAGTGCTTGATACTGCAACACAGTGCTTAAATAATACCGCCATGTATTCTCTTGTATCCCTGATGCTATGTGTGTCGCTCCAGCTTCCATCTGTCATGTCTTTCCTCATTCTCTGGGATTTTGGCACAATGTGTCGGAGCAGCAGCCTGGTCTTCAGGGAGGTGTACACAATATTTGGATTGTCATCCAGCGCCACAATAAGGGTGACAGCTCCCCTCCGCGCTGCCAATTTGTAGACGGCTGCATCTGTTTTGTGTTCAGGCAGCTGAGGACTGGAGACGGCGAGGGGAGATCTGCAGGTTGTCCACCTCTGCCCGGGGCCACACATCCTACACCTTACCCGACTTTAAGAAAATATCGCTCCAAGTCCCTAAATCTGTCCCAGCATCCAAAATCCAGGGGTGGCCCATGGGGTCTGGAGCTTATCCTGCAGCGTATACTCACACAATGGGTGCGGAAAGTATTCAGCCCCTGGTGATAAGAATCTTATTTCTCATAGTCCGGGATCCTTCATGTGTTTTGCACTCTGTATGCGGCTTTCATATGTCTTACTCTGAGGAGAGGCTTACAGACTCTGCCATAAAGCCCCGACTGCTGGAGGCTGCAGTGATAGGTGACCCCATCTCCCTACTGCATGTCTGGAGCTCAGTCACAGTGGTGTTGGGGATCTTCTTTACCTCTTTCACCAAGGCTCTTCTCCCATGATTGCTTAGTTTGGCTGGATGGCCAGGTCAAGGAAGAGTTGCGGTCATCCCAAACTACTTCCATTTAAGGATTATGGAGGTCACTGTGCTCTTGGGAACCTTGAGTGCTGCAGTAATTGTTTTGTAACCTTGGCCAGATCTGTGCCTTGCCATAATTCTGTCTCTGATGCTCATGTGCTCTGACATGCACAGTGAGCTGTGACATCTTACATAGACAGGTGTGAGCCTTTCCTTATCAGGTCCAATCAGTTGAAACACAGCTGGACTCCCATAAAGGATTAGAACCATCTCAAGTTGGATCAGAAGGAAATGGACAGCATGTGAGTTAAATATAAGCATAAGGGTCTGAATATTTCTGACCAAGCGATATTTCATATTTTGTTGTTTAATAAATAAGCAGAATTTTCAAATTTTTTTAATTTTTTTTTCTATCAAGATGGGGGGGGGGGGTAGAGTGTACATTACTAAGCAAAAAGAATAACTTCGGCTGCAATGAAACAAAGAGTGAAAAATTAAAAGGGGTCTGAATACTTCCTGTAGCCACTATTTTATTATTACCCCCCTTTGTCATGCTTTTCTGCACCTTACTGACCCTGAGTACTCATGTATCTTCCTCTGCAACTAGGACCTCCATGCTGATTCCTGCCTCACACGATGTGACGCTATTGTGCAGTAGATATTGCTGGGGTTTGTCTGTTGAACACCTTAAATTGATGACTTCTGATCCCTGAGTTTACATTTTGGAGCTCACCTCTGACATAAGGGCTTGTACTGATCATCTGGAAACTATTCACTCAATTATTATGGACCTTTGACCACAGCTCCTGAGAACTCCTTAACATAGATACAGAGGACTCTGAATGCACAATCTGAGAACACCTAACCTCAAATTCTGAGGACCCCTGTACTCAGCTACTGAGGACACCTGATTTAAGCTTCAGTGGATCCCTGACCTCAACCGCTGAGGAACCCTGAATTAAGATATAGAGTACACTGAATACAGAATCTGAGGACGCCTGACCTTAACTACGGAGGACACCTGACCACAGCTTCTGAAAGTTCCCGACCTGAACTACTGAAAACTCCTGAATTCGGCTTCTGAGGCCCCTGAAATCAACTACTGAGGAACCCTGACCTCAACTACTGAGGAACCCTGACATCAACTACTGAGGAACCCTGACATCAACTACTGAGGAACCCTGACCTCAACTACTGAGGAACCCTGACCTCAGCTACTGAGGAACCCTGACCTCAACTACTGAGGACCCCTGTCATCAACTACTGAGGAACCCTGACCTCAACTACTGAGGACCCCTGTCATCAACTACTGAAGAACCCTGACCTCAACTACTGAGGACCCCTGTCATCAACTACTGAAGAACCCTGACATCAACTACTGAGGAACCCTGACCTCAACTACTGAGGAACCCTGACATCAACTACTGAAGAACCCTGACCTCAACCACTAAGAATTCCTGAGGCTGACATCAAATATTGAGGACTCCCGACATCAACTACTGAGGAACCCTGAAAACACTGAATCCAGCATCTGAGGATGCCAAACCTAAACTGCCTTGGAACATACAACTTGGCAGCTGAGGACACCTGACTTCAACTACTGAGAACCCCTGAACTCAAAGAATTTTAAATCCAGCCTATGAGAACACCTGACCTTGGCTACTATGCACCCTGGATAGAGTTAACTCCTTAATCCAAATACCAAGAACCCCCTCAGCTGAACTAGTGTGGTCACAAACCCCCACAGAGACCCTAATATACTTTGGACCTCAGCTACTAAAGACTTTTGAGCACATCTACAGAGAACCCCTGAGGCTGGAGATCTCCTAAATTAGCTACAGACCTCTGAACTGAACTAATGAAGAACCTTGAGCTCAGCTAGTGAGAACCATAGCATGTGGACCCCTATATCCAACTACCAAGGACCCCTGAGCTGAGCTAGTGTGAACCATAGCATGTGGACCCCTATATCCAACTACCAAGGACCCCGTGACTGAGCTGTGTGGAACCATAGCATTGGACCCCTATATCCAACTACCAAGGACCCCTGAGCTGAGCTAGTGTGAACCATAGCATGTGGACCCCTATATCCAACTACCAAGGACCCCTGAGCTGAGCTAGTGTGAACCATAGCATGTGGACCCCTATATCCAACTACCAAGGACCCTGACTGCCAGCTTGAGACCATAGCATGTGATCCCCTATACTCCCACTACCAAGGAACCCCTGAGTCAGCGTTGTGAACCAGATCGCAATGTGGCACGCCCTAATCCACTATCCCACCAGGACCTCCTTGAGCTTAGCTAGTGTGAACCATAGCATGTGGGACCCTATATCACACTACCAAGGACCCTGCTGATGCTCAGTGTGAACCATAGCATGTGGACCCCTATATCCAACTACCAAGGACCCCTAGCTTGAGCTAGTGTAACCATAGCAGTGTGACCCTATATCCCCTACCAAGGACCCCTAGACTGAGTGTGAACCATTCATGTGGACCCCTATTCCACACTCAAGGAACTCCCTGCTGAGCCAGTGTGAACGCATAGCTTATGTGGATCCCTCCCTATATCCACTACCCACAAGGACCCCTGAGCTCAGCTAGTGTGAACCATAGCATGTGGACCCCTATATCCAACTACCAAAGACCCCTGAGCTGAGCTAGTGTGCAACCATAGCATGTGGACCTCTATATCCAACTACCAAGGACCCCTGAGCTCAGCTAGTGTGAACCATAGCATGTGGACCCCTATATCCATCCAACTATAACGGACCCAATGGACCCCCTGAGCTCAACATAGTGTGCATTTAAGCTAGTTCAAGTGGACACTATACCACTCCAAAAACTACCAATGACCCCTAAAATCATATACACTGTAATGGAGCTAGTGTGATCTCCTGAAATCATCTGCTCGAGGACCATAGATGGTGCCGACCCTCCATAGATGGTGCCGAACCTCCATAGATGGTTGTCGCTGTCCATACATGGTTTCCGGCGCCCCCATCATAGATGGTGCCGACCTCCATAGATGATGCTGCTGCTCCATAGTGGTCGCCCCCCCTCTAGATGGTGCTGCCTCTATAGTGTCCGACTCCATAGACAATGATTCTGGCCTCCATAGTATGGGGTTAAGCTGATCCCGGACCTCCATAGATGATGCTGGCCTCCATAGATGGTGCCGTCCTACATAGATGATGCCGACCTCCATAGAATTTGTGGCTCTATGGTCCCCCATTTCCGACTCCATAGGGACTCCAAGATTGTGCCGTCCTCCATAGATGATGCTGGCCTTCATAGATGGAGACTCTAAACTCAACTATTGGGGACTCATAAACTCAACTACCAAGAACATTTAAGAACTTAAAACTTTGCCTTTTAGGTGATGTGAACTCAGAACTATTCTGAGGAACCTTCAACTCCTTTAAGGAATCTATAGATCCAATTACACTATAATATGACTTTAAACCATGACACTGTCCAAGGATAAATCATATAAGTATTATACATACACTTAGACCCAGTGCTGGCCAAGACCATCATATAGACTCGGTCCCCATTGCTGAAGGACCCATTGAAGGACCATGACACCTCTTCCCATCTATGCTCTGCACTATATCATCCTGCACCGCTGGCTGCACCTCTAATTATTCCATTCCCGTCTCCTGTCAGCCCCAGCAGCTGTGTAACATAACTTTATCTTTGATCAAGTGTCTTATAAATCCCCCTAGATTTGTTATAACTTCACATGGTTGTTTTTTCTGAAAAGCACCGGGTTAAGAGTTCGCATGTTATTCCTTTGGAGACTACAAAATTACTATTCTCTGGTGATCCTGGGGGCGGACATCTAGAATATATTATGAGGCATGGCCTGGAGGCATTATGCCTGGGAAAGACACACAGTTTATGATTATTAGTGTAGAAGAAGGCCCTACATGTTCCCCAGATGCCCAATGCTCTGATCTCTCATTTTGTACATTTATACTAACTACTAACCCTCCATTTGTACAAGAATATAACTACTATAATACTGTCCCCCTATGTACAAGAATATAACTACCATAATACTGCCCCCTATGTACAAAGAATATAACTACCAAATAACTGCCCCCGATTTACAAGAATATAACTACTTAAGATTACTGCCCTCTAGGTACAGGAATATAACTACTATAATATGTATGCCGCCCTATTTACATGACTATAACACCATAAGACTGCCCCCTAGTACAAGAATATAACTACCAATACTCCCCCCTATGTACAAGAATATACACACCATACTATCCCTGCCCTATGACAAAGAATATAACTACTATAATACTTCCCTCTATGTACAGAATATAACGACTATAATACTGCCACGCCCCATGTACAATAATATACACCATAATAGCTCTGCCCCCTATGTACAAAGAATATAACTACCATAAATCAACTTGCTCCCTATGTACAGAATATGAACTACTCTAATATTTTATACTATGCCACTCCTAGTACAGGAATATAGACTACTATAAATGCCCCTATGTTCAAAGAATCATAACTACTGAAAACTGCCCCCTTATGGTACAGGAATATAACTACTATAATAGCTGCCCCTATTACAAGAATATAACTACTATAATACTGGTCTCCTATGACACGAAAGAATATAACTACTATAATACTTGGCCCGTCCTCAGTACAGTGAATATCCCATCCTACCATAATCGCGCCCCCTATTACAGGATATAACTACTATAAAACCTAAGCCTCATGTACATGTGAATCATAAACTACTATAGATACTGGACTGCCCCCTCTAAACTGTACAAATACTTAACTACTAACTTAGACTAGCTGGCCCCTATTACAAGATCTACGAAAACTACATAATATAAAACTGCCACCTATGTACAAGAATATAACTACCATAAACTGCCCCCTATTACAAATAGTAATAACTACTATATCTACTGATGAATACTGACTCCCTCTATGTACAGGAATTAACTACTATAATACTGCCCACCTATGTTCAAGGATATAACTACTATAATACTATGCCCCCTATGTACAGAAATATAACTAATATAATCCTGCACTGCCCCCTAGTACAAGAATATACACTACTAGACTACTGCTCCTATTACAAGACTATAACTACTATATAATTCCCCCCTACTGTCAGGAATCACCTACCATACATACTGGCCCCCATGTAACAGGAAGTATAACTACATAAGACTGCCGTCTATGTACAAGAATATACTACTATAATCGCCCCTCGGTTGTACAAGATATAACTACTAATAAGACGGCCCCCCTGTGATACAAGAATACTAACTATAATAATTACCCCTATGTACAAAATGTAAGCTACTAACATACTGCTTCCCTATGTATCCAAGATATAAAAACACTTGTAATACTGCCCCCCTATGTCAACAGAATATAACTACCATAATACTACTGCCACCCTATGACAAGAATAACGACTAATATAACTAGCCGCTCCTATGTACAGAATATCACTACTATAATAATATACTACGCCCCCTCCCTAGTTTCAAGATATAACTACTATATATCTGCCGCCCATGTACAATGAAATACACTACTATAATACTGCTCTGCCCTAGTACAAGAATATAACTACTATAATACTGCTCCTATGTACAAAGATATAACTACTTAAACTACTTGCCCCCCTATGTACAGGAATAATCCCTACCATAATACTGCCCCCATCGTACAGGCATATAAACTACTATATACTGCCCTCTATTACACAGGAAAATATAACTCCTATAATACTGCCCCCCTATGTTAGCGATATACACTACTATAATAGGCCTGGAGAGCTGCCAGCCTATGTACAAATGCATCTACATCGTATTACCTATAATTCTCCACTTGAACTACTTCCCCCCTATGTACAGATCATAGTACTACCATAATTTCCTGCCCCGATTACAGAGATAATATACTATAATTACTCTGAAGATACTCCCCTCTATGTACAGAATAACTACTATAATACTGCCCCCTATGTTCAAGATATACTACTATAATCTGGCCCCCTATGTACATTAATATAACTCCTATAATATGCCCCCGTACGTTTACAGAATATACTACTATAATACTGGCTCCCTATGTCAAGGAAATAACTAATCTATAATACTGCCCCCGTATGTACAGCTGAATATCCCTACCATAATCCTGCCTCCTATGTACGGCAATAAGTAAACTCCTATATGACTGCCAATCCTCATTGTCACTGAAGTGGCACTCTCTACCTACTCTATCCGAATACAGTCACTGTCCCCCTATGTACCAAGACATAAACTACTATAAATACTTCCCCCTATTACAGAATATAAACACTATAATACTGACCCCTATGTACAGAATGTAACTATAAATTACACTGCTCCCTATGTACAGATTATAACACTATAATACTAGCTCGCCCCTAGTACAGGAATTAACTGCTATCATACTGCTCCCTAATGTACCCAATAACTCTATAAAATACTGTGCCCCCATGTCCAAGTAAAACTAACTACTATATACTGGCCCCCTGATGTACAAGTAATCTAACTCTATACATACTGCCCCTATGTACAAGAAATACTACTATAATACTGCCTCTATGGTCAGGAATCTAACTATTCATCATATGCCCCCTATGTACAAGAATAGTAACTACTAAATAAACGGCCCACTATGTACAGAAGTATACTACTCTATTACACTGCCCCCCTTGTTACAAGATAAGCTAACTAATAATACTTTGCCCACTATGTACAGAAATGTCACTACTATATACGTGATCCCCTCTGTACGGGAATATACACTTATTACTGGACTCCCCGTATGTACAAAATATAACACTATAAACGCCCTCTATTACAGGATATAACTACTATAATACCCAGTAAGAAAACTACATTACGCCCCCTATGTACAAATAAATCTAAGCTATCAATACGCCCCCTATGTAACGAATATAAACTACTATCTGCGCAACTCCAATACTAACCTGCCTATTACAATACTCCTATATTAATGCTCTTTACAAAATATCTACTAAATAATGCCCCCTATTTACATGAATATAACCTACCATAAATACTGTCCCCCCCCGATGTACAGTGAATATATAAACTATAAATACTAATCCATCCTTTACAAGATATAACTACTATAATACTGCCACTATTCAGATATGAACTCCCCTTAAATACTGCCGCTTAGACATAGAAATGGATACTAGCTATATACTGGGCCCGCATGTCACAATTATACTACTATAATAGGCTTCCCCCTATGGTATACAAGATATAACTAACTATCTAGCATATCGACCCAGGTAAAGAATTACCTAGATATAATACTGTCTCCCCTATGGTAAATATTGGAACTTCTGCCCTATACATACTCATATTGTTAGAATTAACTATACTGCTCCCCTATGTTACAAGATTATAACTACTAGAAATACTCACTGCCCCTATGTCCAGGAATATACTGCTATAATACTGGCTCTCTCCCTATGTACAAGAATATAACTACTAAATACTGCCCTGCCCCCATACCAAGAAGATACTGACTTAACATAATAACTGACTATACCCCCTATGTACAAAATATACTACTAGATATACTGCCGAACTACGGCCCCCCCTGATTACAGAATATAACACTAAATACTGCCCCTATGTACAAGAAATAGCTACTATAATACTGCCCACTATGTACAAGAAGGTAAACTACTATAATCTGTCCCCCTAATGTTACGGGAAATAACTAACTACATAATACTTACGCCCCCTAGTGTAACAGAATATAACACTATATACTGCCCCCTATGTCAAGATATCTAACTACTGATAATAACTGACGGCCCCTAGGTGCCAAGAATGTAAACTAAACACTATAAATAGCTGCCCCCTATGTACAAGAATATACTCTATAATACTGCCCCACTATTACAGGAATACCTCACTATAATATTGCCCCCTAGTACAAGAAATACTACATAAGACTACGCCCCCCCTATTACAGAAGATATACTACTATAATTACTCAGCCCCCTATGTACAAGAATATAACTCTATAATAACTGCTGCCCCCTATGTATACAAGAATACTACTACATAATACTGCCCCCTATGTAAAGAATATAAATATAATCTCCAAACTAGTTGTACCAGATACCTCTCGCCCCCTATGTCAAATATAACTACTATAATACTTGCCTCCTCATGCCATAATCCCCCAACATCCTCCTTCCCGACCAACCTAACTACTACTAATATCCTTAGTGTCCCCCTATGTAGTCTAATAATAATCACTCGCATACTAATACTGCCCCCTATCTACAAGAATACACTACATATAGTACTGCTCCTAATGTACAAATAATAACTACTATAAATACGCCCGCCCCTATGTACAAGTATATAACTCTATAAATACTGCCCCCCTGTAAGAATATATACTACTAAATCCGCCTCCTATGTACAAGAATATAACCTACTAAAACTTACTGGCCCTATGTACAAGAATATAACTACTATAATCTACTGCCCCTATTACAAGACTATAACTACTATAATACTGCCCACCTATTACAAGAATATAACTACTATAAACTGCCCCTATGTAGCAAGAATATCCTACTATAATAACTTGCCCCCTGATTACAACGATCGAATATAACTCTACTAAGTACGTGCCCCCTATGTACAAGAATAGTAACTACTTAATGGAGAAATGAAAAAATCCTTCGCAACCTAGGTATGATAAGGACTCTACAAACCGCATGGTCCTAAACGCGTAACCCTCTTTTTTGTTTGTGTACACATTATCTCATGTTTTTTCCTGCATCTTTATGGACATTTTAATGGATCTTAATAAAGATCAGCTTGTTACGGCAACTCATCTCATGCTGGTGCCGACAGGATTTTTTTCATTTCTCCATGCACAAGTCTAGACTGGGGACCGGACCAGGCTTTTCTCCAGGCGAGCACACTATCTGAACATCCTGACGAGATCAGCGCTAGGTTAGCACAGCACGATTTTTTGGTCTTTCCTTGTTTGCATAACGACTATAAACTCGCCCCCTATGTCCCAGAATATAACTACGATAAGTACTGCCGCCCCCCCGCTGTTAACAAGAATATAACTACTATAATACTGCCCCCATGTACAGAATTATAACTAACTATAATACGGCCCTATGTACAAGAAATACTACTATAATACTGCCCCCTATGTCATGAATATAAACTACTATAATACTGCCACTGCCCCCTTGCTGGGAGGTTGTGTGTTAGCTGATCTCCCTGATCCCTCACTTATGCCTGGAGAACAGCCCCGGGCGGGGCCACCCTGGTGGGGGAACTCTTCCCCCCAAGCTAAGGCCAGGCTTCCAGGCCTACACCGGGAGAAAACCTCCCTAAACTTCTGATGGTATGTAAATCCCAGAGTTTCGCCGCACAGCAAGCAGCATTCATTTGTGAGTGACTTTAATTTATGAAAGAAGAAGAAAAGAAAGTGGGAAAGTGAAGCCAAGATCCCATCCGGACAAGTCATGGCGTACATATAATGAAGCGTCTTAGTACAGTCGGCAGCAAGGTGCACAGCCCCCCACTTCTGCACCCAGACGAGGAGAGATCCTGGAAAGACAACCCTGCAAGAAACCTGCAGCAGAAGAGGTTGTTTCCACATGGCCTGCACAGCGCACCAGGTCGCAGCAAAGCCGCGATTGTCTCTGCAACATACTGTCCAAGCCTCAGTCTCAGGCCCGGCCATTACATGCCGCACACCTGAGGCGCCAACCAGGAGATGGTTACCCCCTGCAGCCTGGAGGACCTACAGCGAGTCCCGCACGCAGCTGAAGGACCAACCCGAGCGCCGAGCTGGCAGATTCGGAGATCCCCACTGGTAGGAGGATGGGAGCTAAGTCAGACCACAAGCAGATGCTGAAAATGCAGATAGATGTTTACAGCTTGAAGGACATTGCGCCCCCTGCCAAAAAAAAAGGCAGCGCCCTGTAGCAATAGTAATCCTGCGGGCGCAAGTAAGGAACTGCGATAGGTGTGTTCAAGGGACTGTACTGTGTTCTGGAGATGATGGGACCCGGGGCCGAGTCCTATAAGAACAGGAGCAGCTTTCCCAGCAGAAGCATAGCTGTAACCCTGGACCACCCCGATCCCCTGCAAGCACAAGCAGGACTTGATCAACCCCACAAGTGTCAACCCCAAGTATTGAATTGAAACCGCAATTTCCATTCCAGAAGGACAACACAATAGCAAAGTGGGCCGCAGACCCCGCGCAGGCCTGAAAAAATGCTGAGTACCACAGGTCCCAGCGAGACTATGCATCACGACCCCAGTGGAACTTCCATCCATGCGTCTGGTGATTGCGTGACCCAGAATTGTGCGTAGTGACGAGACTGGGGACATTGCTGTACGTATTGATGTGGCCTTAGGGGTTGGGATGAAGTGGGCACCCTCGTCTATATCTGGGAGGTGGCAGCCAACCGTGGATTGGGGCAAGGGGGTTTTACATGATGAATGTGTGTGAGACTTCCCCCCTTTCAAACAGCGGCCCCCCCAATGAGTCAGGTCCCTCTACTTCAGACCCGCCCCCCAATACCCAGAGTGATCCCCGTCCGAGCCCCCTAAAAACGCCTGGACCGCTGCGCTCCCTCCTTCCCTCTGCGCACAATACTCATGCAGAGGCGTTAAGAAGAGGTTAACGTGGTCGCTTTAATATCAAGGCGCTAAGAAGATCTCCCGGATGTAGTTTGTGGCCGGATCTCCTTGGCGGCCAAATTGGGTTCTCGCCCAGATTACATCCTGGCGGTCATAAACCTTCCAGACGACAGGCTATGATGTCAGCTTCAAGCCATGTCTATCTGGAACAGGTTCTGGGATCAACTCCTCCCACGGGTCGGGTACACAAACAACCGATGGCTGGTGGTAAATTTCACATTTGTCCCATTTCCCGGCCAGTACTTTTGTGGAATGTTCCTCTTCTGGCACGGAGTCAGTTCCCCCTCAGGATATTCTGTTGTGGCTCGAAAAAGCGCACAAATTTGTGATCTTGTTTCCAGACCTCCCAATAATAGAGACGGCGACGGTATCTCTGGACGGGCGGGTGGAATGTTTCTAGTAAGCTGGCAGTACAATAACATCACCCTACACCTCCCGAACTCTTCTTCATTGGTAGAGAGAAAGGCGTCTTGTTCGTTACCCCCAGGGCAACCACGGAAGTGCTTCAGATGGTAAGATCGTGCATGTGGCTAACATATGGCCTGTGGTAAAATGTATCGTGCATGGAGGTGTCGGCCATCTCATGCACTGTTAGAAGGTCAATTGGTAATCTGTGCGGTGGATGGCAACCCGCACAGGATTGCCCCCGGAAGGCCCTGCATAACATCGCCAGGGACTTATCAGATGAGAATAGGCCGGAGGCAGAACGCTTAGAGTAGGAGGCCTGGGTGTCAGGGCAAATTCATGACTACGGCTGTAATACAGCATGGCTCAGTAAAACTCTCAAGACCTCAGCGGTCAGACGCATCAGGGGAGTAAGGAGGTTGTCACCCAGGAGCCGCCTCAGGCAGCCACCTCTGTAGCACACCTGTGGTATGAGGAGGTAACGAGAAAAAAGAAAGAAAAAGATAAATCCCCCGTAAGCCTGAGGAGTACAGTGCGGAACTACAACCAGGGGAAGTCCAGTGGTGATACTGGGTCAATGTCCTTGGCTTACCGGTTTGGGTGCTCTGCGAGTCAGATGGGATTAGAGCAGAGCGGAACATAGTTGACAATGAGATGTGAGGTTGGACATAGGGGACCCCCCCAACTAAACGAGCCCCTCCTGAAGATACGGATGTAGAGTTTCAGCCATGGAGACAGGTTGAAGACAGGGGAGGGATGACTCTGACACATTATGATGGGGGTCACTGCTCTGCTCTTTATCATTGTATGGCTGGTTCTCTTAAACGTTTCTTTCCATCAACGTCAACGCATAAAGTAGAAGGGGGACATACACGCCGTGTATACCACCTGAGATATTCTTGACGCTGATGTCAGCTCCTGCAGGAGACCCGTCTGCCACCTTGGGTCACTCGTTAGGCTGAGCGTGGGTGGCGGTCTGGGGTCCTTCTTACTGGGCACTGGCTGTGGAGCCGTACCCGGGGTCGCCAACTGTTTTAAAAACACCACAGACGTGACGGTCCCAGGCCTGACGGAGGTCCGCTATGGGGGAGGTGCCTGGTGCTAGAAAGTTACTCACCATGGTAGGCGGCTCCGCGGATCAACATCTATGGCCCACAGACATTACAGAGAGAATCCAGCGTTTCAATGAGGTACAGCAGTATGCCCTATGTACAAGAATATAACTACCATAATACTGCCCCCTATGTACAAGAATATAACTACCATAACACTGCCCCCTATGTACAAGAATATAACTACCATAATACTGCCCCCTATGTACACACTATAGTGGGACGGCATGCAGAGGCAGCGGCAGGCCACGCGCAGGCTAGAGAGTCATCACTGGCGACCACCTAAACAAACGAAAATCGACTTCAGGCTTCAAACCATGGATGATGTGCGAGAGAGGAACCAAAGGAGGGTGAGCAAGAAGCGCTCAAATAATTATCGGTACGATGGAAAAAGTTTGCCAGGTATAATTTTGTAGGATTATCACAGCCAAGGGTGGCGACAAAGTTAACAGGGAAGCCATTGAAAACAAACCCAAAATTCGGCCTGCACACAGCTCGTTTGAAAGGGGGGGGGACCATGTAGTGGAGGCAGTGGGTTTGTCGTTTATTTTGTTTGAAAGAACTATTGTTAGTGGGATCTTGAGGATGGAAGCTGTCGATCCAGTTTGCCGGGACGGGGCGCTTTCGCCAATCAAGCCCCTGTCTTAGGCTACTCCATCCAAAAGCACTTCTAAGAGTACTTTGGTATAGAGGATCCACGTGTTAGTAGCGTTCTTTAAAGTTGGGACATAGGCCGGGGTGAGGGGAAATGTGTGTAAACCATCATGCGCAGAAGCGCTGAAAAAATAGTCCGTAAATGAAAAAGTTTTGGCGTATATGTTAGTGGCTTGACACAGAAGCATGCAAGTGGCGACAAACTTAACCGTTTGGTGGAATGCCTACTTAATAGCTCTTGGCGGGTGTGCTGTTATCACACTAGGCATCAGCAGTTTGAGCACCGCATGCTAGGCGACTTATGCGACGGCCGAGAGTGCTGCGCTGCCTAGAGCTACCGAACTGATGGCGACCATGCCCAGGATGGTATTCGGAGGAAGGTGGAGGTGGAGGGGGGTGGGAGGATTTGGACCGGATAGTAGCCTTTGAACCTGCGCCCGAGGTAGGCCCCGCCCAATCATCTGCAGTGCCTGTACTGTGGTGGCAGTCCAAACAAATTTTTCAAACCAGAGGAGTAGGTTTAGGTGGCCCTCAGAACAAATGGATAGATGGGTGTCTGTCTGTGGCGGTCCAAAGACAAGTTTCAAACCAGAAGACAGTAGCGTGGCACCTCAGAAAAACTTGAATGAATTGAGTGCCGTCTATGTGGCTACCTACCCCAACAATGTTATATGTAAAAACAGAGGACCGGGTCGGTGGCCCTCCACGAAAAGTACTGCAATCAAGTACATAGCTAGAGCGTGGGCCCGTCAAAAAATAGCGCAGTTCCCTCTGATTACTGATACAAAGAGGAGGGGAAGAGGAAAGGAAGGAGGAGGAGGAGGGGATAATATTCTCAGGTTGAGGTTCCTTCACCTGTGGAGATTGGAATTCGGAGAAATCCTGAATATAACTACTATAATACTGCCCCCTATGTACAAGACTATAACTACTATAATACTGCCCCCTATGTACAAGAATATAACTACTATAATACTGCCCCCTATGTACAGGAATATAACTACTATAATACTGCCCCCTTGCTGGGAGGTTGTGTGTGAGCTGAGCTCCTGAGTCTCCTGATGCCTGGAGACAGCCCAGGGCGGGGCCACCCTGGGTGGGGAACTTCCCCAAGCAAGGCCCAGGCTTCCAGGCCTACACCGGGAGAAAACTCCCTTAATACTTCTGATGGGGATGTAAATCCCAGAGTTAGCCGCCAGCAGAGCAGCATTCAGTTTGTGAGTGACTTTAATGTTATGAAGAAAGAAGAAAAGAAAGTGAGTGAAAGTGAAGCCAGATCCCAGCCCGGACAGCATGGAGTACAGATAATGAAGCAGCTGAGTACAGGTCAGGCAGCAGGTGCACAGCCCCCCACTCCTGCACCCAGACAGAGGAGAAGATCCCTGGAAAGACAAACCCTGCAAGAAAACCTGCAGCAGAGAGAGGTTGTGTCCAGCATGGCCTGCACAGGCCGCACCAGGTCAGCAGCAAAGCCGCAGAGTGTCTCTGCACAGAGTGATCCAGCCTCAGTCTCAGGCCCGGCCATTACAGGCAGCAAACCTGAGGAGCCAAGCCAGGAGATGGTTACACCCAGGCAGCCTGGAGGACTACAGCGACCAGCACGGCAGCTGAAGGAGACCACCCGAGCGCCTGAGCTGCAGATGGCGGAGGAGATCCCGGCACTGGTAAGGAGGATGGGGGAGCTAAGTCACCACAAGCAGATGCTGCAAATGCAGATAGACTGTATGTACAGCTTGAGGACTGCGCACCCTGAGAGCAGCGCCCTGTACAATAGTAAGCTGCAGGCGCTAAGTAAGGAACTGGCGGTGGTGGTCAGGGACATGGACTGTGTTCTGGAGAGGATGGGACCCCTGGCCGAGTCCTATAAGAACAGGGAGCGCTTTGCCCAGCAGAAGCAGAGCTGTAACCCTGGACCCCGAGCCCCTGCAGCACAAGCAGGACTTGATGCACCCCACAAAGTGTCACCCCAAGTATTGAAACCTGCAAGTTTCTCATTCCAGAAGGGACAGACACAAGAGCAGCCGCAGACCCCCGCTGCAGGCCTGAATAAAAATGCTGTAGTACCACAGGTCCCAGCAGAGACTATGCAGCAAGACAGTGGACTTCCATCCATGCGTCATGGTGATGCGGTGACCCAGAATTGTGCTGTAGTGACAGAGACTGGGGACATTGCTGGACGTATTGATGTGGCTGAGGGGTTGGGGGATGGAGGGGACCCTCAGTCTATCTGGGAGGTGCAGCCACCGGTGGATGGGGGGCAGGGGGTTGTACAGGATGATGTGTGTGACTTCCCCCCTTTAACATCGAGCCCCCCAGATGAGTCAGGTCCCTCTACTTCAGACCCTCCCCCCAATACCCAGAGTGAGCCCCGTCAGGAGCCCCCTAAAAACGCCTGGAGCCGCGGCGCTCCCTCCTTCACCTCTGGCGCACAATACTCAGGGCAGGCGTTTAAGAGGAGGAACGTGGTGCGCTTTAAGATCAGAGGCGCTAAGGAAGATCTCCCGGATAGGAGGTTTGTGGTCCGGGATCTCCTGTGCGGCCAAATGGGGTTCTCCCCAGATGACATCCTGGCGGTCATAAACCTTCCAGACAGACAGGGCTATGATGTCAGCTTCAAGCTCATGTCTAGTCTGGACAGGTTCTGGGATAAACTCCCCCGGTTCGGGGACACCGATGGCTGGTGTAAATTCACATTTGTCCCCATTTCCAGGCCAGGTACTGTGGTGGTGAATGTCATCTTCTGGAACGAGTCAGTTCCCCCTCAGGATATTCTGGTGTGGCTCAGGCGCCATTGTGATCTTGTGTCAGACCTCACCAAGAATAGAGACGCCGACGGTATCTGGACTGGAGGGTGGAAGGTTCTAGTAAAGCTGAGACAGTACAATAACATCACCCTACACCTCCCTAACTCCTTCTTCATTGGTAGAGAGAAAGGCGTCTGTTTCTACCCAGGGCAACCACGGAAGTGCTTCAGATGTGGTAAGATCGGGCATGTGGCTAAAATATGTACTGTGGTAAAATGTAATCTGTGCAGGGAGGTCGGCCATCTCAGTGCCAGCTGTGAGAAGGTCAAGTGTAATCTGTGCGGTGAGATGGGCCACCCGCACAAGGATTGCCCGGAGGCCTGGCATAACATCGCCAGGGACTTATCAGATGATGAGATAGTCCAGGAGGCAGACGCCTTAGAGGAGGAGGCCTTGGTGTCAGGGCAAATTCTGACTAGGCGGGAAGTACAGCAGGGCTCAAGTAAAACTGCTCAAGAACCTCAGCGGTCAGACAGCAATCAGGGGAGTAAGGAGGTTGTCACCCAGGAGCAGCCTCAGGCAGCCACCTCTGTAGCACCTGGTGATTATGAGGAGGTAAAGAAGAAAAAAAGAAAGAAAAAAGATAAATCCTCCCGTAAGCCTGAGGAGTACAGTGCGGAACCTAAGACCAGGAGGAAGTCCAGTGGTGATACTGGGGTCATGGTCCTTGGCAACCGGTTTGATGCTCTGTCAGAGTCAGATGGGGATTATGAGCGAGAGCTGGAACATATTGACAATGAGTGTGAGGTGGACATAGGGGACCCCCCAACTAAAAAGAAGCCCCCTCCTGAAGATACGGATGTAGAGTCAGACATGGAGACAGGTGGAAGACAGGGGGAGGATGACTCTGACACATGATGATGGGGGTCACTGCTCTGCTCTTTATCATTGTAATGGCTGGGTTCTCTCTAAAAGTTGCTTCCAGCAACGTCAACAGCATTAAAGTAAGAAGGACCAGACACGCCGTGTATGACCACCTGAGATATCTGGACGCTGATGTCATCTTCCTGCAGGAGACCCGTCTGACCACCTTGGGGCATCTCCGTGAGGCTGAGCGTGGGTGGCGGTCTGGTCCTTCTTACTGGTCACTGGCTGTGGAGCCGTACGCCGGGGTCGCCATACTGTTTAACACCACAGACGTGACGGTGCACAGGCTGACGGAGGTCGCTATGGGGAGGTGCCTGGTGCTAGAAGTGACCATCCATGGTAGGCGGCTCCGGCTGATCAACATCTATGGCCCACAGACAGTGACAGAGAGAATCCAGCTGTTCAATGAGGTACAGCAGTATCTATTTACCTCTATCCCTGTGATAATGGCGGGTGATTTCAATGTTACCATGACATCAGGTGACAGGTCCTCGGGCAGAGCAGTGGTCAGAGACTCCAAAGTCCTAAAGAGCATCATATCACAGGCCCATCTATGTGATGTGTTCACCCTGGATGGTAGGACACCTAAGTACACATACTCTTGTGCTGACAGACACAGCAGGATCGATATGGCTTTTGTGAGTCCCTCAGAGACTGTAAGTGGGATGAGCGAGAGAGTCGTCCCATATTCTGATCACCTGGCCTTATTGTTTAGTATGGGAGCCACTAACCGCTCTGATATTGGTCGGGGGTTATGGAGGCTCAATTCTAGCATCCTGGATGATGTATATGTCCAGAATTGTATCCACTCCCTTTTTCAGGACCAGCTCCAGAGAGTAGACTTCTATGATAACATATCTGACTGGTGGGAGAACGTCAAGGAGGAGATCAGGTCCCTCTTGAAGAGACTGTCAGTGAAGAAGGGTAAGAGTAAGTACAGCCAGTATCACAAGCTGCGGAAAGAATTGGAGTCACTGTATTCGGCGGGAGGGGGGGACAAACATAAAATTGACCGACTGAAGTCTGAAATAAAGCAGTATCAGTACAGCCGCTACACGTCCCTGGTAATAGAAAGAGATTACGGAAAACTGGGTGTTCCCGATCCGTATGAAAATTGCCGGGAACGTGTGGCCAAGAAATCGATCACAGGTCTCACTGACTCCCAGGGAGTTTTACAGGAATCTCGGGAGGGTATCCTGGGGGTGGTGAGATCCTACTATGCTGAGTTATTTCAGAGGAAGGTTTTGGATAAAGAGAAAATGGCTCAATTCTTGGAGGCAACTCCAGGCCCTGACACTAAAGATTTGGACTTTTCTCCTTTGACAGCAGGAATAACAGAGGAGGAGGTTAAAGAGGCCATTGATAAGTTACATCTGAAGAAGGCACCAGGTCCTGATGGTATAACATGTGAATTCTATAAGAAATTTAGAGACCTCTTGGCCCCGATCCTTGTGGATGTGTTTACTAATTGTCTAGAAAATCACCTGATGCCTCCATCCATGAGAGTGTCCTCCCTTATTCTGCTGTCCAAAGGGAAAGAGCCTAGTGACATCAAGAACTGGAGGCCGATCGCCCTCTTGAATGTCGACCGGAAGATTCTGGCAAAGATTCTGTTTTCTAGATTAGTCTGTTTGTCCCCGGCACTGTTGGCAGGCTCTCAGTACGGCACAGTAAAAGGGCGGAACATCTCTGGAGCAGTCATCTCGATAAGGGAGATGTTTGAGAGATGTAAAGCTCTGAGGTGTGGGAGATATGTTGTAGGTCTGGACCAGGCTAAAGCCTTTGACAGGGTTGACCACGATTATCTATGGGCAACTTTATCAAAGTACGGTATTCCGGGACAATTTATAGATTGGCTGAGAACTTTGTACAGAGAGGCGAAGAGCTTTCCTCTGATCAATGGTTGGCAGGAGGACACGTTCAGGGTAGAGGCAGGGGTGCGACAGGGCTGCCCCCTGAGTCCACTGTTGTATGTGTTTGCCATCGATCCGTTCCTGAGATCACTGCAGCGGTGCGATTTTCAGGGGGTGCCGGTCCCCCATTGCTTGCCTTTGAAGGTAGTCGCCTACGCAGATGATGTGACTGTGGTGATATCTGAACCTCGTGAGGTGGAGATGTTATCTGCAGCCATCAGAAGTTACTCAGGGGCCTCCGGGTCTCTGGTCAACCTAGAGAAGAGTCAAGCTTTCTGGACATTGGACACTGCTCCTGGCTTTGATCTGCCACAATTCGCCAAAGCCTCCACCCATATTAAGATCCTTGGGGTTAAATTTGGGAGGGAAGATAATGCCAAACTAAATTGGGAAGAGAAGTTGGAAACCGGAAATGTAAAGGTTCAGCGATGGAAGAACTGGAGGCTGACCTATAGAGAAAGGGTTACTCTGATGAAGACTTACCTGGTCCCTGTCTTCCTCTACGTCTCTGTCGTCTTTCCTTTGCCAGAATCTTTCTCCGCTCGGCTCTTTAGCCTGTTCTTCCAGCTTTTATGGGGGAACAGGTTGAACCCAGTAAAAAGAGGGATCACCTACCTGCAGAGGAGAGAGGGAGGACTGGATATGTTAAATCCAAGGGTTTTCTTTGACTCCATGTTTCTGAAAGTTAATTTTGGTTGCCTGGACTCAAACAATGGTCTCCTGTGGGTAAGTAGTGTCAGGGACTGGATATTGCCTTTTGCAGAGTCTTGGGTGCGAGGCGGCAGTCTCAAGAGGGGTCGGTGGACTCCTGGCTTCCTCCCCCAGTACCTGGAGTATGGTCTCAGGTGCATGAAAAAGTGGAGGCTAGACAAAACATTATTGGAGAGTAGGACCAGGAAGGACCTCTATACCAGTGTCTGTAGGACCTTTTATTCGTTACAGCCAGCTCTGAGGGACTGCACAACGGCCACCCTGCAGGAGAGTCTGAAGCTCCTTAATGGACCGAGGCTTCCAGCCAAATTCTTTGACATCGCCTGGTTGTCTCTGCATGGGAAGCTTTTTGTTAGAGGAAATTTAAAATTCCTGAGTCTTTCTGACCGTATGTGTCCCTTAGGATGCCACCAAGAGGAGAACATGGAGCATTTTACCACCGAGTGCCCGGGAGGGAGGCAGATATGGCAGGAGGTGTCCCGCAGGCTGAATATACCACGTCTGCAGTCTCTCAGATACCCAGAGATCATCTATGGGGTAGCACCACATATAATGGACATTGACCAGGGGACCATGTACCTCATTATCACCATCATTAAGTATTATCACTGGCACAACAGGACCCGAGTCTCCATCCACAGCGAGACCTTCCAGCACATGACCGCAGTCACACTGATCATGTCTGAGCTCAGGTGGATCAGATCCATAGAGATTGGGAAAAGAGAAGGGAATAGGAAGTTATGGAGGAACATAAGTCTATACTAATGCATCATGTAATTCTGTTTATTTCTGATTTTTTTCTCCCCCCTTAAACCAGTGATGGACATTTAAGTTCTTATAAATGGAATTTTGATGTATGATTTCTTGTAAATTCTGATAAGAATGTAAAATGTATTTTGTTTGTTTTTACTAATAAAAATTGCCCCCTATGTACAAGAATATAACTACTATAATACTGCCCCCTATGGGTGTGCCGCCAGTGAAACAGACGTGGTCGTGGGAAGCACCCATGACAGTTACTAATACAAATATGTTTTGTTTATAATTGAATACCGCAGATACCTGTAAAGGGAGCCTGTCACGGAGGACCCATTTATTAGCACACCTGGACAGCTGCCTTCCTGATAAAATTCCAGATCTCGTGGCCCTGCCGGATTTGTTGAGCCTATGCAAGAGAGAAAAGCTCCCCAGTGATATACCTGGAGTAGTCATGTCTTATGGCTAAACCACAGTGGGGGGTATTTACTAAGGCCCGAAATCAGGCTTTTTTAGTTGGGTTTCGCGAATATTACAGATTTGCTCCGTTTTCCCGCATTGCCACCGGATTTTGTCGCAAGCGATAGATGAATGTGGTGCATCCAGCGCCGGCATGCATGCACGGAACTTGGGGGCGTGGCCTCCGGAAAACCAACGGATTCGGAAAAAACCGAATTTTTTTTTAAAAAAATGTGTCGCTTGACACACGCTTACCTGCACCCAGGACAGGATCCTGGAACTCCGGCGAACTTCAGCGGACTTCTGCGCCGCCAGTAGCAGTGACACTGAGCTGGAAATCGGGGCGCACACCTTAGTGAATACAGGAAGACCGAATCTCCTCTGAGAATGCACCACGGATCGCGGACAGACCGGGGAAGTAACGTGCCCAGTATCTTCTTGCCTCTGCTTGTTCCTGTTCTGTTCAGTTTTAGAACAAGTGGCCGATTCAAGTCTCGGGACTTCTGGACTCCGGCTCTGCAGGGAAATTCATGAGATGCTGCTCTTGCATTTGTTCCTTTTGGTTCAGCTTGAGAAGCTCTACTTATCGAGTCCATCATAGGAAGATACTGTGACCCAGTCCAGTATTGCCACTGAAACACTGGTCTGCACGTTGGTGCTTTGCATAAGAGAACTTTCTATTGTACTACCCGTTCACATCCTCCCTCCTATTGGACTTCCTGGTTGCAGCGTCACCCACCTTCTCAACTGGCAGACTGGGAAGGTGTTCGCTGGCTTCCGAATGCCAGTCT
This sequence comes from Engystomops pustulosus, assembly GCA_019512145.1. Taxonomy (NCBI): domain Eukaryota; kingdom Metazoa; phylum Chordata; class Amphibia; order Anura; family Leptodactylidae; genus Engystomops; species Engystomops pustulosus. The sequence goes on from CM033641.1 coordinate 13,976,588, forward strand.
CGCTGTTCATGGTCTCCATCAGTCTCTAATATGTCCTCCTCCTCGTACTCTCAAGTCTATTGCAGGTCATCCCCTGTTCTTATCTGGATATGCTGATGTTTCTCTGAAAAGCAAGAGAGACCCTACCACCGCATCAGTCCATCATTGCCCTCTACAGGCTGTCTCCCGGGAACCTCACCTCCACGCGCTGAGTTACCCGATGTCCGTGCCTGAAAACACAGCAATCTAGCATATTCGAGGAGAATCTGCAGAAGAACCTCTTCTGCCGCTGCGCTTCTTTTCTGGCAAGAAATATGGATCATTCCCACCCTGCATTATTATAGGGGGCCTCAAGAAACTGGACGGTAAAGAAAAGGTATCGTGCCCTGATCTCTTTGACAGCCCCATGGTTGCTTTAAGTCTCCTCTAAAATTGGTACCTTCGAGGGGCAATAATCTTATCTGCGGGCGATGAGTGAAGACGCTGAGATGGGCATTCGTATATATCGTGTCATGCCCTTGGACTGTGCAATGACGCCTACAGTATTTCAGGCATTGTTAATGATACTTCAGAGAATGGCTATACACCTGTGTCGTAGTCTACTTAGACATCTGGTGTTCTCTGCTGATCAGGAGCATCATCAATTTCCACATCGACAAGTTCTTAGGTGATAAGGGCACAATTGTCTAGGTTGCCTCTCGTTAAGGGCCTACAGATGATCCAATAAATAAAGTTGTATGATGGGTACTTCAGTGGCCTCGCCCAGGAGTAGGCCTTGTGCCATACAAAGTATACTGGCAATTTTCATTCCTCACTTATCTTCACTCGTATCTACCATTGTTGGCTTAAAGGGGACTACCACCACAATTCTACCTATAGGTAGAACGGGGGTGTGTGGTCGGTGTATGTATGGGACGTGAGGATGCCCTTTTTTGGGCATCCTCACATCCCGGCCTATACTTTGGCAAACTGTAATAAGTCTGTATGTATAAATTTTTAAGGGTACTGGGGCGTGGAGTAGACGGACACGGGACTAGAAGTCGTGGCTACTCCACGGCCCCAGGAGCTTTGTTCCTCCGCCTACCATGTAATCTTGGCGCGCAGCTCCTCTAGCTGCGCACCCGTCGTCCGCGTACCCGGCGTTCTGTGAAGGACAGGAACGCAGGCCACGGTGCGCGGCCATAGCTCCGAGGCTTTTCTGTGCAGCCAACTTCTGGTGTGAAATGGACTTCTCTTCAGCGTATCACTCAGTCTCATGACAAGTTGAGAGGGTTATCAGATCCCAGGCTGTTCTATACGCAATTGTCTCCGTCCGACAGGCGACTGGTCCACTCTGCTGCTGGGCAGAGTTCTACAAACTCCCTGGACTCTGAGCGCTACCCCTTTCTTTGTTGTGTGTGGGAAACACCCTGTCCAACCTACCTCTCTTGTGTCTGTGGATTTCCTGCTGTGGAAGAGTTGTTGAAGACCTAAATCCATCTGGGAACGGACTATCAGTCTCTTTTCGGGATCTGTCCGCACCAAAAATCAGGTGATAAGAAACCCTGTCTCTCCAATATTCTCTCCAGGAGATAAAGTGTGGCGTCCTCCAGGTATGTTTGGTTGAAGATCCCCAGTTCAAACCGGGTCCACATTCCTGGGACGTTCAAGTGGTTTGACAGCGCATTAATCCAGTGGGTATAAGATTCCGCCTTTCTCCCACAAGATGTGCATCCCAAAATTCTTTCCAGTTTCCCTGCTGAAACATGTCATCCATGCCTCGATTATCCCGGCAAGTACCGCCTCCTGATCCGGAAGCTGAAAAAGGGTTCTTGATATGAAGACGGTCAGCGGGAAACGGTTCTATTTGTTGTCTGGAAGGGGTACGGCAAGAGGAGAGGTCTTGGGAACCTGAGGAGAACATCCTGGATCGGCTTCTACCACAGCTTCATCCAGCCCAAGAAGATGGGAGGCCGAGGAAGGGGGGGGGGGGGGTAGGTAATGGCCATGGGTGGACCCTGTGACCCATATCCCTGGTTGCAGGCGCACCTGGGGGCCTCCTTACTCTGCCCCCGGAGAGCCTGCCAGCTTTCTCACCTGTCCCGGCTCCAGCAGTGGTCCCCGTGAAGTCCAGGTCTGTGCGCGTTTCGTCTCTTAGGGTGAGCATGCGCGGCCTGTTAAAATTTAAAGGGCCCGCAGCGACAACAATTGGCGCCTGGCCAGCTGGCTCCCGATAAATTCAGATCCTTCCTGGTACCGACGATCTGTGAGCCTTATGCCGTAGAGAAAACTCTACCGCGATCTCCCTGTTTTTTTTTTTTTGTTTTTTTTGTTTTTTTTTAGATCGTGTTCCTGTTTCCTACGTTCCTGGTGTTCCGCTCATGAGTCCCAATGTGTTCCTGTTCTCGTGTTTCTACGTTCCTTGCTCCCTGTGCTCTGTTCCCTGCTCCTGCGTGTTCAATTCGTCCTTTGTTCCATTTCCCTTATGCCTGGACCTTTCCCGTTCCTGACCCAGGATTAGAACTTGACATTGCATATATGCACCTGCCATGACCTCTGCCTGAACCTTACCACAAGAATAATGGCAAAGGTACTCGACCTTGCTTGCCACCACGGGGCTAGTCGCACCTGTGGGACGACTGGGCTTCCCCCCCCCGTGACGCAGAAAGACCATCCCACTTAGCGGCAGGCCTGGTAAAGACCGGGACGCCGCCACTAGATTTCGGGTTCCCAGGTGTTGGCTCGGACCAACACCCACGTTGGGGAGTCCAGAGGATCCACAGGACCCGGCACCGACAACACCTCTATAAATTATATACCTCATCATTAAGCTTCATTAATATATCACTGTCAGGAAAGTATTTGTAATACTTTCTAATGTAAGAGGCCAATTCTTACCTACCAGATCAGCTAGTACTGTGGATGATTGTACTGGGTTTACTGCACAGCCTCAGCTGTGTACTGTGTAATGTATAACACATATCATGGATCTACAGGTGCCACAATATGTATAATAACGTACACCTTTTTCAATTCTTAGTGGAGGTTGGGCCCACTGAACACATGCAGGCCCCATTGCGTTGCTGTCTGATAACTGGTAGTGCATGAAACAAATAAAAGATGACCACAGTAAGTAATATGTGGCTAGATCTATGAGTACGGTCCTGGTTTTATCCTAATGAATTTTATGTAGACACTACTTCACTCTGCTGGAAAACCAATCCATCTATCTTTCAAAGTAGAGGAGAATAATAAGCGACACTGTCAAGTCGCAAATATAATATGGAAAAACCGTACCCAACAATTTTCTTAAAGATGATAGGATAAGGAGGTATATGACCTTTATAGCGACACTGCGGGGCTCTAACCGGAGAAAAACAGTCCAGTTATTATATCTGCCAAAAAAAATGTACAAGAAAAAGGAGTTGAAAACTCATATTCCTAAAATAAAGTCTTTATTTCGACCATAAATAAAAAAAAAATTTGGACATTGGAGGGAAAGCGACAGCAGAAGAGCTGAAGTCAACGCATGCTTTGCGCTACAAGCGTTTATCCCGGTATCACTGAAAAATAAGGGATACCTGAAATTTAATGAATGCACCAGCTAACATAAATAAGCAAACAATTTAAACAAAGGATCACTTTGTTAATACTGACAGTGTGTTGTAACTTTTGTTCTCCAAAAGCGACTTTTTCTCCCTTCCTCCATTGTTCCGGACCCAACCAGGTGACGCTTTACAGCACTCAGACCTTTTTCGTTTTGCTTTTCTGTTTTTCCTACCCTCATTCAAAAGAATAACTTTTTTATTTTTACGGTACAGAGATGTGTTAGAGCTGTGATCTTGCTGGGACAAATTATCTGTAAGTGGCACCAATTTAATATCCATGCAATGTACGGGAAAGCTGTTAAAAAAAAATTCCAAGGCAGTGCAATGACAAAAAACACATTGTGGTGTTTTCTTGTTGGCTGTTTTTTGTTTTTTATGAGTATTATTTGCGCTCCAAATGACTCTTTCTCTTTATTCTTGGTTCGTACAACCACATTATTTATGATAGGTTTTATGAGGTTTTAATAGATTAAAAAATGGAAATGTGTTGTACATACAAAAATATTTGCATGTTGCCAAATTCTGAGGCAATAACTTTTTCACACTTTGTTGTACAGGACCTATGGTAAGTATTATTGTTTGTGGTATGTGTGGCGTATGACTTCTATCATTTGGACCTATATGACTGTTTGACAATTTTATTCACAATTCGTGGATGGAAAAATGGGGGGTGGTAAAAGTAAATGATTTGGGCCATTTGAGCGATATTTTCCGTTGTCATGGCAGGAATAATCTTTATTTTTTATATTTGATAAACGGGCATTTGGGATGCAGCGCGATACCTTTAATGTTATGATTTTAAACAGTTTCTTTAATTTGAAGGTGTGATAGGGAAAGGGGATTTAAACTTAGCTGTTTTTAATTTAAATTTACCGTTAGTGAAGACATGAAGGGGAGTTTTCTTAGTACTCTCGAGGGAGGGGGGAGTGGAGGAGCAGGGAGGATGGGGGGGGAGGAGGAGGAGACTGTTCTTTTTATTTGAGTTCTTTCTGATTCTGATTTCTGATTTCTGTCTCTGTCTCTCTGTTCTTCTTCTGATTGCTAATATGATACTTACTGTGTGACAGTACATGAAAATCTATGCTGTTCTCTTATCGCCGCGTGTGGTGTGTGTGTGGTGTCGTGTGTGTGTGTGTGTGTGTGTTGTGGGGGTGTGTGTGTGTAGGTAGTATGTATGTATGTCCGCTAAGGAATCTGCACCATCACGTTACAATCAAAACAAACTTTGCCAGCTTTTCTCTGTGACTCAGGTAATGTAACTACTCAGTTGAGCCAAAGTCTCACCCGCGTATCCAAAATACACTGATTAACCACTGTATACAGAAGCCATTGTCTGCTGTTGCTGTGGCAATTGCAGCTGAGCCGTGATTATGTTGCTATTCCAAGGTCATTAATAGAACTCTGAGCTGTTGATTGGTTACTATAGGCAATGATGTATAAGACTTTATGTGTGAGGTAGATGGAAGGGATACAGAGATAGAGAGAGTTGCCCATGGAAAACCAATGAGAGATCAGCTTAATCTATAACGGCTGTCGGGAAAAATGTACTTGCGTTGAGTGGTTGCAGATGAGCAAACTAGAAGCTTTCTCGCTATCATACACTTCTGATAAATTCCCCCAAATGAATATAAGAAACTTATGTGTGAGGTAGGGTAAGATGGATAGGATTACACAGATAGGGAGAGATTAGCAGAAATGTCTGAGGGTAAAAAGTTCCGTTGCCCATCGAAACCAATCAGAGATCAGCTGTAATTTTATAACAAGATGTGGAAAAATGGAAAAACTGAGCTCTGATTGGTGCCTACCGGTAGAACAGTTCTGCTCGGAGACACTTCTGATAAATCTAAAAGTAGAGGGAAGCCCTTGAACTTAGGGCGGCTTCCAGGGATAACACTAAGACAGAAGGCGAAATGTCAAACACCACAGTTCCTTTATTCCAGACACCACCGTGACAGAGGCACAGGACAAGGTTAACAGTTCTAATGGGTTTTCCCTTATGTTGGATTGTGGTCAGCAAAAGGGTGCAGGGCCACCGCCGGTTAGGAGCTCAGATTTGAGAGGTTAGAATCTGCTTCTAGCAGTGGTTCTATCAGGCTACTGTAAAGATCAGGGATGCTGCAGCAGGAGCGGGCTGGTATTGCAGGCCATGTTCTGGAAAACCAGGTCTCAGACAATAGGCGCAACACTTATCTCAGAAAGAATCTATGGACCTTTACAGTCACCAGGGCATTGATCTAAATTTACCTGGGCAGGAGAGTTCAGTCTTATAATGATGGACTTATATGGAAATGACATCCTATTGGTCACAGTATAAACAGTCCTTCCCAGGCAGATGTAATGCAGACTGCAATACTACAATATAGACAGAAGAAGATGGCACACATAGGTGATCAGGCCATAATGGCCACGGCCATTAGTGGAGCAATATTTTGTTGATGGCTGCCCATTTATTCCATTTAATGAGATACGGGGGTGGGGTGACGAGGGACCCGATGAGGATCCTTAATTTATCAGTAATATTTGTAAATCTCAAAGAAAGTCACAAGGAGATTTTGAAAAGTTTCTTTATAATATGAAATTCCCGATATTGAGTCAGGAAAAAGGGTTTGGGATTTTGAATATTGAATTGACAGAGATGATGGATGTATTATCATGGTGAGAGAGGGGTAATTGCACAAGGTTGGAGGGCTTCTTTGATGGTGAAGTGTTAAAAATGTATAAGGAAGAATGTCAGTCACCTGGTTAGTTTGTAATTTATAGTTTGATAGAGTCTTCCTTCCTCGAGAGAAGGCTTTAATAGTCTAATTTCTAACTGATAAGGGGATATAAAATGGGGATGGAGTATTCATTATGATCTCATTTCCCTTAAAATGTTGATAATAAACTTTTGGCTAAGGGTATCGCAGAAAGATAATATAAGCGATTGGTAAACTTTATCAAAATCGTGTATGCTGGGTGGATCCCCGATGGACAACGCCTTTGGCCGATATGTGAATATGCAAGCCATTCCCCTTCAATCCTAGTCAACACTCCCTGTTGTTTTATATGCGTTTAGGGCCTTTGATACCTTAGACTGGGCTTTCTTGTGACGAAAATGAGGTTCAGTTATATTACTTGTTTAAAAAATACAATAGATAAGGCAACAAGCAAGAATCGTGGAAATGGGATAGTAGCGAAACCTTTTGGCTTAGGTAGGCGATTCGCAAGGGTACCCCTCGCCCATACTATTTTGCCATGCTATGGAGTGTTGGCTTCTAAAATCGAAAGGACTTGAATTTTTTTTGTTGGACTATTGGGGTGTTAAGCAGGGGGGAGCCATGCCTGAGACAATTTCTTTATATGATGAGAAAGTTCTGCTTATCGGGCTATCATGAATCTATTAATAAGCTTTTCAAATACTTGGAGTAGGACATTTTGCTGCATGGCATCAATTGCACAACTCGCTTGCTGACCATGGATAAAATGGAAATTTTACCTGAAGATGTTATGGTATTGATGAAGCAAGTTTAGTATAAAATACTTGGGGATTAAATATCTGATGATATATCAGAATATATTGGGGAACATTTACCGGTTTATACGAAATATGAGGAAAAAGATTAACAATATGGAAAAAAATGTCTTGCTTACATGTAGGTAGATGCTTAATTAAGATACAAAGGTTTCAAGTTGCTATCGGGATTATCAGCCTCATCTTTATTATACCCCTGAAAAAGTTTACAAAATTATAGCAAGTTATTCACAGAGCTTGGCTGATATGGCATGGAAAAAACTTAACACGGTAAGATGGAGGTACACTATAATAACGAAGGGTTTGAGTACCGGATATGCGGGCGCCGATTATATTGTTCAAAAGCTAAGGATATTGCAGTGTCGATAGATTCCCTAATGCGCGATAACTTAAGGTTGGTAAGGAACAATATGGTATAATGGGGGCTTATTTAGGAAGAATGAAGAAATAGATAGATAATTAACGGGGTTATCCGAGTTAACTTAATTATTAGGGCAGGCTGGGGTGGGCTATTTAAAAAAAAATAACATGTATTACCCCTCCGTCGCGGGCGATTCCCGTGCCGCGGGCCATATGATCTGTGCCCCTGTTGTTTACAGTGGCACAGAAGCGCGCCCAGGGAGCTTTCGGACGGCGAGTAGCGGCTCCTCCATCCGTCCCATCTCTCAGCATTGTAAGTGCTGCGAGATGGCTGTCGGATGGGGCTTCGGCTGCACAGATCAGGTGGACCACGGCGCGGGAAATCAGAGGGCCGGACAAGGTAAGGAACATGTTTATTATTTTTAATTAGCTCACACCAGCACATCCCTAAATTAGCCAAACGCGGATAATCCCCTTACGGTATTGAATTTACTTGTCCCCACTCATTTGGGAAGAAATTAGACGTGGCAAGTTCCAGAAATAAAACCCGTGGCCTGGATAGAGAAAAAAATCTAAATATTTTTCAGCTAATAACCTACTGGTGGTTGTGCAGGAAGAGTTTGACATAGTGAGCTGTACTTTAATATATAGATATATAGCTTTATGGACATGGCGCATTAAACCTGCTGAAGTAGCCATCAGATGTGGGTACCTTGTGGTCCATAAAGGGATGGACATGGTCAGCACACAATACTCAGGAGGCGTGCGTTGAGCAACACTGCTCAATTGGTAACCACAAGGGGCCCAACACTGAGTGCCAAAGAAAATATTCCCCACCACCCTGGACACAACCACACAGCCTGAACGGTGATAAAGGCAGGATGGATCCATGCTCAGGTTGGTGTTGACGTCAATTTCTGACCCTAACCATCCGCAATGTCGCGCAGAAAATCGAGACTCATAGACCAGCAAGTTTTGCAATTTTTCTAATGCGCCAATTTCGATGAGCTTGTGCAAATTGTAGCCTCAAGTTTCCTGTTCTTAGCTGAAAGGAGTGCACCCGGGGTGGTTCTCTCCTGCTGTAGCCCATCGGCCTCAAAGTTCGACATTTTTACTGTGCATTCAGAGATTGCTATTCTGCCTACCTTGGTGTAACGGAGGTGGGGTGGCAATTTGAGTCAATGTTGCCTTTCTATCAGCTAGACCCAGTCTGCCCATTCCTATGACCTCTGGCATAACACGGCATTTCCGCCCCACAGAACTTCCGCTCACTGGCTGTTTTTTCTTTTTAGACCATTCTCTGTAAACCCTAGAGTGGTTGTGCGTTGAAAATCAGTAGATCAGCAGTTTTCTGAATACTCGACCCCCTTTGGCACCAAACAAACCATGCCACGTTCAAAAGGCCACTCAATCACCTTTCTTCCCATTTACTGATGCTCGTTTTTTGAACTGCAGGAGATGGTCTTGACAAGGTTACATGCCTAAATGCACGAGTTGCGCCAGTGATGTGATTAGAACTTAGTGTTAACGAGCGAGAGAGTGAGGACAGGTGTACCTTAATAAAGTGCGCGGTGAGTGTATATATATATCTATATGATTCTAGTATATATAATATATTAATATAGATATACATTACCCCTATTGTTTTTTGAGGATATAACTGGGTTCTAAATTTAGAAGTAAGAAGTTATTGCTGTATTGGTTTGGGAAAGAGCACAGTGATAATACATTAAAATTAGATGAAGAAGTAGGGGTATTAGATGATTATTGGAGTAATGCAATTGGGGCCGGATTAAGGTTGAGGGGGCCCCTGGGCGCAAAATATGGTGGGGGCCCCCATTGAATGTAGCTAGCAGGGAACAGCAATCGATTACATACCAGTCCCCAGTATCAGTATACACTACCCCAGACATTTAATGGTTACAGCTCCCCCAGCAACCACTGTATACCGCTCCCCAGCAACCACTTGTATACAGGATCCCCCAGCAAACCAATGATACAGCTCCCCCAGCAACCCTGTATACAGCTCCCCAGAAGCAATCACTGTATACAGCTCCCCCAGAATTCACTGATACAGATCCCCCAGCAATAACTGTCTACAGCTACCCCAAGCAATCACGTCTACAGCTCCCCCAGCACAATCACTGTATACAGCTCCCCCGGCAAATCACTATATACAGCTCCCCCGGCAACCATGTATACAGCTCCCCCAGCAACCACTGTTATACAGCTCACCCCCAGAATCACTGTCATGAAAACAGGGCTCCCCCAGCAATCACTGTATACGCTCCCCCGGCAATCACTGTATACAGCTCCCCCGGCAATCATGTATACAGCTCCCCCGGGCAATCACTGATACAGCTTCCCCCGGCAATCACTGTATAACAGCTCCCCGGCAATCACTGTATACGTACCCAGCATCACTGTATACCGCTCCCACAGGCAATCATGTATACAGCTCCCCCAGCAATCACTGTAACAGGCTACCCAGCAATCAAGGTATACAGCTCCCCAGCAATCAATGTATACAGCTCCCCAAGCAATCACTGTTACAGCTCCCCCATCACACTGTATACAGCTCCCCATCAATCACTGTATACAGCCCACCCAGCATCACGTATACAGCTCCTCCCCGCAAGCACCTGTATACAGCCCCCCGGCAATCACTGTATACAGCTCCCCGCCAACTCACTATACACAGCTCCCCCAGCAACCACTGGATACAGCTCCCCCAGCAACAACTTTCTACAGCTTCCCCCAGCACACCACTGTATACAGCTCCCCAGCAATCACTGTAACAGCTCCCCCAGCAATCACTGTATACAGCTCCCCCTGCAATCACTGTATACATCTCCCCCAGCATAAAGTATACAGCTCCCCATCAATCACGTATACAGCTCCCCCATCAATCAACTATATACAGCTCCCCAGCAATCACTGTATACAGGCTACCCTGGAAATCCCATGTATACCACCTCCCCTGTGATCACTTTATACAGCTCCCCCGGTGATCACTGTTATTTACCGCTCCCCGGCAACATGTATAGAGCTCCCCTGGCAATCCCTATCACAGCTCCCCCAGCAACCACTATATACAGCTCCCCAGTCACACTATTAAGAGACCCGGCAACCACTATATACAGCTCCCCCCGCAATCACTATATCAGCTCCCACCGCCAATCAACGATACAGCTCGCCCAGCAATATGTTATACAGATCCCCAGCAATCACTGTAGACGCTCCCAAACAATCACTGTATACGCTCCCAGCAATCACTGTATACGGATCACAAGCAATCACTATATACAGCTCCCCCAGCAATCACTGTATACAGTTCCCCCAGGCAATCATGTATACGCTCCCCAGAAACCACTGTATACAGCTCCCCGGCAATCACATACACAGCCCCCACAGAACCACTCTATACAGCTCCCCGGCCATCACTATTTACAACTCCCCCGGGCAACCAATATATTTTACCAAGCTCCCCCGCCAATCACTGTATACAGCTCACAGAAATCCTGTTAACAGCTTCCCAGCAATCACTGAACAGCTTCCCCAGAAATCACTGTATACAGCTCCCTGGTAACCACTGTATACTGTCCCCGGCAATCATGTACACAGCTCCCCCGGCAACACTATATACAGCGGTACCCGCAATCACTATATACCGCTCCCCAGGCACTACGGTAACCCTACCCCAGCAATCACTGAACAGCTCCCCCAGAAACACTGTATACAGCTCCAGCAATCCCTGTACAGCTCCCCCAGCCATCACTGTATCAGCTCTACCCGCCATCTACTATATACAGCTCCCAGCAATCAATGTATACAGCTCCCCCAGCAAACCATGTATACAGCTCCCCCGGAGGGCACCACTGTGTCAGCTCCCCCGGCAACACTGTATACAGTCCCCCGGTAATCACTGTATACGCTCCCCCGGCAATCAACTGTATACAGCTCCCCGGCAATCACTATACACAGCTCCCCCAGCAACCACTATATACAGCTCTCCCGGCAATCACTATTTACAACTCCCCGGCAACGCCACATTATATATCAGCTCCCCCAGCAAATCAATGTATACAGCTCCACCAGAAATCACTGTATACGCTTTCCCCAGCATCACTGTATACAGCTTCCAGCAATCACTGGATACAGCTCCCCTAGCAAATCACTGTAATACAGCTCCCAGCAATTCACGTATACAGCTAACCCCAGCAACCACTATATACAGCTTCCCCCAGGCATCACTATATACAGCTCTCAGTAATCACTTCTACCGCTCCCCAGTAATCACTGTATACATTCACACAGCCCTCACGGTAACCAGCTCCCCCAGCAATTACTCTATACAGGACGCACCAGCAATAACTGTATACCGCTCCCAGCAATCACTGTATACAGCTCCCCAGCAATCCACTGTATATTTACAGCTCCCCCAGCAATCACTGTATACAGGCTCCCAGCAATCCACTGTACAGCTCCCCCAGCATCACTGTTATCCAGCTCCCCCAGCATCACTATATACAGCCCCAGCAACCACTGTATACAGCTCCCCCAGCAAACCCCTGTATTTACAGCTCCCCCGGCCAACCACTGATACAGCTCCCCCGGTATCCACTGTATACAGCTCCCCATTCAATAACTGTAGACAAGCTCCCCCGGCCATCAATATACCAGCTCCTCCAGCAACCATATATACCAGATCCCAGGCCAATATCATAGTACAGCTCCTCCCGGCAACCACTATATTACAGCTCCCCCAGCAACCACTGATAAGCTCCACCAGAAATCACTGTATACAGCTTCCCCAGCAATCACTGTATTACAGATTCAGCAATCCATGTATAAAGCTCCCACAGCCAATCACTGTATACAGCTTCCCCAGCAAACAGTGTCTACAGCTCCCCCAGAGCATGGCCACTATATACAGATAACCCCAGCAATCACTATATACAGTTCCCCAAGCAATCACGATATACAGCTCTCAGTAATCACTATATACAGCTCCCCCAGCAATCACTATATACAGCTCCCCCAGCAATCAATTTCACACTCCCACAGCAATCATCTGTATACAGCTCCCCCCATACAATCCCTGTATACAGCTTCCCAGCAATCACTAATACAGTCCCCCTATAACTATACAGACCCATATATCATATAGTCCCTATAGATAACTATACAGCCCAAGACTATACACCCCATATACTATATGTCCCGATAATTAAACTATACACCAAAAATAACATCTACACATCCCTATAATAAACATATACACCCTCAATATAATAGCGAGTATACACCCCCTCCCTATAATAACTATTATACACCCTCCCTAAATAACATATACACCCTCCTATAATAATCTATACACCTCCCATAATAACTAGATTTCCACCCCCCTTATAATAACTATATACACCACCCTTTAATAACTACATACAGTAGTTCATGAATCTGGCGCTTCCAGCAGCCCTGACAAGAGTGACCTGTAACAATAGTTTGCTGGAACACAGCTGTAGGACTTGTAAAGAGTCAAAATCCACTAAGCACCCGAACACCCCCTAATTTATTCAACCGTGATTGCCTAGTGCAGCTGTGCCACAAAAGAAAAATGTGGAAGAGACACTTCATAAAGACCTGTGCATTTACACTACAAAAAGAAAATACAAAGTATGTTAGAAAACTGGCATATGGGGAGAGAACCAAGGAAAATCAATACGTGGCATAAGGGATTTTTATTGTGCATTATGATTTTTGTATTTTTTTAATTTGAGGTTTTCACATAATAAATGATCTTGAATGAAAAAATGTGATTAGTTGTTTTAATTTTTTATACAGTTTTTTTTTATTAAATTTAAAACATTATTACAGTATTTAAATACAATATTAATATTTTAGGTATATTTATAGTTTCAATTAAAACAATTTCACAGAGCTGATTCTATGGGTAGTAACACGGGACTAGGATTTGAGGTTATTAACACATTCCTGAATCTGTGAAGGCCACTCAAACAGAAAATGTGTATAGAACACAAGATCGATTGTAGTTGATCATCCTTTGCAAAACATATGGACTGTGGGGTCCCAAGGACTTTGCTCTTTCTGAAACAATAATGTGGAACAAACAGTGGGTTTTGCCAAGTGTTATAGACTAATTTTGTTATGATCAATAGATATTGAGCCGTTGAAGATTCCTATTTAAAAAGGACCTCATGGCAATATTTCCGATTTTCGACAACCATAGGATGTGTCTGTGGGTTTTGTATTTTCAGATCTAATACTTGATTGGCCAACTTTAATTTTAAATGCTCTCAGAATTCTAAACTTTCCACTATGACAAAAACAAAAGATGATAGACATTAGAGAAATAAATCAAAGGCAATTAAAACACTTGATCAATACAACAGGAATGAAAAATCAGGAGAAGCTTTTCCAACAAATTTTTGGCCAAAGTACAGGTAAGGTAGGTAACAAAATGAAATGAAATAACAATGAAGAAGGATTTCTAGGTCATACACTGGGCTATTGAGAAACATTTTGAGAGAAGAATCTTAAATTATAATGTCCAAAATGTGCAAAAACAAAAAACTGATTGTAAGCATGGCATGTAATGGGGATTGCCTTCTGTAACCCCTTCAGGACTGAACGGCCTCGTTGGCCTTAAGGAGCTCAAGGTCCCATTTTCAAGTGCTGCCCTGGGTCTCTATAAGTGCTTATAGCTTTGGAACGATACAAGATATCCATGGGATTTTGGACTCCTTCTTAGTGACACATTTTAGCTCAAAATTAAGTTTAAAAATTTGGATGATATTTTTGTGTTTGTTATGATAAAAAAAACACAATTGGAAAATTCTTATTTTCAAATTCTAAATTCTCTATTTTGATGCAGATAGTCATAGCACCAAATAAATTCATAACTTGATCCCAAATGTCGCTTTATGTTGCATGGTTTTTTTAAGATTTCACATAGAATGTATGAGGCTTATGTTGAGGCTCGAATTTGGGTGCCATTTTTCAAAAATTTTTGGGAAAAATCACCAAACCTAATATATAGATGGGACATGCTGAACTTTAATTGACTATGGAAGGCCAAATTAGCTAGAATCTGGTAATGACCCATTATGGAAAACTACATCATCAACGTATGAAAAAACAAACGTTTAAGAAGTGTGGAACCCTTAGGTGTTTTATAGGGTTACTTGTAAAACAAAATGGAGGTTGTGGTCTACAAAATTGTAATTATTTTTGGACACTAAATTCATTTTGGGTGGAAAATTAAAACATTTGAAGGATTAAATGAAAAAAAGGCCCCAAAAGTTGATACTAATCTCTCCCGAGTACAGTGATACCCCATATGGGGTCGGAACCTGCTGTCATGGGCGCACGCGGGTATAGAAGGGAAAGGAGGAGCCACCAGATCAGATTTGCTATGTCACATTGTCAGGGGCGGACTGCCGTAAGACCCACCGGGAGCAATCCGTGGCGCGATTGGTTTAGGGCCCGTGGGAAAATAAAAAACACATGAAAATCACCTCTCCGATTGCAACGATGATGTCCCCTTCTTGATCAGTCCGGCGCGGTGGCCAGCTCCGTACGGTCCGGCGTCGCACAGACCATGACGTCAGCCGATTGCGAGTCATGGTCTGTGCGACGCAGCCCGTACGGAGCTGTACCACGGGGCAGAGGCTGTACACAGGGGCAGGGGCTTACACGGGGCAGGGGATGTTACACTGGGGGCAGGGACTGTTCCCTGGGGCAGGGTGTCACTGGGGCAGGGGCTGTTCACTGGGGCAGGGGATGTACACTGGGTCAGGGGCTGTATACTGGGGCAGGGGCTGTATAACGGGGCAGGGGCTGTCTACTGGGGAGGGCTTGTATATGGGGCTATGGGCTGGCAGGCTGCTATACGGGGAGGGAGCTGTATACTGGGAAGGCGGCTGCCGCATACGGCGGATATGGGGCTTCCAGGCTGTTACTGGGGCACCCCGGCAGGGCTGTCTCACTGGGGCAGGGGCTTGTATACTGGCCGGCAGGGGCCTGTTGGCTAATACTGGGGAAGGGGATGTACATGGGGCAGGGGCTGTACACTCACTGGGGCAGGGGACGTAAACTCAATCCACCTGGGGCAGGGGCTGTACCACACATAACCCCCGCGGCCACCCCCCCCAGCGCGCGCTGTACACTCACTGGGGCAGGGGCTTGTTCCTGGGGCAGGCGGCTGTACAACTCACTGGGGAGGGTGTGCCTCACTGGGGAAGGGGCTGTGCACTCACTGGGGAAGGGGCTGTGCACTCACTGGGGAAGGGGCTGTGCACTCACTGGGGCAGGGGCTGTAAACTCCAACTGGGGCAGGGGCTGTACACTCACTGGGGCAGGGGCTGTACACGGGGCAGGGGATGTGCACTGGGGCAGGGGCGGGATAATGGGCTATGGGCGGGCAGGCGTTACTGGGGCAGGGGGCTGTATACTGGGCAGGGGCTGTATACTGGGGCAGGGGCTGTCAGGCTGTAATTACTGGGCGGCTGTTGCTGTATAGGGGGCAGGGGCAGGGGCTGTACACTGGGGCAGGGGCCCTGTACACTCACTGGGGAGGGGATGTTACACGGGGCAGGGATGACACTGGGGCAGGGGATGTACACTTGGGCAGGGGAGGTACACTTGGGCCGGGGGCTGTGCTGGTGTATTACTGGGGCAGGGGCTGGATCTGGGGCAGGGCGGTACACTGGGGAGGGGTGTACACTGGGAGGGGGACACTGGGGGCAGGGCTTGTCTGGCTGTATACTGGGCAGGGGCTGATACTGGGGCTATCGGGGCTGGGCTGGCTGTATACTGGGCTATGGGGGATGGGGGCTATATATGGGGGGGGGGGGGTGTGGATACTGTATGGTAGCTATATT
The DNA here is from genome assembly GCA_019512145.1 of Engystomops pustulosus. NCBI lineage: Eukaryota > Metazoa > Chordata > Amphibia > Anura > Leptodactylidae > Engystomops > Engystomops pustulosus. The sequence continues at coordinate 13,992,931 of CM033641.1, forward strand.
TCTGTACATCGGGCGCAGTATTATAGTAGTTATATTCTTGTGTACATAGCGGCAGTGGCCAGTATTATAGTAGTTATATTCTTGTACATAAGGGGCAGTATTATAGTAGTATATTCCTGTACATAGGGGGGCAGTTATTATATCAGTATATTCTGGTACATAGGGGGCAGTTATTATAGTAGTTATATTTCTGTAATAGGGGGGCAGTATTTATAGTAGTTATATCCGACATAGGGGGCAGTATTATAGTAGTATATCCTGTACATAGGAGGCAGTATTAAGTAGTTATATCCTGTACATAGGGGGCAGTATTATAGGAGTTAGATCTTGATACATAGGGGGCCAGTAATTTATAAAGTTAAGGTCTATTCTTGTACATAGGGGCAGTATTAGTATTTAGTGGAGTTATATCTTGTACATAGGAGGCAGTATTATAGTAGTATATTATTGTGCATCGGGGGCAGATTATAGTAGTTATATTTCTTGTACATAGGAGGCAGTATTAAGTAGGTATATTCCTGTCACATAGGGGGGCAGTATTATAGGCGTTATATCCTGTCCATAGGGGCATATTATAGTTGCTATATTCCTGTACATAGGGGGTAGTATTATAGTAGCTTATCCTGTACTAGGGGGCAGTTATTATAGGAGATATATTCTTTGTACATAGGGGGGAGAGTATTATAGTAGTTAGGCTTGTAGAATATAACTACTATAATACTGCCCCCTATGTACAAGAATATAACTACTATAATACTGCCCCCTATGTACAAGAATATAACTACTATAATACTGCTCCCTATGTACAAGAATATAACTACTATAATACTGCCCCCTATGTACAGGAATATAACTACTATAATACTGCCCCTTGGTGTAAGTTGTTCTCACCTGTGTATAAATACAGGGAAGACGAAATCTGAGTCTTTGATTTGTTTTTCTGCTTTTGTTATTCTTTCTCCCAGTCCGAATCCTTGAGCCCATTCCACCGTCTTCCCGAGGGGCAGCAGATTACCTGGAGGGGTAACAGAGGGCGTTTAAAGATTTCTAGTTAAGTCCTAAAAAATGTCCTTGGAATCCATAACACTTCATTGGGTTTTACCCTGCTGTATTCATCCATCAAGAGACATCTAAACATGTTTCAGTGGGCGCCAGATTCATGAAGAAAATGGGCCAGAAATGCTGAATCTGGCACCCACTGCAGACTACACAGGACACTACACATAGTAAACACTGCACATAGTACACACTGCACATAGAACACCCTGCACATAGTACACACTGCACATAGTACACCCTGCACATAGTACACCCTGCACATAGTACACATTGCACACTACACAGGAAACTGCACATAGTACACCCTGCACATAGTACACCCTGCACATAGTACACCCCCTGCACAAAGTACACACTGCACACTACACAGGATACTGCACATAGTACACCCTGCACATAGTACACACTGCACATAGTACACCCTGCACATAGTACACACTGCACATAGTACACACTGCACATAGTACACAGGACCCCTGCACATAGTACACAGGACACTGCACATAGTACACAGGACACTGCACATAGTACACACCCTGCACATAGTACACACACTGCACATAGTACACAGGACCCTGCACATAGTACACAGGACACTGCACATAGTACACACTGCACATAGTACACCCTGCACATAGTACACACTGCACATAGTACATAGGACACTGCACATAGTACACACCCTGCACAGAGTACATATGCACACAGTACACACTGCACACAGTACACACTGCACATAGTACACCCTGCACATAGTACACCCTGCACATAGTACACACCCTGCACATAGTACACCCTGCACATAGTACACCCTGCACATAGTGCACACTGCAGATAGTACACACTGCACATAGTACACACCCGGCACATAGTACACATGCACACAGTACACACTGCACACAGTACACACTGCACATAGTACACCCTGCACATAGCACACCCTGCACATAGTACACACTGCACATAGCACACCATGCACATAGCACACCCTGCACATAGTAGACACTGCACATAGTACACACTGCACATTGCACACCCTGCACATAGTACACACCCTGCACATAGTACAAAAGACCCTGCACATAATACACACTGCACATAGTACACACTACACAGGACACTGCATATAGTACACACTACACAGGACACTGCATATAGCACACACAACACAGGACACTGCACATAGTACACACCCTGCACATAGTACACAGGATGCTGCACATAGTACACACTGCACAAAGTAAACACCCTGCACATAGTACACCCTGCACATAGTACACCCCCTGCACATAGTACACCCCCTGCACATAGTACACCCCCTGCACATACTACACCCCCTGCACATAGAACACACCGCACATAGTACACACCCTGCACATAGTAGACCCCCTGCACACATTACACACCCTGCACATAGTACATATTACATATAGCACACACCCTGCACATAGTACACAACTAGAGATGAGCGAGCACTAAAATGCTCGGGTACTCGTTATTCGAGACAAACTTTTCCCGATGCTCGAGTGCTCGTCTCGAATAACGAGCCCCATTGAAGTCAATGGGAGACTCGAGCATTTTTCAAGGGGACCAAGGCTCTGCACAGGGAAGCTTGGCCAAACACCTGGGAACCTTAGAAAAGGATGGAAACACCACGGAAATGGACAGGAAACAGCAGGGGCAGCATGCATGGATGCCTCTGAGGCTGCTTAATCGCACCATTATGCCAAAATTATGGGCAACAGCATGGCCATGACAGAGTGACCGAATGAGGCTAGATAGCATGTAAAACATCCAATAATTGACCCTGACACTATACTGCCCCCTATGTACAGGAATATAACTACTATAATACTGCCCCCCTATGTACAGGAATATAACTACTATAATAATGGCCCCTATGTACAGGAATATAACTACTATAATACTGCCCCCTATGTACAGGAATATAACTACTATAATACTGCCCCCTATGTACAAGAATATAACTACTATAATACTGCCCCCTATGGATAGATAGATAGATAGATATGAGATAGATAGATAGATAGATAGATATGAGATAGATAGATAGATAGATATGAGATAGATAGATGATACAATGGGCCTGATGTATCAGTTGTTTTATCTGTTGTTTTTGCACCTTTCCATATTGTTGCACTGTTTTTTTCTCCAGTTTAGCGACTAAACACCAAACTTGCCATGCAGCAAAAATAACTCCCCCATTTATCCCACCAATCCAGATGTTTTGGTGCGCCTAATCATTCATCATCATCAATTTGGCGCAAAACACTATAGCCTGAAGTCGGCATAAACTGAGAAGCAACACAGAGCTCTAAGGGTACATACACACGCGGTATGCCCGCTGTGCAGGCATACTGCCGTGTGCTGGCGAGGAGGTGGCCCTTCCTCCCTCCATAGAAAACAGCGGCTCACGGTCGCACACACACCAAAAGATAGAGCAAGCTCTATCGTTTTGTGGTGTGCGGCCCGGATCGGTGCTCCGCCGTGCCGCTATTGCCGTCTATGGGGACGTACATGCGGACGCATGTACGTCCCCACAGACGGCCTTGTGAATAAGCCCTTATGCAGAGCAGCTTTTCCCCAGCAGCAGAGCTCAGCAGACACCACAGACACTACCTGCAGCCTCTGTTTAAAGTTCATGCGCTTTTATTTACAAATAATCTGCAAAAGCAGCAGCTCAGAGCAGGAGAGAGGAGAAGTGAGTGGTATCTGCAGACAGTGCAGAGAAGGGTCCCCCCATGAGTAAAATTATTATCTTACATTAATTGCCAAGTACAGGCGGCCCCCTACTAAGAACACTTGACTTACAGACAACCCTAGTTACAAACGGACCTCTGGATGTGGTAATTTACTGAACTTTGTCCCAGGCTACAATAATCGTATAATGTATCAAAGAGTCTGTATAAGATTTTTTTGTAATCCTGGTTATTATTTAAAATCGTATATTTTAAAAAATTGATATTGTAATAGGTTTGGCGCAATTACAAACTGACCACTAGATGTCAGTAAAGACCATATCAGTATCGGAGCAGAGTGACTGCGTTCCTAAGTCACTTATACAAGAAATGTTGAAAGAGTTAATGGGGGTCATTTACTAAGGGCCCAATTCGCGTTTTCCCGACGTGTAACCCGAAATTTTCCGATTTGCGAGATTTTCCCTGAATTGCCCGGGATTTTGGCGCACGTGGTCGGTTTGTGGCGCATCGGCGCGGCATGCCGCGACGGAAATCGGGGGCGTGGCTGAACAATAACCCGAGGACTCGGAAAAAACCGCCGCATTTAAAAAAAAAATTGGTCGCACGGCCATCATCACATGCACCACGATGAAGAGATGAAATCCCGGGCACCTGGCCGGACTCCGGCGCAGCAGCGACACCTGGTTGGACATCGGCGCAGGACCTTCATAAATCGCTGGAAGACCCGAACGCTCGTCCGAGAGCCGCCGCTGGAACCGAATGGACCGGTAAGTAAATGTGCCTCAATATAGATGACTGCTGCATAATTCCCTAGAAGTTGTAGGGAATCTAAGTTATAGGACATTTACTTACCCGGTCATCGCGTTCCAGCGGCGCTTCTTGGACAAGCGTTCGGGTCTTCCGGCAATTCATGAAGGTCCTGCGCCCAATGTCCACCAGGTGTCGCTGCGCGCCGAGGTCCGCCGAGTTGCGTCGGAGTTCACTGATCTCTTCCTGGTGCATGTGAGGATGGCCGTGCGACAAATTTTTGTTTAAATGCGGTGGTTTTTCCGAATCCGTTGGGTTTTTGTTTGGCCACGCCCCCCCAATTTCCGTCGCTGATGCCAGAACACGATGCGCCACAATCCGATCGTGCGCCAAAATCCCGGGCAATTTAGGGGAAATCGGCGCAAATCGGAAATATTCGGGTAACACGTTGGGAAAACGCGAATGGGCCTTAGGTAAATGACCCCATAATGTCTGTATATTCATCCTGAAATCCAACAACAGTCACAGAACTGTGAGAGACTGGAGCAGGTGTCCCAGGAGAACCGTGTGAGGACTGGTGATGTCCTGCGCCGGTGCTGAGGTCCTGTGCGCTCCCCTAATGATTTGGACTGGTGGAACCTTCAGAAAAACGTCATTATAATCTTTCTCCGTGCTACAGTCATTGCTGTTCTCTACATTATCATAATGTTTTTTTGCAAGATAAAGTTTTTATTTGAATCCTTGTAATTTGTAAAACACTGTTCTAGTTGTGTGAAATATTGAGCTCTACATTCATTTGCTGCCCAAAACTGAGGCTCACTCAGGGACATACAGTATATTTACAAGGAAAGACCCAAATGTGCACACATAGTGATGGCCTCTTGATGGCAGCACAGAGCTACAAATCATCAAGCAATCGCCCAAACAAGAGAAATTTTTTTAAAGGATATTACAGAGATTGCATAGTCCAGCATAATTGTGCGCTAAAGTGCAAAAGTGAAAAAACTGGTGCACTCAGTGCATGACTTTGGGGCCAGCGCAGGGTGCGGCAGATTCAACGACTGAGCTCTGGTCTTCTTGAATCGTTGCACCTGACGATATTGAGTAAACTGCACTTGGGGCACTAAGGGCTTTGCGCCACTTTTCTGTCAGATTTGCACTTCTATTTAGTGCAAACTGCTTGCACAGATATTTAAAAGTCTCTGTGTTACATATTAGGGGACGTTCCGGTGCTCAGTCGGACCGTACCCCAGATTTATCATGCAAAGTCCGACAGAATTGTGTCACACCAAAAGTGGTGCACTCTGTAGGGGCGGTTGAGGGGGCGCCAAATTCATGAAGAACGCGCCCCATAAATCTGATGTTGTAACGGGTTGTCACCTGTGAAGACCCCACAGGATACGGACAGGGAGGAACAGGCCAACACAGAGGGAAAAGGGAGCAACGATTAATACGTAAGTGATGTCTATCTCTGCTCTCAGCCTATTGTACAGTGCATTTATTGCTGCTATATATTATATGCTGGTATATATTTATGTGTACAGTATATTCATTTTGGTATATTTGTATTCACCACAGGTACATATTTAGTGTATGTATGTGTAACATCTATATGTTCTTAGTTCGCAGTTTGCCTTTTCAGAGTGCACCCGTTTATGCAGACCTGAGCACGGTCTTCATGAATCTGGCGCACTCTGCGTGCTATGTCAGACTTCCAGAACACCCCTTTAAGTGCACGGTATTGTATCGGGCGGTGTACGAGGGAAGCCTAAACACAAATACTGCGGAAACACTTCCTGAATCATATAAACCAGTTTGCACTTGTATTTATGTGGGCCACAATCTTCAGCGTCCTGTACCACCTGCCATTGTACGGCCGGTCATCGGCAGCGATACACTATGCCGTGTGTTATTAGTTTGAGGATAACTCCTATAATTCCACTGTGGTGTCATTCTGGGGGTGAGAAGGCGTTCTCCCAAGGTTACGAGCCTCTGGCACTGCCACATACACACTACAAGGTTAATGAACCAACCGCAAGTTTACTTTAAGTAATGTCTGTCTGTGAGTAATTTGTTTATAGGAGAGAAGATTCTTGGGTTGGAGCGGCCCAGCTGATGTCACCACAAAACCCTCCTGCCCTCCTCACACACACCGGGGCTCCAGGGAGCGAGCGCTACATGTGATGGACGAGAATAAAAGCCTGGACATTGTGTCGGGGCACAGACTTCTCCTTCATTATAATTCATTTATTTAAAGATGTTCTGGGAAAGATTATTCCAAATGTGATGTCAGGAAGTGTCGTATGCCGCGTGCCCGGGACATCTCACATTGCAGAGAATTCTGCCCCTCTGGGTTATGTCATGGAGGAGCTATGCTGAACGTGTGCCAGGGGTCATAACAGAGCCCTGAACAGCTGCTCCTCTCTACATGTCACCCAGGTGCTGCCTGCGAATGGCAGAGATAGATAGATAGATAGATAGGAGATAGATAGATAGTATGAGATAGTAGATAGATAGATAGATATGAGATAGATAGATAGATAGATAGATAGATAGATAGATAGATGATAGATAGATAGATAGATAGATAGGAGATAGGTAGATAGATATGGAAGATAGATAGACTGAGATAGATATGAGATAGATAGTATGAGATAGATAGATAGATGAGATAGATAGATAGATAGATAAGATAGATAGATGTAGATAGTAGTAGTAATAGAAATAATAGATAGATGAGATATGGAGATAGTGATAGATAGATAGATATGAGATAGATAGATAGATAGATAGATAGAAGATAGATAGATAGATAGATAGATATGAGATAGATAGAATATGAGATAGATAGATCGATAGATATATAGATGAGATATGAGATAGATAGATAGATATGAGATATAGATAGATGATGAGAAGATAGATAGATAGATATGAGATAGTATGAGATAGATAGATAGATAGATATGAGATAGATAGATAGATAGATAGATAGATAGATAGATAGATAGATAGATAGATAGATATGAGATAGTAGATAGATGATAGATAGATAGATGAGATAGATAGATGATAGATAGATAGATATGAAGATAGATAGATAGATAGATATATAGTATATGAGATAGATAGATAGATAGATAATAGATAGATAGAGATAGATAGATATGAGATAGATATATAGATAGAGATGAGATAGATAGATAGATAGATATGAGAGAGATGATAGATAGATAGATAGATAGATTAGATAGATATGAGATAGACTAGATAGATAGATGATCGATAGATAGATAGATAGATAGATAGATAGATAGATATGGATAGATAGATAGATAGATAGATATGGATAGATAGATAGAAGATGGAGATAGATAGATGATACAATGGGCCTGATGTTATCAGTTGTTTTTTGTTGTTTTGACCTTCCATATTGTTGCAACTGTTTTTTCTCCAGTTAGCGACTAAACACCAACTTGCCAGCAGCAAAAAAACTCCCCCATTTATCCCACACAATCCAGATGTTTTGGTGCGCCTAATCATTCATCATCATCAATTTGGCGCAAAACACTATAGCCTGAAGTCGGCATAAACTGAGAAGCAACACAGAGCTCTAAGGGTACATACCACGCGGTATGCCGCTGTGCAGCATACTGCCGTGTGCTGGCGAGGAGGTGGCCCTTCTCCCTCCATAGAAAACAGCGGTCACGGTCGCACACACACCAAAAGATAGAGCAAGCTCTATCGTTTTTGGGTGTGCGGCCCGGATCGGTGCTCCGCCGTGCCGCTATTGCCGTCTATGGGGACGTACATGCGGACGCATGTACGTCCCCACAGACGCCTTGTGAATAAGCCCTATGCAGAGCAGCTTTCCCCAGCAGCAGAGCTCAGCAGACACCCCAGACAACTACTGCAGCCTCTTTTAAGTTCATGCGCTTTTATTTACAAATAATCTGCAAAAGCAGCAGCTCAGAGCAGGAGAGAGGAGAAGTGAGTGGTATCTGCAGACAGTGCAGAGAAGGGTCCCCCCATGTAGCAGGATAGAAGAGATGTTAGTGGGAGCTGCACGACAGGACAGAAAGGTCCCCCAGTAGCAGGATAGAAGAGATGTGAGTAGGAGCTAGACAGGACAGAGAAGTGTCCCATGTAGCAGGATAGAAGAGAAGTGAGTGGATCGCAGACAGGCAGAGAAGGGTCCCCCATGTAGCAGGATAAAGAGATGTGTGTAGGAGCTGCAGGACAGGAAAGAGAAAGTGTCCCAGTAGGCAGGATAGAAACGATTGTTAGTGGAGATGCGACAGGACGAAGAAGTGTCCCACCCATGTAGCAGGATAGAAGAGATGTGAGTAGGAGCTGCAGACAGGACAGAGAAGTGTCCCATGTAGCAGGATTACAGGAAATATATAACTACTATTAATACTGCCCATATGGACAAGGAATATAACTACTATAATATATACCTACTCTAATACTGCCCCCTCCCCTACGCCCTAGACAAGAATATAACTACTATAATACTGCCCCCCTATGTACAAGAATTTATAAACTAACTATTATAATACTGCCCCTATGTACAGGAAATCGTAAACTACTATAATACTGCCCTATGTCAAGAATATATAAACTACTATAATACTGCCTAGTTACAGGAATATAATACTATAATACTGCCCCTATGTTACAGAATTATAAATTACTATAATACTGCCCCCGATTGTACAAGAATTAACTACTATAAGACTGCCCCCTATTACAGGAAGTAATATACACTACTGTAGTACGCCCCCCTAAGGTAAAAGAATTAGATAAACTACTCTTAAAATACTGCCCCCCTAGTACAGGAATATAACCTACTATAATACTGCCCCTATGTTGTACAAGAATATTATAACTTACTATAATTACCTGCCCCTATGTACAAGAATATAACTACTATATAATACGCCCCCTTATATGTACAAGAATAACTCCTTAATACTTGCCCCTATTTGTAAGGGGGAATATAACTACTAATATAATATGCCCCTATGTCAAGGAACTTAAACTACTATAAATTACTGACACTATGTCAAGATATAACTACTATTTGTAACTACTATAATACTGCCCCCCCATGGTACAAGAAGTTTAACTACTATCATTACTGCCCCCCTATGTAAGAATATAACTACTATATACTGCCCCCTATGTAACAAGAATAATAACTACTATAATACTGCTCATAGTACAGGAATTATAAACTACTATAATACTACAGATATACACAGAGCGAACCATGCAAAAAAGTCTAGGATATGTATCATATGCAGGCTTACAGAAAACACACATGAGATCTCCACCGATTGCATCCAGTACGTAACATCTAGGTGACGTCTCTAGATTGTTCTCGTTTCTTATCTTTCCATTAGTTACACGTCCACCATATCTATCCATATCCTCGTCTCTTCTAAGGGTTGAACAGCTTTCCTTGCAGAGTTTACCAAACAGACGTCTCCTTATTTATATGTTCTGCCACTTTTCCCAGTCCCGTCTGCTGCTACCACCCAATACTTGTTGCCCCAAAGAATATTAGTACCACACAATAGTGCCACCATGTGAATGTAAACTGTAATGGTAAGAAGGATATAATTATTTATTCTCATTCTTCCTTTACCCCCCCCCCCCCACCCAGTATTGATAGAGCTCAGATATATGACCCAGGTTGGTAATAATAAGCCCCAGGCATACCCCAGTCATAAAATTAATGCAAGGCCTGCCCCAGACATAGAATTAATGGCCCATCCAACCCCAGAAAAAAGAATAATGGCTCCAGCCTGCCCCAGCATAGAATTTTGCCCCCAACATGCCCCAGACATAGAATTTATGCCACATTCCTACCCACAAAACATAGAGTTTATACTACAAGCCTACCCCAGATATAGATTATAATGCCCCCTACTGCCAGCCCAAATAAGAAAATGCCCCCCGCACCAGACATATAATTATGCCCCTGCCCAGCCCTAATGCCCCTCCGCCCCCCAGAATTTAATTATGCCCCCTGCCAGACAATAATTGTGACCCCCTGCCCAGACATATAATTTATGCCCCCCTGCCAGCCCTAATGCCCCCCCGCCCCAGACATATAATTTATGCCCCCTGCCCGCTCTAAGACCCCCCCCACGCCCAAGACATATAATTTATCACTGGCCATCTAATGACCCCCCCCCCCCGACCCAGACATATAATTTATGCCCCCTGCCAGCTATAATGACCCCCCCGCCACAGAATATATAGTTATGCCCCCATTGCCCAGACATATGATTTATGCCCTGCCAGCCCTAATGCCCCCACCACCAGACATATAATTATGCCCCCTCCCAGCCCCTAATGCCCCCACACAGACATATCATTTATGCCCCCTGCCAGCTCTATGACCCCCCCCCCGCCCAGACAGATAGATTTATTGCCCCCTGCCAGCTCTAATGACCCCCCCGCCCCAGATATATAATTTATGCCCCCCCTGCCCCAGACATATAATTTATGCCCCTGCAGCATAATGCCCCCCCACCCCAGACATATTAATTTATGCCCCTGCAGCCTAATGCACCCCGCCACAGACATAATTAAGGCCCCATCTATTCATAAAAAAAAAACAAAAAAAACATCATTATCCCTCTTTGGAGCAGTTTCTGACTTTCCCTAGGTCTGCGGTGGGGCTGGTGTAGGGCGCGGAGAGTGACGTCATGCTCCGCGCCTCCACACCAAGCAGCGGAAGAATGCAGGGGAGGCGGACAGATGACAGGTAAGTGTCAGCCTCATCCACGCTACACAGGTCGCGCAATTGACGTCAATTGCGCGACCTGTTAGCGGCGCGTTGTACACAGACGCAGAAGCAGCGGTGCTTGCGATGCGTCTTGTTGGGCACTAATCAATAGGGGAAATATAATTTATCCAGAACATGTGTGTGTTTTTGGTGTTGTTACATATAAATTGCTTTCTGACATGTTCTGTCGCGGTGTAGTCACATTGGCGGAAGAGGATCAATGTTTCATCCTATCAGTCAATTTTGCAAAACGAACTGTCACCAAATAAAAGGCAATAAGGAGAGCAGTTGTTCTCAGGATAGTTCTGCATATATAAGGAGTTTAAAACATAAACATTAGTTGATTTTATTCCTTTTAGGAATGTTAGTAACATATAAAGTGAATATTCATTATCTGTGAGGGCAGCAGCTCTGTGTGCGCAAATGCTCCCTGCAGCCTGATGCTAGAATCTGCGGGGGGGACACTCTTGTGGGGCTTATCTCTGGCTCTTGACACATAGAACCTCCTTTCTTTTTCATATGAAAGAAGAGAGTCTCCTCTTTATATTAAATGTGGTTTCTAATGTCAGGAAAACAAGATATTAACTGTTTACACTGCTGTTGTCAGTGATTTTCTATATAAATGGCACCTGAATATCTCTGGATCCCTGGCCCATGAAACACAATTCAAGATCATTTGAAAAGAAGAGATTCTATCCAGGGGCCCTGTGCAATTGCCCACTTTGCCTACCAATAGCGCCGGCCTGGTGGGCTACGTGATAGGGGCAAGGCGACTAGTAGCCCCACACCTGGGGTGCGAGCTTAAGGATTAAAGTAGGCGGTGATGTCACTCACACCTCGTTTTGGAAATCCTTCCCCTCCCTCCCACCCATATATGTGGGTAATCAGACTTAAGCTGTAACGTTGCGACCCCTCATCTCCACCATAGACACTGTAGCTCTGTATGCAAGCCAGCATCAAATCATTGATTACTCGGTCCTCCCTCTCCTCTAGATGGAGCCTGTTTTCATTCGATCCCATCACCTCAGAGACTGAAGCCAATCGCATAGTCCCCCCAGTAGCTCACTTAGATACCATGTACAGCTCTGGTGTTACCCTGACTCGAGATCCGATCATTGTGATCCTAGTCAGAAGGGCCTCCATTTGATCCACCATGCCATAGTTAGCCATAGACTGTATAGAAGCTGTTGTGTCAACCCCCTCTCCTAATAGATGTAAGCTCCTGTGCCCCCCTCCAGCCTCTGCTGTAAGTCTTGTATCACCCCCATCATCCTAAGAGACTGTAATCCTGGTCACCCCTATCCCAACTGGCCTGTGCCCCCACCTCCTCGCATAGGACTGTAACTTTGGTGTCACCCCCTTCATCCTCATAGACTGTAAGCTCTTGTACCCCCCTCATCCTCATAGGAACTGTAAGCCTTGTGTCCACCTCCTCATCCTCATAGTAGCCCTGTCCTAACGCTAAGAACTCTGTATCACCCCTATCCTCATAGACTGTAAGCCTCCCCCCGCATCTCAGAGAGCCCCCATACTTAGCTAGTCGCCCCCTCATCCTCATAGACTGTAGCTCCTGTGTCCCCCTCATCCTCATAACCGGATGTATCCCCCTCCAAGTGTACTTGTGTACCCTATCCTTGATGTACTCTTTACCCTATCTCAAGACGGCTGTGTACCATACCAGGTCTACTCTTTTCCCCTTGATCCCCCATAGGACTGTATATGTATGATTTTGTATATGTCCTCTATGATTTGAAAGAAAAAAATCTTAATATTATTAAGACATCAACAAAACAGCGCCTCTACTGTTGGGAATCTAGTTTGGACTTAATCGTTGTTAATCATGTCATTAGGCTTTCCTGAAAGTCACCCTTGATTTTTAACGGTGTCTGCCTTACAAGGTTAGCAGTGGCGTAACGTAACAAGCAGCAGTGGTCCCGATGCAACTGTGGATCAGGCCCCATCAGCTGTCGCCACCCTTTATGACAACATCACACACAGCCCCGCATGTCCATTCAAAATGTCAGCAGCATCCTCCAGTCCAAAAAAATGTCCAGAAGCAGCCTCCCCCTCAATAACAATGACCAGCAGAAGCTCTCACTAACGAAATGTAAGGAGCAGCCCCCACTCACCGAAATATCCAGCACAGCCTCCACTCTTGAGATGTCACAGCACGCCCTCCCACTCACCAAACATAGTCGCGCAGCATCACCTCCACTCTCTGAAAGGTCCAGCAGCAGCCTCCACTCTCTGAAATGGTCACAGCAGCCTCCATCTCTCTGAATGTCCAGCAGCAGCCTCCACTCCGCCATGTCCAGCAGCAGCCTCCACCTCTCTGAAATGTCCCGCCAGCAGGCCTCAACCTACTCTACAATGTCCAGACGCAACCTCCAACTCTCTGAGAGTCCCAGCAGCAGTCTCATTCCTTGAAATGTACGGCCAGCAGCCTCCACTCTTAAATGTCCACACGCCTCCCACTGTTCTGAAAAGTCTAGACAGCTCACTTCTCTATAATTCCAAGCAGCAGCCCCCACTCACCCAATTGTTTAGCAGCAGCCTCCATTCTCTGAATGTCCAGCGCACCTTCATTCTCTAAAATGTCCAGCGTCAGCTCAACTACACCCAGTGTTCAGCAGCAGCCCCACTCTGCTGAAATGTCCAGCACAGCTTCCACCACCCAAATGTCCCAGCAGCAGCCCAGTCAACCGACATGTCATGAGCTCCACTCACCAAATGTTCCAGCAGCAGCCCATTTTCTAAATGTCCAGCAGCAGCCTCCAACTCCTGGAATGCCAGAAGCGCCTCCACTCTTGACAATGTCCGCATCAGGCCTCCATTCTCACAAAATATCTAGCATCCTCACTTCTCGAATTCCGAAGCAGCACAACCTAATCGCGCTTCACTCTCGAAATGTCCAGCAGCAGCCTCCACTCTCTGGAATGCCCAAAGCAGCCTCCACTCTCTGAAGGTCCACAGCAGCTTTCACTCTCTGAAATGTCGCAGCAGCCCCCACTCTACTGATTATCCAACAGCAGCCTCCACTCTCTAAATGTCCAGCAGCTAGCCCGCCACTCTTAAAACTTTCTAGCAGACCTGCTAGATTGGGCGGGTCCCAGCCTGGGTATCATGCATCTCCAGTCCCTGTGCCCTCCCATCTTTTTCACTCTCTGGCACAGAGTAATGCACCCGGTGTGGAAGGCACACCTTGCATTCCATCTGGCGCGCGTGCCTATAGTAAACAGTGTAACAGAGCAGGAAGTGTCCGTGGTATCACTTTCTGCCCTGTCTCCGGCTTTAGCTCAAGCCTACAATATGGTACCTGGATAAACGCCGTGGGTCCTCCCCGAGCCACGGACAAGGAGACAGCTTTTGCCCGGGCCATCCCCTCCACACGGGCCCGGCGTTCCACCCCATCCAGGATCTGCAATCGTTACGCCCCTGGAAGTAGTATTTAGTATGGATGGGAAAGTTCGGAGCACTTAGTGGGCGCATAATTTCCAAATTGCCTAAATATTAAAATGACTGTAAGGAATCTATTATTTGTTATAAAAGTGGATAATATTTATTACGTAAGTCCTTGATGACGCGTTCCAGGTCAATGAGACCCTTTCTCAAATACCGGACAGAAACAAACAAAATCAATCCAGGTTGAGTGGTACAAAGTATAGGATTGATGATCACCACCCATACGAGGTGACCGCATTAGAAATCTTCAGGGAGCACCGTCTGATCATCTCTTCAGAATTCACTACGTTCCACCTGAGGCGCCGCCCTCTGTTTTTTTTTTTTTGTTTTCTCTAATACAGGTAGATAAGAGGAAATGTTTTCCTTATCCCATCCTGGGTCATGGTTCAAGTCTCACCTTAACCTTAACGCAGGGGGGAATTGAACCAGCTCATGGGCTGAACCCTCTTCATATCACCAGGTGGTTGCTTGTACAATGGAGCAAACACCCATCGCTAACTACCCGCAATCGTCGCTAGTTACTGGTCGCCATTAAGAGACGGCGGCTCAATCGTTGCTCCCCATGACATCATCGGGAGCGGCATCCATTGCCCATGTCAGCCTCGGTACACAAAGACCCGAGGCTGTCATGTTGTTAGGCTATATATTACAATGTGCGATTTGCACATTGTAATAGATGATATGCAAAATATACTGTAGTATGGCAATATATGGTAGGATCAATCATACAACTTAGGGTTAAAGTATCCTAGGGGGTTGAAAAATAGTAAAAAACAAAAAATTAAATCAACACCCCCCCCCTTTATCTAGACTGATATAAATGTAAATAAAGGGTAAAAATCATAAACAGGTATATTATGTGCTGCGTCCCAAAATACCCGATCTATCAAAAATAATAACGTTTTTTTCATGGCATTAAACCCTGGTAACAGAAAATAGCGCCCAATTCGAAATGGTCACTTTTTTGTCATTTTGCTAAATATAGAAATCAATATAAAAAGTGATCAAAAGGTCGCACAGTCCTCAAAATCAGAAGCATTGAAAACTTCATCAAAAGTCGGGAAAAAAAACACCCCACAGCTCCGTACACCGAAGAATGAAAAAGTTATAGCGCCACCAGGATGGCAAAATGAAGACATTTTTTTGTACAGGAGGTTTTCATTTTTGTAACTGTATGAAAACATTATAAAACCTATACAAAATATCACATCTCCGTGATTGTACTGACCCAAAGAAAAGTGGACATGTATTTGTGGCGCAAAGCGAAAGCCCTAAAATCCAAATCCACAAGAAAATGGCGCAATGTGTTTTTTCATCATTTTCACTGCATTCAGAATTGTTTTCCCGCTTCCCAGTACCCGGCATGGAATATTACATATAATCACTATGAAGTGCAATTTGTTACGCAAAAAACAAGCCCATACACAGCTCTTTACATGGAAAAATAAAAAAGTTCTAGATTTTTAAGGTGGGGAGTGAAAAATGAAAACAAAAAGGACAGTATTACGCTTTATGCCATATGAGGCCGGTGTGTAATACATTGGGGGTCATTTACTAAGGGTCGATTGGCGTTTTCCTGACGTGTTACCCGAATATTTCCGATTGCGCCGATTTCCCCTGAATTGCCCCGGGATTTTGGCGCACCGCGATCGATTGTGGCGCATCAGCGCTGGCATGCACGCGATGGAAATGGGGGCGTGGCCGAAAGAAAAACCCAACGGATTCGGAAAAACCGCCGATATAAAAAAAAAAATGTGTCGCGGAGCTTGCACTTACCTTCACTAGGAATAGGCCGGTGAACTTGAGTGCGTTCCGATGCTCTTCAGCGCAGCAGCCGCGCACCTGCGGGACGGAGGAACTGCCTTAATGAATCCCGCCGGACCCGAATCCACCGCAGAGAACGCGCTTGCTGGATCGCGAAGGCCGTGTAAGTAAATCTGCCCCATTGGCTTCACTTGCCTAAACAGTAGGTGACGAGATAAGTATAAACGTTTTTTTTTTACCTCGGATGCCTAAAAATCAAACACAAAAATCAAATCGCCCTGAAAGGTTCCCTTAAATTGACAGGTTCTGAACCAGAGCTAGATTTCTATAATCCCGAGATGAATAGATCCTGTACTCCGGTGATGATACAAGAGCGGATGGTGATATTTGGTAATGAAGTCATTAAAATACTATTTGTCCTGCAAAAAGCGAGCCCTCGTATGAGCATATCAAAGGGAAACCACACAGTGTTTGCTTATGAAAGGCGGAGTATTAAAAACACAAACAAAAGAACAGAAAATTGGCTGTGGCACCTAATAGTTTTTGAGTTTTCTCAATGTTATTGTCAAATACTGGATGTGGGTCTGACTGAGAGACAGAGGTCCTCACTGTGACTACCTGTCACCGCGCCACACATCGGACCAGCAAGAAAGCCTCAATATTCCCCTCCTCTCCCCACTTGGAGAAGATGCTGGTGGAGTTTGTTTCTATGTTTGTGTATTTCTTTCCTGTTTTTCTTGTTTCTTATGACAATTAATATTTGGGGACAATGAATCCATAGAGGATGTTAACAGCGCTCGGTCACTGTGCAGTGCAACGCCCCAGGTCATGCAGTAGTAGAACCTTGACAGCGATTGCTAGCACCTACACATTGGCTATACTCTGTATTTTGGGTGTATAATTCATCTGAAAAGGTACAAAAGTGAAATTATTATCTAAATTAATTGCCAAGTACAGGCGGCCCCCTACTTAAGAACACTTGACTTACAGACAACCTAGTTACAAACGGACCTCTGGATGTTGTAATTTACATGAACTTTAGTCCCAGGCTACAATAATCGCTATAATAGTTATCAAAGAAGTCTGTATTAGATTTTTTGTTAATCCTGGTTATATTTAATCGTATATTTTAAAAAATTGTATATGTAATAGGTTTTGGCGCAATTACAAACTGACCACTAGATGTCAGTAAAGACCATATCAGTATTCGGAGCAGAGTGACGCGTTCCTAAGTCACTTATACAAGAAATGTTGAAAGAGTTAATGGGGGTCATTTACTAAGGGCCCAATTCGCGTTTTCCCGACGTGTAACCGAATATTCCGATTTGCGCAGATTTCCTGAATTGCCCCGGGATTTGGCGCACGTGGTGCGGTTTGTGGCGCATCGGCGCTGGCATGCCGCGACGGAAATCGGGGGGCGTGGCTGAACAATAACCGACGGACTCGGAAAACCGCCGCATTTAAAAAAAAAATTGGTCGCACGGCCAACTCACATGCACCACGATGAAGACGATGACTCCGGGGCACCTGGCGGACTCGGCGCAGACGCGACACCTGGTTGACATCGGGCGCAGGACTTCATAAATCGCTGGAAGACCCGAACGCTCGTCGAGAAGCCGCCGCTGGAACGCGAAGGACCGGGTAAGTAAATGTGCCTCAATATCTAGATGACTGCTGCATAATTCCCTAGAAGTTGTAGGGAATTCTAAAGTTATAGGGGACATTTACTTACCCGGTCCATCGGTTCCAGCGGCAGCTTTTGGACAAGCGTTCGGGTCTTCCGGCATTCATGAAGGTCCTGCGCCCAATGTCCACCAGGTGTCGCTGCTGCGCCGAGGTCGCCCGAGGTTGCGTCGGAGTTCACTGATCTTCCTGTGGGCATGTGAGTATGGCCGTGCGACAAATTTTTGTTTTAAATGCGGTGGTTTTTCCGAATCCGTTGGGTTTTGTTTGGCACGCCCCCCCCCCCAATTTCCGTCGCATGCATGCCAGCACCGATGCGCACAATCCGATCAGTGCGCCAAAATCCCGGGCAATTTAGGGGAAATCGGCGCCAATCGGAAATATTCTGGTAACACGTTGGGAAAACGCGAATCGGGCCCTTAGTAAATGACCCCCATAATGTCTGTATATTCATCCTGAAATCCAACAACGTCACAGACTGTGGAGAGACTGGAGCGTGTCCCAGGAGAACCGTGTGAGAGACTGGTGATGTCCTGCGGCCGGTGTGAGGTCCGTGCGCTCCCTACTGATTGTGACTGGTGGAACCTTCAGAAAACGTCATTATAATCTTCTCCGTGCTACAGTCATTGCTGTTTCTCACTTATTCATAATGTTTTTTTTGCAAGATAATAGTTTTTATTGAATCCTTGTAATTTTGTAAAACACTGTTTAGTGGTGTGAAATATTGAGCTCTACATTCATTTGCTGCCCAAAACTGAGGCTCACTCAGGGACATACAGTATATTTACAAGGAAAAGACCCAAATGTGCACACAGTAGTGATGCCTCTTGATGGGCGCACAGAGCACAATCATCAAGCAATCGCCCAAACAAGAGAAATTTTTTTTAGGATATTACCGAGATTGCATAGTCCAGCATAATTGTGGCGCTAAAGTGCAAAAGTGAAAAAAACTGGTGCACTCAGTGCATGCACTTGGGGCGCACGCAGGGTGCGGGCAGATTCACTACGAATGAGCTCTGGTCTTCTGAATCGTTGCACCCTGCACGAATTGAGGTAAACTGCACTTTGGGCACTAAGGGCTTTGCGCCACTTTTCTGTCAGTTGCACTTCTATTTAGTGCAAACTGCTGCACAGATATTTAAAAGTCTCTGTGTTACATATTAGGGGACGTTCCGGTGCTCAGTCGGACCGTACCCCAGATTTATCATGCAAGTCCGACAGAATTGTGTCACACCAAAAGTGGTGCACTCTGTAGGGGCGGTTGCAGGGGGCGCCAAATTATGAAGAACGCGCCCCATAAATCCTGATGTTGTAACGGGTTGTCACCTGTGAAGCCCCCCACAGATGGATACGGACAGGGAGGACAGGCCAACACAGAGGGAAAAGGAGCAACTGATAATCCGTTAAGTGATGTCTATCTCTGCTCTCAGCCTTATTGTACAGTGCATTTATTGTGCTATTATTATATGCTGGTATATATTTATGTGTACCGTTATTCATTTTGGTATATTGTATTCACCACAGGTAATTTTATGTGATGTATTGTGTAACATCTATATGTTTAGTTCGCAGTTTGCTTTTTCAGAGTGCCACCCGTGTTCATGCAGACCTGAGCCCGGTCTTCATGAATCTGGCGCACTCTGCGTGCTATGTCAGACTTCCAGAACACCCCTTAAGTGCACGGTTATGGTATCGGGCGTGTGTACGCAGGGAGCCTAAACACAATACTGCGGAAACACTCTGAAATCATATAACCAGTTTGCACTGTATTTATGTGGGCACAATCTTCAGCGTCCTGTACCACGCCATTGTACGGCCGGTCATCGGCCCAGCGATACACTATGCCGTGTTTATTATGTTTGAGGATAACTCCTATAATTCCACTGTGGTGTACATTCTTGTGGTCGGAGAAGGCGTTCTCCCAAGGTTACGAGCCTCTGGCACTGCCACATACACACATCCAAGGTTAATGACACAACCGCAAGTTTACTTTAAGTAATGTCGTCTGTGAGTAATTGTTTTTAGGAGAGAAGATTCTTGGGTTGGAGCCGGCCCAGCTGATGTCACCACAAAAACCCTCCTGCCCTCCATCACACCACCCCCGGGGCTCCAGGGAGCGAGCGCTACATGTGATGGACGAGATAAACAGCCTGGACATTGTGTCGGGGCACAGACTTCTCCTTCATTATAATTTCATTTATTTAAAGATGTTCTGGGAAAGATTATTCCAAATGTGATGATCAGGAATGTGTCGGATTGCCGCGCTGCCCGGGCACTTCTCTCACATTGCAGAGATATTTTGCCCCTCTGGGTTATGTCCTGGGGCGCTATGTGACGTGTGCCAGGGGTCATAACAGAGCTGAACAGCTGCTCCTCTCTACATGTCACCCAGGTGCTGCTGCGATGGCAGAGATAGAGATAGATAGATAGATAGATAGGAGATAGATAGATAGATATGAGATAGATAGATAGATAGTAGATATAGAGCTAGATGATAGATAGATAGATAGATAGTATAGATAGAGGATAGATAGATAGATATAGGAGATAGGTAGATAGATTTGAGGGATTTTGACTAAATAGATAGATAGATAGTAGATAGATAGATAGATATGAGATAGAAGATATGAGATAGAAGATAGATATGAGATAGATAGATAGATATGAGATAGATAGATAGATAGATAGATAGAAGTAGATAGATAGATAGATAGATAGTGAATAGATAGTAGGTAGATAGATGATAGAATGAGATAGATAGATAGATAGATAGATATGAGATTAGTAGATATGAGATAGAAGATAGATATGAGCTAGATAGATAGATATATAATAAGATGAGATAGATAGATAGATATGCGATAGATAGATAGATAGATAGATAGATAGATAGATAGATGAGATAGATATGATAGATAGATAGATGAGATAGATAGATAGATAGATATGAGATCGATAGATAGATAGATAGATAGATAGATTAGCTAGATAGTAGATAGATATGAGATAGATAGATAGATAGATAGATATGAGATAGATAGAGAGATAGATAGTGTAGATAGATAGATAGATATGGATAGATGTAGAAGAGATATAGATAGATATGAGATAGATAGATAGAGAGATAGAAGATAGATAGATAGATATAGATAGATAGTAGTATAGATAGATATGATGAGAGCTAGATAGTGATAGACTAGATAGATAGATAGATAGTAGATATAGATGATAGATAGATGATGATAGATAGAGTAGATAGATATGAATAGATAGATAGATAGATAGATAGTGATGATGAGATAGATGATGATACAATGGGCCTGATGTTATCAGTTGTGTTTTATCTGTTGTTTTTGTCACCTTTCCATATTGTTGCAACTGTTTTTTCTCCCTGTTTAGCGATATTTAAACACCAACTTGCCATGCAGCAAAAAAACTCCCCCATTTATCCCACCAATCCAGATGTTTTGGTGCGCTAATCATTCATCATCATCAATTTGGCGCAAAACACTATAGCCTGAAGTCGGCATACAATGAGACGAAAGCAACACAGAGCTCTAAGGGTACCTACAAGCGGTATCCCGCTGTGCAGGCATACTGCCGTGTGCTGGCGAGGAGGTGGCCCTTCCTCCTCCCATAGAAAACAGCGGCTCACGGTCGCACACACACCAAAAGATAGAGCAAGCTCTATCGTGTGTGGTGCGGGCCGGATCGGTGCTCCGCCGTGCCGCTATTGCGTCTATGGGGACGTACATGCGGACGCATGTACGTCCCCAAGACGGCCTTGTGAATAAGCCCTTATGCAGAGCAGCTTTCCCCAGCAGCAGAGCTCAGCAGACACCCACAGACACTACTGCAGCCTCTTTTAAAGTTCATGCGCTTTTATTTACAAATAATCTGCAAAAGCAGCAGCTCAGAGCAGGAGAGAGGAGAAGTGAGTGGTATCTGCAGACAGTGCAGAGAAGGGTCCCCCCATGTAGCAGGATAGAAGAGATGTTAGTGGGAGCTGCAGACAGGACAGAGAAGGGTCCCCCCATGTAGCAGGATAGAAGAGATGTGAGTAGGAGCTGCAGACAGGACCAATAGGTCCTCCTATACAATACATCACTGCCCCCTATTAAATATTAACTACTAAATACCGCCACCGTCCCCCCATTAAAAACTCTAATCCTCCCATTACGAAATAACACATCCCCCCTTATTACATATACTCACCCTTTGTACAAGCTAACACGTAAATCCCCCCTATTTAAGAAACTAATATAACGCAACTAAAGAAACTTCATAATTACGCTATGTACAAGGCATATCGTCCCTAGGACTACTAATGATCCCAGTCATATACGCATGTCCGCCCCATCTTATACATCGACCCGCCCGCCCAATATTAGTATTAACTATAAGTAGCCCCGATGTAAACGTCTACTTATACTGCCCTTTCAAGAAACACTAAAATACGCCCCCTATTACAGATATCACTATATCTTCCCCTTTACCGATATACATAATACTGCCCCCTCCCAGCCTATTCAAAATATAACTACTATAATACTGCGCCCCCATGTACAGTACATAAACTTTATACCTACTAGTTTGAATATATACTGCCCCTATGACAAATCGTAAACTCTATAATACTGGCCCCTATGTCAGATTACTACTAAATCTGCCAGTACTATACTATATACGCCCCTATGTTCAGAATAAAATTACTATATACATCGCCCCCGTTGTACAAGATATACTACTATAAACTGCCCCCTATTACAGAAGTAATATACCTACTAAGTACCCCCCCTAGGTAAAAGAATATAAACTACTCATAATACTGCCCCCTAGTACAGATATACCTCTATAACTACTGCCCCTAGTATGTACAAGAATATCGTATAACTTCCAGCTATAACATATAACCTGCCCCCTTGTACAAAATATAACTACTATAAATACTGCCCCCTTATATTCAACGGAATCAACTCTGAATACGCCCCTTTAGGGGAATAAACTCTAGATATAACTATGCCTATTAAGAACTTACTACTATAATACTGAGCCACTATGTCCAAGATATAACTACTATTGAACTACTATGCCCCCCTGGTACAAGAATATAACTGACTATATACTGCCCCCCTATGTACAGATATACTACTATGATACTGCCCCCTATGTAACAAAGAATATAACTACTATAATACGCCCTCATGTGACAGAATATAAACTACTATAACTACTAGATATACCAGAGTCGAACCAGTGCAAAAAAGTCAGTATGTATCATATGCAGGCTTACAGAAAACACACATGAGATCTCTCCCGATTGACCAGTAGAACATCTAGGTGACGTCTCCTGGAATTGTCTCGTTGTCTTATCTTTCCATTAGTTACGTCCCCATCTCAGATCTCGTGCTCTTCTGAAGGGTTAACAACTTTCCTTGCAGAGTTTACCAACACAGAACGTCTTTGTATATGTTCTGCCATTTCCCGTTTCCCGTCTCTGCTCCACACCAACTACTGTTGCCCAACAGAAGATTAGTACCACAACAATAGTGCCACCCATGGAATGAAACTGTAAGGTAGGAAGGATAATTTTATTCTCAGTCGCGTCTCTCCTTTACCCGCCCCCCCCCCCCACCCCATATTGATACGGAGCTCACGTACTATGACCCGCTGGTAATAATGAGCCCCAGGCATACCCCAGTCTAAATTAATGTCCCAAGCCTGCCCCAGACATAGAATTAATGCCCCCATCCAACCCCACGAAAAAAGAATAATGGCTCCGCCTGCCCCACATAGATTTAATGCCGCCCAACTGCCCAGACATAGAATTTAGCCCATCCTACCCACAACATGAGTTTATACAAAGCCCTACCCCAGATAAGATTATAATGCCCCTACGCCAAGCCCAAATAAGAATATGCCCCCCCGCCCCAGACAGATAATTTATGGCCCCCTGCCCAGCCCTAATGCCCCTCCCGCCCAGAATTTAATTATGCCCCCCTGCCAGACATAATAATTTTAATCCCCCCTGCCCAGACATTAATTTATGCCCACCTGCCCAGCCCTAATGCCCCCCCGCCCCAACATAGAATTTATGCCCCTGCCCGCTCTAATGACCCCCCCCCGCCCACAGACATACTAATTTACCCCTGCCACTACTGACCCCCCCCCCCCCCCAGACATATAATTTATGCACCCCTGCCACTATAATGACCCCCCCGCCACAGAATATATATTTATGCCCCATTGCCCAGACATATGATTTATGCCCCCTGCCAGCCCTAATGCCCCCCACCCACCAGACATATAATTTAATGCCCCCTCGCCAGCCCTAATGCCCCCACCCAATATTTGCCGCAGCTATCCCCGCAGCTATCATTTATGCCCCCTGCCAGCTCTAATGACCCCCCCCCCGCCTCCAGAAATAGATTTATTGCCCCCTGCCAGCATCTAATATGCAGCCCTATCCCCCCCACCCCAGATATATAATTTTATGCCCCCCTGCCCCAGAATATTGCCCCTAGCAGCCATAATAATTGCCCCCTTCATTCATAAACACAAACATCAAACTTGAGCATTTCATTCTCGTCTCGGGTTGTTAACTGATTAGTACCTCTCGCCCCCACAGCGCGGGATGCATGGAGGCCGCAGTACCGGTAGTGGTCACCTCCTCCCGCCACACGTTCCATGACCAATTGCGATTTACTGCGTGTACCAGATGACGCGCGCTTTGTGATAATCATAGGATATCCTTTATTCAGACATTTGTTTGAATATAATAACAGTCTGGTCGCAGTGTACAATAGCCAAGGCAATGTTCATATATCTCATTTGCAAATGCATAAAGCATGAGGCTGGTTCAGATTCTCATAAAAGGTTTAAACTACATGTTATTTTCCTTTTAGTGTCTGGGTGCTGATTAGGCCAAGTGAGTCATAGCTCCCCTCCAACAATAGCGTGAAGATGCAGGCGACGATCACTAGGTAAGTGCAGCATGCCACCTCAGCAGTCCGCATTGACGTCAAATTGGGCGGACCTGTTCAGGGCGCTTGTACTCATCGACGACATAGAACCTCTTCTCGTCTTGTTGCACTGAATCAATAGGAATCCTATATAATTTAGTTTCTAGCAGAAACAGATTATGTAACTGTGTTACTGTTTGGTGATTTTGATATACATGCACTAAATCTGACCTGCCTAACATCGATTCTGAAATAGTCTCCATCAGGGTTGCTTGCCATTCCTCCAGCGCGGCTGTGTAGTCGACATTGCGGCAAGGGACATGTTTAGCCTACTGGGGGCAGTCATTTGAAGAAACAATCACAAGTAAGGCATGGGGCAGTTGTCAGGTGTCTCAGATAGAAGAAACTAATAGTTCATACCTTTGAAGTAGTACATAAGTGAAATTCATTACTGTGGCACCCTTGCGCAATCTCCCTCAGCCTAGATGGTAAGGTCATTGGGGAGCGACACCAGGTTGGGAGACTAGTATGCCCTAACGTACCAACAAGAACCTCACTTCTTTAATGCAAATGCGACACGAGACATCTCTATATTAAGTGTCAAGTTCAGAAAGTATTACTGTCTTAACTGCTGTCACATGTTTTCTATGAAATGACCTACAACTCTGATCGGACCAGAACCAATCAAGACATGAAAAGAATCGAGTGAGCTTCCTAATCCAGGGTGCCACGTCGTGCATTGCCACTTGCCACTGCATAAGCAGCCGGCTGGAGGTCATCCTGTGATGGTGCCTGAGGCCTCAAAGTAAAAGGCCCCACGGTTGCACTGTTGCGGACACTGCACATCTTAGGAATCTCCCTCCCCACCATATATCTGGTAATAGACGTAAGCTGTGTGTCACGCCCCTCATCCTCATAGACTGTAAGCTCCTGTGCACACCCTCATCTCTAGACTAAGCTCCTGTGCCCCCCTCATCCTCATAGACTGAACCTCTTGTCGTCACCCCCATCCTCAAACTGTAGCTCCTGTGCCCCCCCCTCCTCCGCATAGACTGTAAGCTCTTGTGTCACCCCCTCATCCTCATGACTGTAAGCTTTTGATCAACCCCCTATCCTCATAGAACTGTAAGCTCTTGTGTCACCCACTCCTCATCCTAATAGACTGTAAGCTCCTGTGCCCCCCTCAGCATCCCATACTGTAATCTTGTATCACCCGCCTCATCCTCATAGACTGTAAGCTCCTGTGCCCCCCGATCCTCAAGGACTGTAGCTTTGTGTCACCCCCTTCATCCTCATAGACTGTAAGCTCCTGGTGCCCCCCTCATTCCTCATAGACTGTAGCTCCTGTGCCCACCCTCATCCTCATAGACTCGTGTAAGCTCTGTATCACCCCCTCATCCTCATAGACTGTAGATCGTGTCACAACCCTCATCCTCATAGACTGTAGCTCCTGTGTCACCCCTCATCCTCATAGGAGTGTGGATCTTGTGACCATTATCAGTCTACATCTCCTTTCCCCCTTATCCCCCCATAGGACTGATATGTATGATATTTGTATATGTCCTCTATGATTTGAAAAGAAAAAAATCTTAATATTATTAAGACATCAAAACAAACGCGCCTCTACCAGTTGGAATTAGTTGGATTTAATCGTTTGTTATCATGTCCATTAGGCTTCTGAAAGTCCCCTTTGATTGTTAAACGGTTCTGCCTTACAAGGTAAAGCAGTGGCGTAACTAACAGGGCAGCAGTGTCCCGATGCAAACTTGGATCAGGCCCCATCAGCTGTCCCCACACCTTTATGACAATCACACAGCAGCCCAGCACTCCATTCAAAAGTCAGCAGCATCCTCAGTCAAAAAAAATGTCCAGAAGCAGCCTCCCCCTCAATAACATGACCAGCAGTAAGCTCTCACTAACCGAAATGTACAGGAGCACCCTCCACTCACCGAAATATCCAGCAGCAGCCTCCACTCTTGAGATGTCACGCACCGCCTCTCCCACTCACCAAAATATCAGCGGGCAGCATCCCTCCACTCTCTGAAAGTGTCCAGCAGCAGCCTCCACTCTCTGAAATGGTCACAGCAGCCCTCACTCTCTAATGGTCCCAGCAGCAGCCTCCACTCCTGACCATGTCCAGCAGCAGCCTCCACCTCTCTGAAGTCCAGCCAGCAGCCTCACCACTCTTAATGTCCAGACCGCAACTCCACTCTCTGAGAGTCCCAGCAGCAGTCTCATTCCTGAAATGTCGGCTCAGCAGCCTCCACATCTTAAATGTCCAGCAGCCAGCCTCCACTTCTAAAGTCTAGCAAGGCTCACTTCTCTAACATGTCCAAGCAGCAGCTCCCCACTCACCCAATGTTTAGCAGCAGCCTCATTCTCTGAAATGTCGCCAAGCGCCTTTCAGTCTCTAAAATGTCCAGCGACAGCTCACACTCACCCAGTGTTCAGCAGCAGCCGCCACTCTCTGAAATGTCCACACAGCTTCCATCTCACCAAAATGTCCAGCAGCAGCCCGTCAACCGAAATGTTCCACTGCAGCCTCCACTCACCAAATGTCCGCAGCAGCTCCATTTCTGAAATGTCCAGCAGCAGCCTCCAACTCCGTGGAATGCCAGAAAGCAGCCTCCACTCTCTGAAATGTCCGATCAGCCACAAAAAGCACTCGGCCTTCCCGATTGCAGCAAATACTAAGCCCAATTCTCTGAAGTTACCAGCAGCAGCCTTCACTTCGAAATGTCCAGCAGGCACCTCCACTCTCTGGAATGCCCAGAAGGCAGCCTCCACTCTCTCTGAAGGTCCAACAGCAGCTTTCACTCTCGAAATGTCCAGCAGCAGCCCCACTCTACTGATTATCCAACAGCAGCCTCCACTCTCTAAATGTCCAGCAGCAGCCCTCCACTCTTAAAACTTTCTAGCAGACTGCTAGGGATTGGGCGGGTCCCAGCTGGGTTCAGCACTCTCCAGTCCCTGTGCTCCTCACCATCTTTTTACTCTCTGGCACAGAGTAATGCACCCGGTGTGGAAGCACACTTGCATTCCATCTGGCGCAGCTGTCCTATACGTAAACAGTGGTAACAGAGCAGGAAGTGTCCGTGTGTATCACTTCTGCCCTGTCTCGCGGCTTTTAGCCTCAAAGCTAAATATGGGCACCTGGATAAACGGCCGTGGGTCTCCCCGAGCCACGGCACAGGAGACAGCTTTTGCCCGGGCCCATCCCCTCCCACGGGCCCGGGTTCCACCCCAGGATCTGCAATCGTTACGGCCCCTGGAAGCTAGTATTTAGGGTATGGATGGGAAAAGGTTTCGGAGCACTAGTGGAGCGCTAATTTCACAAATTGCTAAATATTAAAATGACTGTAAGGAATCTATTATTTGTTATAAAAGTGGATAATATTTATTACGTAAGTCCTTGATGACGCGTTCCAGGTCAATGGAACCCTTTCTCAAATACCGGACAGAAACAAACAAAATCAATCCAGGTTGATGTGGTACAAAGTATAGATTGATGATCACCACCCATACGAGGTGACAGCATTAGAAATCTTCAGGGTAGCACCGTCTGATCATCTCTTCAGAATTCCCTACGTTACCCCTGAGGCGCCGCCCTCTGTTTTTTTTTTTTTTTTGTTTTCTCTAATACAGGTAGATAAGAGCATGTTTTCCTTATCCCATCCTGGGTCCATGGTTCAAGTCTCACCTTAACCCCTTAACGCAGGGGGGAATATGAACCAGCTCATGGGCTGAACCCTCTTCATATCACCATGTGTTTTGCTGTACAATGGAGCAACACCCATCGCTAACTACCCGCAATCGTCGCTAGTTACTGGTCGCCATTAAAGAGACGGCGGCTCAATCGTTGCTCCCCATGACATCATCGGAGCGGCATCCTTTGCCCATGTCAGCCTCAGTCACACAAAGACCCGAGGCTGTCATGTGTTAGGCTATATATTACAATGTGTCGATTGCACATTGTAATAGATGATATGCAAAATATACTTTAGTATGGCAATATATGGTAGGATCAATCATACAACTTAGGGTAAAGTATCCTGGGGTCTGAAAAAGTAAAAAAAAAAAAATTTTAAATCACCCACCCCCCCCCTTTATCTAGACTGATATAAATGTAATAAAGGGTAAAAATCATAAACAGGTATATGATGTCTGGCGTCCCAAAAATACCCGATCTATCAAAATATAATAACGTTTTTTTCATGGCATTAAACCCTGGTAACAGAAAATAGCGCCCAACTTCGAAATGGTCACTTTTTGTCATTTTGCTAAATATAATAATTCAATAAAGTGATCAAAAGGTCGCACAGTCCTCAAATCAGAAGCTTTGAAAACTTCATCAAAAGTCGGGAAAAAAAACACCCACAGCTCCGTACACCGAAGTATGAAAAAGTTTTAGCGCCAAGAAGATGGCAAAATGAACATTTTTTTGTACAGGAGGTTTTCATTTTTGTAACTGTATGAAAACATTATAAAACCTATAACAAATATCACATCTCCGTGATTGTCTCTGACCCAAAGAATAAGTGGACATGTCATTTGTGGCGCACACCAGCGAAAGCCCTAAAATCCAAATCCACAAGAAAATGGCGCAATGTGTTTTTTCATCATTTTCACTGACTTCAGAATTGTTTTCCCGCTTCCCAGTACACGGCATGGAATATTACATATAATCACTAGGAAGTGCAATTTGTTACCAAAAACAGCCCATACACAGCTCTTTACATTGAAAATAAAAAAGTTCTAGATTTTTAAGGTGGGGAGTGAAGAAATGAAAACAAAAAGGACAGTATTACAGCTTTACGCCCATATAGGAGCCGGTGTGTAATACATTGGGGGTCATTTACTAAGGTCCGATTGGCGTTTTCCTGACGTGTTACCCGAAATTCCGATTGCGCCGATTTCCCCTGAATTGCCCCGGGATTTTGGGCCACGCGATCGAAGGTGGCGCATCAGCGCGGTGGCATGCACGCGATGAAATC
This sequence comes from Engystomops pustulosus, assembly GCA_019512145.1. Lineage (NCBI taxonomy): Eukaryota > Metazoa > Chordata > Amphibia > Anura > Leptodactylidae > Engystomops > Engystomops pustulosus. The sequence continues at coordinate 14,023,124 of CM033641.1, forward strand.
GGGGGCGTGGCCAAAGAAACCCAACGGATCGGAAAAACCGCCGCATATAAAAAAAAAATGTGTCGCGGAGCTTGCACTTACCTTCACTAGGAATAGGCCGGTGAACTTGATGCGTTCCGATTGCTCTTCACAGCGCAGCAGCGCCACCTGCTGGACATCGAGGAACTGCCTTAATGAATCCCGGCCGGCCCGAATCCCACCGCAGAAACGCGCTGCGGGATCGCGAATGGACCCGTGTAAGTAAATCTGCCCCATTGCTTCACTTGCCTAAACATGTAGGTGACGAGATAAGTTAAACGTTTTTTTTTTACCTCGGATGCCTAAAAATCAAACACAAAAATCAAATCGCCCTGAAGGTTCCCTTAAATTGACAGTTTCTGAACCAAGCTAGATTTCTATAATCCCGAGATGAATAGATCCTGTACTCCGGTGATGATACAAGAGCGATGGTGATATTTGTTAATGAAGTCATTAAAATACTATTTGTCCTGCAAAAAGCGAGCCCTCGTTATGAGCATATCAAAGGGAAACCACACAGTGTTTGCTTATGAAAGGCGAGTATTAAAAACACAAACAAAAGAACAGAAAATTGGCTGTGGCACCTAATAGTTTTTGAGTTTTCTCAATGTTATTATGTCCAAATACTGGATGTGGGTCTGACGCAGAGACAGAGGTCCTCACTGTGCTACCTGTCACCGCCCACCGCCACCATCGGACCAGCAGAATAGCCTCAATATTCCCCTCCTCCTCCCCACTTGGGAGAAGATGCTGGTGGAGTTTGTATTCTAGTTTTGTGTATTTCTTTCCTGTTTTTTCTTGTTTTCTTATGACAATTAATATTTGGGGACATGGAAATCCTAGAGGATGTTAACAGCGCTCGGTCCTGTGCAGTGCAACGCCCAGGTCTGCATTAGATGTTGAACCTTTGACAGCGATTGCTAGCACCTACACATTGGCTATACTCTGTATTTCTGGGGTTATAATTCATCTGAAGGTACAAAAGTAAAATTATTATCTTACATTAATTGCCAAGTACAGGCGGCCCCCTACTTAAGAACCTTGACTTACAGACAACCCTTAGTTACAAACGGACCTCTGGATGTTGGTAATTTACTAACTACTTTAGTCCCAGGCTACAATAATCAGCTATAATGTTATCAAAGAAGTCTGTATTAAGATTTTTGGTTAATCCTGGTTATTATTTAAAATCGTATATTTTAAAAAATTGTATATGTAATAGTTTTGGCGCAATTTACAAACTGACCACTAGATGTCAGTAAAGACCATATCAGTATTCGGAGCAGAGTGACTGCGTTCCTAAGTCACTTATACAGAATGTTGAAAGAGTTAATGGGGGTCTTACAAGGGCCCAATTCGCGTTTTCCCGACGTGTAACCCGAATATTTCCGATTTGCGCAGATTTCTCCCTGAATTGCCCGGGATTTGGCGCACGTGGTCGGTTTGTGGCGCATCGGCGCTGGCATGCCGCGACGGAAATCGGGGGCGTGGCTGAACAATAACCCACGGACTCGGAAAAAACCGCCGCATTTAAAAAAAAATTGTCGCACGGCCATACTCACATGCACCACGTGAAGACGATGACCTCCGGGGCACCTGGCCGGACTCCGCGCAGCAGCGACACCTGGTGGACATCGGCGCAGGACCTTCATAAATCGCTGGAAGACCCGAACGCTCTCCAGAACCGCCGCTGAACGCGAATGGACCGGGTAATAAATGTGCCTCAATATCTAGATGACTGCTGCATAATCCCTAGAAGTTGTAGGGAATTCTAAGTTAAGGGCACATTTACTTACCCGTCCATCGCGTTCCAGCGGCACTTCTTGGACAAGCGTTCGGGTCTTCCGCAATTCATGAAGGTCCTGCGCCCAATGTCCACCAGGTGTCGCTGCTGCGCCGAGGTCCGCCGAGTTGCGTCGGAGTTCACTGATCTCTTCCTGGTGCATGTAGTATGGCCCGTGCGACAAATTTTTTGTTTTAAATGCGGTGGTTTTTCCGAATCCGTTGGGTTTTTGTTTGGCCACCCCCCCCCCAATTTCCTTCGCATGCATGCCAGCACCGATGCGCCACAAATCCGATCGCGTGCGCCAAATCCCGGGCAATTTAGGGAAATCGGCGCAAATCGGAAATATTCGGGTAACACGTTGGGAAAACGCGAATCGGGCCCTTATAAATGACCCCCATAATGTCTGTATATTCATCCTGAAATCCAACACAGTCACAGAACTGTGAAGAACTGGAGCGTGTCCCAGGAGAACCGTGTGAGGACTGGTGATGTCCTGCGGCCGGTGCTGAGGTCCTGTGCCTCCCTACTGATTGTGACTGGTGGAAACCTTCAGAACGTCATTATAATCTTTCTCCGTGCTACAGTCATGGCTGTTTCTCTACTTATATCATAATGTTTTTTTTTGCAAGATAAATGTTTTTATTGAATCCTTGGTAATTTTGTAAAACACTGTTCTAGTGGTGTGAATATTGAGCCTCCATTCATTTTGCTGCCCAAAACTGGGCTCCACTCAGGGACATCAGTAATTTACAAGGAAAGACCCAAATGTGCACACATAGTTATGGCCTCTTGATGGCACAAGAGCTACAACAATCATCAAGCAATCGCCCAAACAAGAGAAATTTTTTTAAAGGATATTACAGAGTTTTGCATAGTCCAGCATAATTGTGCGCTAAAAAGTGCAAAAGTGAAAAAACTGGTGCACCAGTGCATGCACTTTGGGGCAGCCGCATGGTGCCGGCAGATTCAACTACGACTGAGCTCTGGTCTTCTTGAATCGTTGCACCCTGCACGATATTGAGTAAACTGCACTTTGGGGCACTAAGGGCTTTGCCGCCACTTTTCTGTCAGACTTTGCACTCTCTATTTAGTGCAAACTGCTTGCACAGATATTTAAAAAGTCTCTGTGTTACATATTAGGGGACTTCCGGTGCTCAGTCGGACCGTACCCCAGATTTATCATGCAAAGTCCGACAGAATTGTTCACACCAAAAGTGTTGCACTCTGTAGGGGCGGTTGCGGGGGGGCGCCAAATTCATGAAGAACGCGCCCCATAAATCCTGATGTTGTAACGGGTTGTCACCTGTGAAGACCCCACAGGATACGGACAGGGAGGACCAGGCCAACACGAGGAAAAGGAGCAACTGATTTAATCCGTAAGTGATGTCTATCTCTGCTCTCAGCCTTATTGTACAGTGCATTTATTGCTGCTATATATTATATGTGGTATAATATTTATGTGTCAGTATATTCATTTCTGGTATATTTGTATTCACCACAGGTACATATTTATGTGTATGTATGTGTAACATCTATATGTTCTTAGTTCCAGTTTTCCTTTTCAGAGTGCACCCGTTTCATGCAGACCTGAGCACGGTCTTCATGAATCTGGGCGCACTCTGCGTGCTTGTCAGACTTCCAGAACACCCCTTTAAGCTGAGTGGTCGACGGTGAGTTTAATGGCGGACATGTGTATACGAAGAACAGGCGTCCTAAACACAAATACTGCGGAAACCTCCTGAAATCATATAACCAGTTTGCACTTGTATTTATGTGGGCCACAATCTTCAGCTCCTGTAGACAACCTGCATTGTACGGCCGGTTCATCGGCCCAGCGATACACTATGCCGTGGTTTATTATGTTTGAGGATAACTCCTATAATTCCACTGTGGTGTCATTCGTTGTGGTCGGAGAAGGCGTTTTCTCCCAGGTTACGAGCCTCTGGCACTGGCCACATACCACATCCAAGGTTAATGACACCACCGCAAGTTTACTTTAAGTAATGTCTGTCTTGAGTAATTTGTTTATAGGAGAGAAGATTCTTGGGTTGGAGCGCGCCCAGCTGATGTCACCACAAAACCCTCCTGCCCTCCATCACACCACCCCGGGGCTCCAGGGAGCGAGCGCTACATGTGAGGACAGATATAACGCCTGACATTGTGTCGGGGCACAGACTTCTCCTTCATTATAATTTCATTTATTTAAAGATGTTCTGGGAAAGATATATCCAAATGTTGATGTCAGGAATGTGTCGTATGCCGCGCTGCCCGGGCATCTCTCTCACATTGCAGAGATATTCTGCCCCTCTGGGTTATGTCATGGAGGAGCCTATGCTGACGTTGTGCCAGGGTCATAACAGAGCCTGAACAGCTGCTCCTCTCTACATGTCACCCAGGTGCTGCCTGCGAATGGCAGAGATAGATAGATAGATATAGAGATAGAAGAGATATGAATAGATAGATAGATAGCTAGATAGACGATAGATAGATAATCGATGTATCAGATACTGGCTAGTATCGATCGAACTCTTATAGCATAATAGATAGCAATAGACTTGCGCTCGCTGATCTGACTCGCTATGACCGTCTGATAGTCGTCGACTAGCTGCTAATTGCTGATAGCTCCTCGCTATCGCTCCTCGCTCATGCTGATACTCGCTAGCTCGCCTCTCTGCGCTCGACATACGCTCGCTCATGACGCTACGCTCCGCCGCTCTGCTCGTCTAGCTACGCTCGCTCGCTCCTCGTCTGCTCTGCCTCCTCGCTCCTCATTCTCGTCGCTCGCTCTCTTCGCTCGCTCGCCTTAGCTCGCTCGCTCGCTCGCTCGCTCTCTGCAGCTCGCTCGCTCCTATCCTCGAGTCGCTCGCTCGCTCGCTTGCTCGCTCGCTCGCTAGCTCTGCGTGCAGCTCGCTCGCTCTGCGCTCGCCTAGCTCGCTCGCTGCTCTCGCTCGCTCGCGCCTGCTGCGCTCTCTACTGCTCGTCGTCTCGCTCGCTCCTTCCTCGCTCGCTCGCGTCGCTCTCTCGCTCGCTCCGCTCCTCCTCGCTGCTCTCTCGCTCGCGCTCTCTCGCTTCGACTCAGCTCGCTCTCGCTCGCTCGCTCGCTCGCTCTACGCTGCTCGCTCGCTCGCTCGCTCGCTCTGCGCACGCTCACTCGCTACTCCTCTCTCTAGCGCTCGCTACGTGCTCGCTCTGCTCGCCGCTCTCGTCTCGCTCGCTCGACGCTCCTCGCTTCGCTCCTCTCGCTCGCTCCTCGCTCTGCCTCGCTCTCTCCAGCTCGCTCTGCGCTCGACTCGCTCGCCTCGCTATGCGCTCGCTCGCTCGCCGTCGCTCGCTCGCTCGCTGCTCTGCCTCGCTCGCTCGCTCGCCTCGCTCGCTCGCTCGCTGCTCGCGCCTCGCTCCTCGCTCGCCGATCGATCGCTCGCTAGCTCGCTCTGCGCTCCTCGCTCCTCGCTCTGCGCTCGTCGCCTGCGCCCCTGGGGCCGGCTGTCTCCGTTGTTTTTCCTCTGTTTGGTTTTTCCACCTGCCATCTTGTTGCAAACTGTTTTGTGTCTCCAGGGGAGTCGACAAACACCACACGTGCCCTCAGCAAACATAACTCCCCCATTTATCCCACCAATCCGATGTTTTGGTGCGCCTAATCATCATCATCATCAAGTTGGGCGTCAACACGATAGCCTGTCGGCATAACGAGAAGCACACGAGCTCTAAGGGTACAATACACAACGCGGTCTGCCCCGCTGTGCAGCATACGTGCCGTGTGCTGGCGAGAGGAGGTGGCCCTTCCCCCTCCATAGAAAACAGCGTGCTCACGGTCGCACACACACCAAAAGATAGAGCAAACGCTATCGTTTTGGTGGTGTGCGGCCCGGATCGGTGCTTCCGCCGTGCCGCTATTGCCGTCTATGGGGAAGTACATGCGGACGCATGTACGTCCCCACAGACTTCCTTGTGAATAAGCCCTTTCAGAGCGCTTTCCCCACCGCAGAGCTCAGAGACACCACAGACACTACCTGCAGCCTCCTCTTTTTTAAAGTTCATTCGCTTTTAATTTTACAAATAATCTGCAAAAGCAGCAGCTCGAGGGCAGGAAGAGGAGAAGTGAGTGGTATCTCCTTCTGCAGACTAAGTGCAGAGAGGGTCCCCCCATGTACAGATAGAAGAGATGTTAGTGGGAGCTCTATCCTGCTACATGGGACACTTCTCTGTCCTGTCTGCAGCTCCTACACACATCTCTTCTATCCTGCTACATGGGGGGACCCTTCTCTGCACTGTCCAGTAATAACTACTATAATACTGCCCCCTATGTACAAGAATATAACTGCTATAATACTGCCCCTATGTACAAGAATATAACTACTAAAATACTGCCCCCCATGTACAGGAATATAACTACTATAATACTGCCCCTATGTACAAGAATATAACTACTATAATACTGCCTCCTATGTACAAGAATATAACTACTATAATACTGCCCCCTATGTACAAGTATATAACTACTATAATACTGCCCCCTATGTACAGGAATATAACTACTATAATACTGCCTGCCCCAGACATATAATTTATGCCCCCTGCCAGCCCTAATGCCCCCCCACCCCAGACATATAATTTATGCCCCCTGCCAGCCCTAATGCACCCCCTGCCCCAGACATAATTATTGCCCCATTCTATCATTAAAAAAAACAAAAAAAACATCATACTCACCTCTTTGGAGCAGGTTTCTTCCTTTCCCTCGGTCTTCGGTGGCTTGGTGTAGAGGCGCGGGATAGTGACGTCACTGCTCCGCGCCTCCACACCAAGCCGCGGAGATGCAGGGAGGGCCGGACAGCTGACAGGGTAAGTGTCAGCCTCCTCCACGCTACACAGGTCGCGCAATGACGTCAATTGCGCGACCTGTGTAGCTGCGCGTGTACACAGACGCAGAAGCAGCGGTGCTGCGCTGCGTCTGTGTACTAATCAATAGGGGAAATAATAACTTTATTCCAGAACATGTGTGTGTTTTTGGTGTTACATATAACTTTATGGACATGTTCTGGTCGCGGTGTAGTCACATTAGGCGAAGAGGATCAAATGTTCATCATATCAGTCAATTTTTGCAAAAAGAACTGTCACCAAATAAAAGGCAATAAGAGAGCAAGTGTGTTCTCAGATAGTTCTGCATATAGAAGGGTTAAAAACATAAACATTAGTTGATTTTATTCCTTTTAGAATGTAGTAACATATAAAGTGAATATTTCCATTATCTGTGAGGTGCAGCAGCTCCTGTGTGCAGCAAATGCTCCCTGCAGCCTGATGGCTAAGAATCTGGAGGGGGGGACACTTCAGGGGGCTGTATCTCTGGCTCTGTGACACATAGAACCTCACTTCTTTTTTCCTATGAAAGAAGAGAGTCTCCTCTTTTATATAAATGTGTTTCTAAGTGTCAGGAAAACAGAGATATTAACTGTTTAACTGCTGTTGTCAGTGATTTTTCTATATAAAAATGGCACCTGAATATCTCTGGATCCCTGGCACCTAGAAACACAATTCAAGATTCATTTGAAAGAAGAGATTCTCATCCAGGGGGCCCTGTGCAATTGCCCACTTTGCCTACCCATAGCGCCGGGCCTGGCTGGGGGCTACGTGACTAGGGGCAAGGCGACTAGTAGCCACACCTGGGGGCTGAGCTTAAGTATTAAAAGAGGGCTGGTAATGTCACTCACCATCTTTCTGGAAATCTTCCCCTCCCTCCCACCCTATATATGTGTAGGTTCATTGGATTGCGAACCGGTTGAGACAGATGCCCAAACTCCAACCAAGACCACTTATTTAATCGCAAATGCCAGACACGAAATTCATTTGTGATTTATCTTCCCTTCTCTGTCACAGTTTTCATTGATACCACAACCTGAGGACAACCAATACGCAAAATAGTCCCGAGTAGAGCTGTCACTTAAAATACCAGTGTGCACACGAGTCTGGGCTTGCCTTGACTGCATGAAGATGCCTGGAGTCCATCTCTGTGATTGCCTGAGTGCCCAAAGAAAAGGGCCTCCGATTGCCACTCTGCACCATGCCATAGGTTAGCCATCAACTGTCATAGACTGTAGCTGTTGTGTCAACCCCCTCATCCTCATAGACTGTAAGCTCCTGTGCCCCCCTCCATCCTCATGACTGTAAGCTCCTGTGCCCCCCTCATCCTCAGAGACTGTAATCTCTTGTGTCACCCCCTATCCTCATAGACTGTAAGCTCCTGTGCCCCCCCTCCTCCCATAGACTGTAAGCTCTTGTGTCACCCCCTCATCCTCATAGACTGTAGCTTTTGTATCACCCCCCTCATCCTCATAGACTGTAAGCTCTTGTGTCACCTCCTCATCCTCATAGACTGTAAGCTCCTGTGCCCCCCTCATCCTCATAGACTGTAAGCTCTGGTGTTCACCCCTCATCCTCATACTGTAAGCTTTCTGATCACCCCCTATCCTCTGACTGTAAGCTTCCTGTGCCTCATCCTCAGCTCATCTCTGTACCTATTCAAACGTAGCTCCTGTGCCCCCCTCCTCATGACTGTAAGTCTTGTGTCACCCCCATCATCCTATAGACTGTAGCTCTGGTTGACCCCCCTCATCCTCATAGACTGTAAGACTCTTGGTGTCACCCCCTTCATCCTCATAGACTGTAAGCTCCTGTCCCTCATCCCATCTGAACCTTTTCCCTCATCCTCATAGACTGTAAGCTCCTGTGCCCCCCTCATCCTCATAGACTGTAAGCTCTTGTATCACCCCCCTCATCCTCATAGACTGTAAGCTCCTGTGTCACCCCTCATCCTCATAGACTGTAAGCTCCTGTGTCACCCCTCATCCTCATAGGAGTGTAGGCTCTTGTGACCATTATACAAGGTCTTACATCTCCTTTCCCCTTTATCCCCATAGACTGTATATGTATGATATTTGTATATGTCCTCTATGATTTGGAAAAAAATCTTAATATTATTAAGACATCAAAACAGCGCCGTCTACAGTTGGGAATCTAGTTTGGCTTTAATCTTGTATCATGTCATTAGGCTTCCTGAAAGTCACGCTTGATGTTAACGGTGCTGCCTTACAAGGTAGCAGTGGCGTAACAAGGCAGCAGTGGTCCCGATGCAAACTTTGGATCAGGGCCCCATCATGCTGCCACACCCTTTATACACATCACACAGCAGCCTCCATTCAAAATGTCCAGCAGCATCCTCCAGTCAAAAAAAATGTCCAGAAGCAGCCTCCCCTCAATAAAAATGACCAGCAGAAGCCTCCACTAACCGAAATGTACAGGAGCAGCCTCCACTCACCGAAATATCCAGCAGCAGCCTCCACTCTCTGAGATGTCCAACAGCAGCCTCCACTCACCAAAATATCCAGCAGCAGCCTCCACTCTCTGAAATGTCCAGCAGCAGCCTCCACTCTCTGAAATGTCCAGCAGCAGCCTCCACTCTCTGAGATGTCCAGCAGCAGTCTCCATTCTCTGAAATGTCCAGCAGCAGCCTCCACTCTTAAATGTCCAGCAGCAGCCTCCACTTTCTGAAAAGTCTAGCAGCAGGCTCCATTCTCTTAAATGTCCAGCAGCAGCCTCCACTCACCCAAGTGTTTAGCAGCAGCCTCCATTCTCTGAAATGTCCAGCAGCAGCCTTCATTCTCTAAAATGTCCAGCAGCAGCCTCCACTCACCCAAGTGTTCAGCAGCAGCCTCCACTCTCTGAAATGTCCAGCAGCAGCTTCCACTCACCAAAATGTCCAGCAGCAGCCTCCAGTCACCGAAATGTCCAGCTGCAGCCTCCACTCACCAAAATGTCCAGCAGCAGCCTCCATTTTCTGAAATGTCCAGCAGCAGCCTCCACTCCCTGGAATGCCCAGAAGCAGCCTCCACTCTCTGAAATGTCCAGCAGCAGCCTCCATTCTCACAAAAATATCTAGCAGCCTCCATTCTCTGAAGTGTCCAGCAGCAGCCTTCACTCTCTGAAATGTCCAGCAGCAGCCTCCACTCTCTGGAATGCCCAGAAGCAGCCTCCACTCTCTGAAGTGTCCAGCAGCAGCTTTCACTCTCTGAAATGTCCAGCAGCAGCCTCCACTCTCTGAATTATCCAACAGCAGCCTCCACTCTCTAAAATGTCCAGCAGCAGCCTCCACTCTCTAAAACTTCTAGCAGCCTGCTAGGATTGGCGGGGTCCCAGCCTTGGGTACATGCACTCCAGTCCTCTGTGCTCCTCCCATCTTTTTCACTCTCCTGGGCACAGAGTAATGCACCCGGTGCTGGCACACTTGCATTCCATCTGGCGCGCTGCTATAGTAAACAGTGTAACAGAGCAGGAAGTGTCCGTGTGTATCACTTCCTGCTCTGTCTCGGCTTTTAGCCTCAAAGCTACAATATGGGACCTGGATAACAGCCGTGGGTCTCCCGAGCACAGGAAAAGGAGACAGCTTTTGCCCGGGCCCATCCCCTCCAACGGGCCCGGTCGCACCCCATGGATCTGCAATCGTTACGCCCCTGGAAGCTAGTATTTAGGTATGGATGGGAAAAGTTTACGGAGCACTAGTGGAGCGCTAATTCCAAATTGCTAAATATTAAAATGAATGTAAGGAATCTATTATTTGTTATAAAAGTGGATAATATTTATTACGTAAAGTCCTTGATGACGCGTTCCAGGTCAATGAGACCCTTTCTCAAATACCGGACAGAAACAAACAAAATCAATCCAGGTTGATGTGGTACAAGTATAGGATTGATGATCACCACCCATACGAGGTGACACGCATTAGAAATCTTCAGGTGAGCACCGTCTGATCATCTCTTCAGAATTCCACTACGTTACCACCTGAGGCGCCGCCCTCTGTTTTTTTTTTTTTTGTTTTCTCTAATACAAGGTAGATAAGAGGCAATGTTTTCCTTATCCCATCCTGGGTCAATGGTTCCAGTCTCTACCTTAACCCCTTAACGCAGGGGGGAATATGAACCAAGCTCATGGGCTGAACCCTCTTCATATTCACCAGGTGTTTGCTGTACAATGGAGCAAACACCCATCGCTAACACCCGCAATCGTCGCTAGTACTGGTCGCCATTAAAGAGACGGCGGCTCAGATCGTTGCTCCCCATGACATCATCGGGAGCGGCATCCATTGCCATGTCAGCCTCAGGTCACACAAAGACCCGAGGCTGTCATGTTTTAGGCTATATATTACAATGTGCGATTTGCACATTGTAATAGATGATATGCAAAATATACTGTAGTATGGCAATATATGGTAGGATCAATCAGACAACTTAGGGTTAAAGTATCCTAGGGGGTCTGAAAAATAGTAAAAAAAAAAAAATTTAAATCACCCCCCCCCCCTTTATCTAGAACTGATATAAATGTAAATAAAGGGTAAAAATCATAAACAGGTTATATATGTCGCTGCGTCCCAAAATACCCGATCTATCAAAATATAATAACGTTTTTTCATGGCATTAAACCCTGTAACAGAAAATAGCGCCCAAATTCGAAAATGTCACTTTTTTGTCATTTTGCTAAATATAAGAAATTCAATAAAAAGTGATCAAAAGGTCGCACAGTCCTCAAAATAGAAGCATTGAAAACTTCATCAAAAGTCGGGAAAAAAAACACCCACAGCTCCGTACACCGAAGTATGAAAAAGTTATTAGCGCCAGAAGATGGCAAAATGAAGACATTTTTTTGTACAGGAGGTTTTCATTTTTGTAACTGTATGAAAACATTATAAAACCTATACAAATATCACATCTCCGTGATTGTACTGACCCAAAGAATAAAGTGGACATGTCATTTGTGGCGCACAGCGAAAGCCCTAAAATCCAAATCCACAAGAAAATGGCGCAAATGTGTTTTTTCATCATTTTCACTGCATTCAGAATTGTTTTCCCGCTTCCCAGTACACGGCATGGAATATTACATATAATCACTATGAAGTGCAATTTGTTACGCAAAAAACAAGCCCATACACAGCTCTTTACATGGAAAAATAAAAAAGTTCTAGATTTTTTAAGGTGGGGAGTGAAAAATGAAAACGAAAAAGGACAGTATTACAGCTTTACTGCACATATGAGGCCGGTGTGTAATACATTGGGGGTCATTTACTAAGGGCTCGATTGGCGTTTTCCTGACGTGTTACCCGAATATTTCCGATTTGCGCCGATTTCCCCTGAATTGCCCCGGGATTTTGGCGCACGCGATCGAATTGTGGCGCATCAGCGCTGGCATGCACGCGATGGAAATCGGGGGGCGTGGCCGAACGAAAACCCAACGGATTCGGAAAAACCGCCGCATATAAAAAAAAAATGTGTCGCGGAGCTTGCACTTACCTTCACTAGGAATAGGCCGGTGAACTTGAGTGCGTTCCGATGCTCTTCAGCGCAGCAGCGCCACCTGCTGGACATCGGAGGAACTGCCTTAATGAATCCCGGCCGGACCCGAATCCACCGCAGAGAACGCGCTGCTGGATCGCGAATGGACCGGGTAAGTAAATCTGCCCCATTGGCTTCACTTGCCTAAACATGTAGGTGACGAGATAAGTATAACGTTTTTTTTTTACCTCGGATGCCTAAAAATCAAACACAAAAATCAAATCGCCCTGAAAGGTTCCCTTAAATTGACAGTTTCTGAACCAGAGCTAGATTTCTATAATCCCGAGATGAATAGATCCTGTACTCCGGTGATGATACAAGAGCGGATGGTGATATTTGTTAAATGAAGTCATTAGAAAATACTATTTGTCCTGCAAAAAGCGAGCCCTCGTATGAGCATATCAAAGGGAAACCACACAGTGTTTGCTTATGAAAGGCGAGTATTAAAAACACAAACAAAAGAACAGAAAATTGGCTGTGGCACCTAATAGTTTTTGAGTTTTCTCAATGTTATTATGTCAAATACTGGATGTGGGTCTGACTGCAGAGACAAGAGGTCCTCACTGTGACTACCTGTCACCGCGCCACCATCAGGACCAGCAAGAATAGCCTCAATATTCCCCTCCTCCTCCCCACTTGGAGAAGATGCTGGTGGAGTTTGTATTCTATGTTTTGTGTATTTCTTTCCTGTTTTTCTTGTTTTCTTATGACAATTAATATTTGGGGACAATGGAAATCCATAGAGGATGTATAACAGCGCTCGGTCACTGTGCAGTGCAACGCCCCAGGTCATGCAGTAGATGTAGAACCTTTGACAGCGATTGCTAGCACCTACACATTGGCTATACTCTGTATTTCTGGGGTGTATAATTCATCTGAAAAGGTACAAAAAGTAAAATTATTATCTTACATTAATTGCCAAGTACAGGCGGCCCCCTACTTAAGAACACTTGACTTACAGACAACCCTTAGTTACAAACGGACCTCTGGATGTTGGTAATTTACTGAACTTTAGTCCCAGGCTACAATAATCAGCTATAATAGTTATCAAAGAAGTCTGTAATTAAGATTTTTTGTTAATCCTGGTTATTATTTAAAATCGTATATTTTAAAAAATTGTATATGTAATAGGTTTTGGCGCAATTTACAAACTGACCACTAGATGTCAGTAAAGACCATATCAGTATTCGGAGCAGAGTGACTGCGTTCCTAAGTCACTTATACAAGAAATGTTGAAAGAGTTAATGGGGGTCATTTACTAAGGGCCCAATTCGCGTTTTCCCGACGTGTAACCCGAATATTTCCGATTTGCGCAGATTTTCCCTGAATTGCCCCGGGATTTTGGCGCACGTGGTCGGTTTGTGGCGCATCGGCGCTGGCATGCACGCGACGGAAATCGGGGGGCGTGGCTGAACAATAACCCGACGGACTCGGAAAAACCGCCGCATTTAAAAAAAAAATTGGTCGCACGGGCCATACTCACATGCACCACGATGAAGACGATGAACTCCGGGGCACCTGGCCGGACTCCGGCGCAGCAGCGACACCTGGTGGACATCGGGCGCAGGACCTTCATAAATCGCTGGAAGACCCGAACGCTCGTCCGAGAAGCCGCCGCTGGAACGCGAATGGACCGGGTAAGTAAATGTGCCTCAATATCTAGAATGACTGCTGCATAATTCCCTAGAAGTTGTAGGGAATTCTAAAGTTATAGGGGCACATTTACTTACCCGGTCCATCCGCGTTCCAGCGGCAGCTTCTTGGACAAGCGTTCGGGTCTTCCGGCAATTCATGAAGGTCCTGCGCCCAATGTCCACCAGGTGTCGCTGCTGCGCCGAGGTCCGCCGAGTTGCGTCGGAGTTCACTGATCTCTTCCTGGTGCATGTGAGTATGGCCCGTGCGACAAATTTTTTGTTTTAAATGCGGTGGTTTTTCCGAATCCGTTGGGTTTTTGTTTGGCCACGCCCCCCCCCAATTTCCGTCGCATGCATGCCAGCACCGATGCGCCACAATCCGATCACGTGCGCCAAAATCCCGGGCAATTTAGGGGAAATCGGCGCAAATCGGAAATATTCGGGTAACACGTTGGGAAAACGCGAATCGGGCCCTTAGTAAATGACCCCCATAATGTCTGTATATTCATCCTGAAATCCAACAACAGTCACAGAACTGTGGAAGAGACTGGAGCAGTGTCCCAGGAGAACCGTGTGAGAGACTGGTGATGTCCTGCGGCCGGTGCTGAGGTCCTGTGCGCTCCCTACTGATTGTGACTGGTGGAACCTTCAGAAAACGTCATTATAATCTTTCTCCGTGCTACAGTCATTGCTGTTCTCTACTTATTATCATAATGTTTTTTTTGCAAGATAAATAAGTTTTTATTTGAATCCTTTGGTAATTTTGTAAAACACTGTTCTAGTGGTGTGAAATATTGAGCTCTACATTCATTTTGCTGCCCAAAACTGAGGCTCACTCAGGGACATACAGTATATTTACAAGGAAAGACCCAAATGTGCACACATAGTGATGGCCTCTTGATGGCAGCACAGAGCTACAAATCATCAAGCAATCGCCCAAACAAGAGAAATTTTTTTAAAGGATATTACAGAGATTTGCATAGTCCAGCATAATTGTGGCGCTAAAGTGCAAAAGTGAAAAAACTGGTGCACTCAGTGCATGCACTTTGGGGCAGCCGCAGGGTGCGGCAGATTCACTACGACTGAGCTCTGGTCTTCTTGAATCGTTGCACCCTGCACGATATTGAGGTAAACTGCACTTTGGGGCACTAAGGGCTTTGCGCCACTTTTCTGTCAGACTTTGCACTCTCTATTTAGTGCAAACTGCTTGCACAGATATTTAAAAAGTCTCTGTGTTACATATTAGGGGACGTTCCGGTGCTCAGTCGGACCGTACCCCAGATTTATCATGCAAAGTCCGACAGAATTGTGTCACACCAAAAGTGGTGCACTCTGTAGGGGCGGTGCAGGGGGCGCCAAATTCATGAAGAACGCGCCCCATAAATCCTGATGTTGTAACGGGTTGTCACCTGTGAAGACCCCACAGGATACGGACAGGGATGGACCAGGCCAACACAGAGGGAAAAGGGAGCAACTGATTTAATCCGTAAGTGATGTCTATCTCTGCTCTCAGCCTTATTGTACAGTGCATTTATTGCTGCTATATATTATATGCTGGTATATATTTATGTGTACAGTATATTCATTTCTGGTATATTTGTATTCACCACAGGTACATATTTATGTGTATGTATGTGTAACATCTATATGTTCTTAGTTCGCAGTTTGCCTTTTTCAGAGTGCACCCGTTTCATGCAGACCTGAGCACGGTCTTCATGAATCTGGCGCACTCTGCGTGCTATGTCAGACTTCCAGAACACCCCTTTAAGTGCACGGTATTGTATCGGGCGGTGTACGCAGGGAAGCCTAAACACAATACTGCGGAAACACTTCCTGAAATCATATAAACCAGTTTGCACTTGTATTTATGTGGGCCACAATCTTCAGCGTCCTGTACCACCTGCCATTGTACGGCCGGTCATCGGCCCAGCGATACACTATGCCGTGTTTATTATGTTTGAGGATAACTCCTATAATTCCACTGATGGTGTCATTCTTGTGGTCGGAGAAGGCGTTCTCCCAAGGTTACGAGCCTCTGGCACTGCCACATACACACATCCAAGGTTAATGACACAACCGCAAGTTTACTTTAAGTAATGTCTGTCTGTGAGTAATTTGTTTATAGGAGAGAAGATTCTTGGGTTGGAGCCGGCCCAGCTGATGTCACCACAAAACCCTCCTGCCCTCCATCACACCACCCCCGGGGCTCCAGGGAGCGAGCGCTACATGTGATGGACGAGATATAACAGCCTGGACATTGTGTCGGGGCACAGACTTCTCCTTCATTATAATTTCATTTATTTAAAGATGTTCTGGGAAAGATTATTCCACAAATGTGATGTCAGGAATGTGTCGTATGCCGCGCTGCCCGGGCACTTCTCTCACATTGCAGAGATATTCTGCCCCTCTGGGTTATGTCATGGAGGAGCTATGCTGAACGTGTGCCAAGGGGTCATAACAGAGCCCTGAACAGCTGCTCCTCTCTACATGTCACCCAGGTGCTGCCTGCGAATGGCAGAGATAGATAGATAGATAGATAGGAGATAGATAGATAGATATGAGATAGATAGATAGATAGATAGATATGAGATAGATAGATAGATAGATGCACAGCGAAAGCCCTAAAATCCAAATCCACAAGAAAATGGCGCAATGTGTTTTTTCATCATTTCACGCATTCAGATTGTTTTCCCGCTTCCCAGTACACGGCATGGAATATTACATATAATCACATGAAGTGCAATTTGTTACGCAAAAAACAGCCCATACACAGTCTTTACATGTAAAAATAAAAAAGTTCTAGATTTTTAAGAGTGGGAGTGAAAAATGAAAACAAAAAGGACAGTATTACAGCTTTACTGCCATATGAGGCCGGTGTGTAATACATTGGGGGTCATTTACTAAGGGTCGATTGGCGTTTTCCTGACGTGTTAACCGAATATTTTCCGATTGCGCCGATTTCCCCTGAATTGCCCCGGGATTTTGGCGCCACGCGATCGAATTGTGCGCGCTCAGCGGGCATGCACGCGATGAAATCGGGGGCGTGGCGAACGAAAAACCCAACGGATTCGAAAAACCGCCGATATAAAAAAAAAATGTGTCGCGGAGCTTGCATTACCTTCACTAGGAATAGGCCGGTGAACTTGAGCGGTTCCGAGCTATGCTAGCGCAGCAGCGCCACCGCTGGACATCGGAGGAAACTGCCTTAATGAATCCCGGCCGGACCCGAATCCACCGCAGAACGCGCTTGGGATCGCGAATGGACCCGGGTTAAGTAAATCTGCCCATGGCTTACTTGCCTAAACATGTAGGTGACGAGATAAGTATAAAGTTTTTTTTTTACCTCGTGCCTAAAAATCCAACACAAAAAATCAAATCGCCCTGAAAGGTTCCCTTAAATTGACAGTTCTGAACCAGAGCTAGATTTCTATAATCCCGAGATGAATAGATCCTGTACTCCGGTGATGATACAAGAGGATGGTGATATTGTTAATGAAGTCATTAGAAAATACTATTTGTCCTGCAAAAAGCGAGCCCTCGTATGAGCATATCAAAGGGAAACCAACACAGTGTTTGCTTATGAAAGGCGAGAGTATTAAAAACAACAAACAAAAGAACAGAAAATTGTGTGGCACCTAATAGTTTTTGAGTTTTCTCAATGTTATTATGTCCAAATACTGGATGTGGGTCTGACGAGAGACAGAGGTCCTCACTGTGACTACCTGTCACCGCGCCACCACAGGACCACAAGAAGCCTCAATATCCCCTCTCTCCCCACTTGGAGAAGAGATGCTGGTGGAGTTTGTTTCTATGTTTTGTGTATTTCTTTCCTGTTTTTCTGTGTTTTCTTATGACAATTAATATTTGGGGACATGGAAATCATAGAGGATGTATAACAGCGCTCGGTCACTGTGCAGTGCAACGCCCAGGTCATGCAGTAGATGTAGAACCTTTGACAGCGATTGCTAGCACCTACACATTGGCTATACTCTGTATTTCTGGGGTGTTAATCATCTGAAAAGGTACAAAAGTAAAATTATTATCTTACATTAATTGCCAAGTACAGGCGGCCCCCTACTAAGAACACTTGACTTACAGACAACCCTAGTTACAAACGGACCTCTGGATGTTGGTAATTTACTGAACTTTAGTCCCAGGCTACAATAATCGCTATAATGTTTATCAAAGAAGTTGTATTAAGATTTTTGTAATCCTGGTTATTATTTAAATCGTATATTTTAAAATTGTATATGTAATAGGTTTTGGCGCAATTTACAAACTGACCACTAGATGTCAGTAAAGACCACTACAGTATTCGGAGCAGAGTGACTGCGTTCCTAAGTACTTATACAGAAATGTTGAAAGAGTTAATGGGGGTCATTTACTAAGGGCCCAATTTGCGTTTTCCCGACTGTAACCCGAATATTTCCGATTTGCCAGATTTCCCTGAATTGCCCGGGATTTTGGCGCAGTGGTCGGTTTGTGGCGCATCGGCGCTGGCATGCCGCGACGAAATCGGGGGGCTGGCTGAAACATAACCCGACGGACTGGAAAAACCGCCGCATTTAAAAAAAATTGGGCGCACGGCCATACTCACATGCACCACGATGAGACGATGAACTCGGGGACTGGCCGGCATCCGGCGCAGCAGCGACACCTGGTGGACATGGGCGCAGGACCTTCATAAATCGTGGAAGACCCGAACGCTCGTCCGAGAAGCCGCCGCTGGAACGCGAATGGACCGGGTAGTAAATGTGCCTCAATATCTAGAGACTGCTGCATAATCCCTAGAAGTTGTAGGGAATTCTAAGTATAGGGGCACATTTACTTACCGCGTCCATCTCGCGTTCCCGCGGCAGCTTCTTGGACAAGCGTTCGGGTCTTCCGGCAATTCATGAAGGTCCTGCGCCCAATGTCCACCAGGTGTCGCTGCTGCGCCGAGGTCCGCGAGTTGCGTCGGAGTTCACTGATTCTTCCTGGTGCATGTGAGTATGGCCCGTGCGACAAATTTTTTTGTTTTAAATGCGGGTGGTTTTTCCGAATCCGTTGGGTTTTTGTTTGGCCACGCCCCCCCCCCCAATTTCCGTCAGCATGCCATGCCAGACCGATGCGCCACAATCGATCCGTGCGCCAAAATCCCGGGCAATTTAGGGGAAATCGGCGCAAATCGGAAATATTCGGGTAACACGTTGGGAAAACGCGAATCGGGCCCTTAGTAAATGACCCCATAATGTCTGTATTCATCCTGAAATCCAACAACGTCACAGAACTGTGGAAGAGACTGGAGCAGTGCGAGAGGAAACCGTGTGAGGACTGGTGATGTCCTGCGGCCGGTGTGAGGTCCTGTGCGCTCCCTACTGAGTGGATGGTGGAACCTTCAGAAACGTATTAAATCTTTCTCTGCTACAGTCATTGCTGTTCTACTTATATCATAATGTTTTTTTTGCAAGATAAATAAGTTTATTTGAATCCTTGTAATTTTGTAAAACACTGTTTAGTGGTGTGAAATATTGAGTCTACATTCATTTGCTGCCCCAAAACTGAGGTCACTCAGGGACATACAGTAATACAAGGAAAGACCCAAATGTGCACACTAGTGATGGCCTCTTGATGGCAGCACAGAGCTACAAATCATCAGCAATCGCCCAAACAAGAGAAATTTTTTTAAAGGATATTTACAGAGTGAAGTCCAGCATAATTGTGGCGCTAAAGTGCAAAAGTGAAAAAAACTGGTGCACTCAGTGCATGCACTTGGGGGCAGCCGCAGGGTGGGCAGATCACTACGACTGAGCTCTGGTTTCTTGAATCGTTGCACCCTGCAGAGATATTGAGTAAACTGCACTTGGGGCACTAAGGGCTTTGCGCCACTTTTCTGTCAGAATTTGCACTCTCTATTTTGTGCAACTGCTTGCACAGATATTTAAAAGTCTCTGTGTTTCATATAGGGGACGTTCCGGTGCTCAGTCGGACCGTACCCCAATTTATCATGCAAAGTCGACAGAATTGGGTCACACCAAAAGTGGTGCACTCTGTAGGGGCGTGCAGGGGGGGCGCCAAATTCATGAAGAACGCGCCCATAAATCCTGATGTTGTAACGGGTTGTCACCTGTGAAGACCCCACAGGATACGGGACAGGGATGGACCAGGCCAACCAGAGGGAAAAGGGAGCAACTGATTTAATCGTATAGTGATTGTCTTCCTGCTCTCAGCCTTATTGTACAGTGCATTTATTGCTGCTATATATTATTGCTGGTATATAATTTATGTGTACAGTATATCATTTTCGTATATTGTATTCACCACAGGTACATATTTAGTGTATGTATGTGTACAATCTATAGTTCTTAGTTCGCAGTTTGCCTTTTCAGAGTGCCACCCGTTTCATGAGACCTGAGCACGGTCTTCATGAATCTGGCGCACTCTGCGTGCTATGTCAGACTTCCAGAACACCCCTTTAAGTGCACGGTATTGTATCGGGCGGTGTACGCAGGGAAGCCTAAACACAATACTGCGGAAACACTCTGAAATCATATAACACAGTTTGCACTTGTATTTATGTGGGCCCACAATTTCAGCGCTCCTGTACCACCTGCCATTGTACGGCCGGTATCGGCCCAGCGATACACTATGCCGTGTTTATTATGTTTGAGGATACTCCTATAATTCCACTGATGGTGGTACATTGTGGTCGGAGAAGGCGTTTCTCCCAAGGTTACGAGCCTCTGGCACTGCCACATACACACATCCAAGGTAATGACACACGCAAGTTTACTTTAAGTAATGCTGTCTGTGAGTAATTTGTTATAGGAGAGAAGATTCTTGGTTGGAGCCGGCCCAGCTGATGTCACCAACAAAACCTCCTGCCCTCCATCACACACCCCCGGGGCTCCAGGGAGCGAGCGCCACATGTGATGGACGAGAATAAACAGCCTGGACATTGTGTCGGGGCACAGACTTCTCCTTCATTATAATTCATTTATTTAAAGATGTTCTGGGAAAGATTATTCCACAAATGTGATGTAGGAAGTGTCGTATGCGCGCTGCCCGGGCACTTTCTTCACATTGCAGAGAATATCTGCCCCTCTGGGTTATGTCATGGAGGCGCTATGCTGAACGTGTGCCAAAGGGTCATAACAGAGCCCTGAACAGCTGTCCTCTCTACATGTCACCCAGGTGCTGCCTGCGAATGGCAGCGAGATAGATAGATAGATAGATGGAGATAGATAGAGGTATGATAATAGATAGATAGTAGATATGAGATAGAGATAGATAGAAGATAGATAGATAGATTTAGATAGATAGATAGATAGATAGATAGATAGGAGATAGGTAGATAGATATGAGATAGATAGATAGATAGATAGATGTAGATAGATAGATA
The DNA here is from genome assembly GCA_019512145.1 of Engystomops pustulosus. Taxonomy (NCBI): domain Eukaryota; kingdom Metazoa; phylum Chordata; class Amphibia; order Anura; family Leptodactylidae; genus Engystomops; species Engystomops pustulosus. Next base: position 14,044,316 of record CM033641.1, read on the forward strand.
GATATGAGATAGATAGATATGGATAGATAGATAGATATGAGATAGATAGATAAGAGATAGAAGATAGATAGATAGATAGATAGATAGATGATGAGATAGATAGATAGATTAGATAGATATGAGATAGATAGGGATAGATAGATAGATAGATAGATATGAGATAGATAGATAGATAGATAGATAGATAGATAGATATGGTAGATAGATAGATATATGCTAGATAGGATAGATAGATATATAGATAGATAGAGATAGATAGATAGATATGAGATAGATAGATAGATAGATAGATAGATAGATAGATAGATATGAGTAGATAGATAGTAGATAGGAGTAGATAGATAGATAGATAGATAGATGAAGATAGATAGATAGATAGATAGATAGATAGAAGATAGATAGAATGAGATAGATAGATAGATAGATAGATATGAGATAGATAGATAGATAGATAGATAGATAGATAGATAGATGATATGAGATAGATAGAGATAGATAGATAGAAGATAGATAGATAGATAGATAGATATGAGATAGTATATAGATTAGATTGAGATAGAGATAGATAGATGATGATAGACTAGAGTAGATAGATAGATAGATAGATAGATAGATAGATAGATAGATATGAGATAGATAGATAGATAGATAGATAGATAGTAGATAGATAGATATGAGATAGATAGATAGATAGATAGATATGAGATAGATAGATAGATAGATAGTGAGATAGATAGATGATACAATGGGCCTGATGTTATCAGTTGTTTTATCTGTTGTTTTTGCACCTTCCATATGTTGCACTGTTTTTTTCTCCAGTTAGCGATTCTACTAAACACACAAACTGCCAGCAGCAAAAATAACTCCCCCATTTATCCCACCAATCCAGATGTTTTGGTGCGCTAATCATTCATCATCATCAATTTGGCGCAAAACACTATAGCCTGAAGTCGGCATAAACTGAGAAGACACGAGCAAGTCTAAGGGTACATACAGCGGTATGCAGCAGCAGTGTACGGTCGTAGGCTACTGCACTTGCGGTGCTGGCGAGGAGGTGGCCCCTCCTCTCCATAGAAAAACAGCGGTCACGGTCGCACACACACCAAAAGATAGAGCAAGCTCTATCGTTTTTGTGGTGTGCGGCCCGGATCGGTGCTCCGCCGTGCCGCTATTGCCGTCTATGGGGACGTACATGCGGACGCATGTACGTCCCCACAGACGGCCTGTGTGAATAAGCCCTTATGCAGAGCAGCTTTTCCCCAGCAGCAGAGCTCAGCAGACACCACAGACACACTACCTGCAGCCTCGTTTTTTAGTTCATGCGCTTTTATTTACAAATAATCTGCCAAAAGCAGCAGCTCAGAGCAGGAGAGAGGGAGAAGTGAGTGGTATCGCAGACAGACGGCAGAGAAGGGGTCCCCCATGTAGCAGGATAGAAGAGATGTTAGTGGGAGCGGCAGACAGGACAGAAAGAAGGGTCCCCCATGTAGCAGGATAGAGAGATGTGAGTAGGAGCTGCAGGACAGGCAGAGAAGGTCCCCATGTAGCAGGATAGAAGAGAGTGAGTGGATTCTGCAGACAGTGCAGAGAAGGGTCCCATGTAGCAGATAGAAGATGTTATGTGGAGCTGCGACAGGACAGGAATGTCCCAGTAGCAGGATAGAAGAGATGTTTAGGGCTGCAGACAGGACAGAGAAGTGTCCCATGTAGCAGGATAGAAGAGATGTGAGTAGGAGCTGCAGACAGGACAGAGAAGTGTCCCATGTAGCAGGATAGAAGAGATGTGAGTAGGAGCTGCAGACAGGACAGAGAAGTGTCCCATGTAGCAGGATGACCACACTGGTGTCTGAGGAGGATACTGGCCAGAATTACAGGGAGGAGGGCAGCAGGAGACCAGCACTGGGGGATCCCCTCCAGGAGAAGGAGGAGGTCACTGGGTGCAGGGTGTCACACACCTGGGTGCTGCTGTGAGGGTCATTCTCACGCTGGGGTGTGGGAGAGAAGCAGAGAGGAGCTTGTAGCAGGATCACATGTAACAGCCCGAATCTAACATTGTGCCTAAACTGCACCTAAAGTGAAGGGCAGTGGTACAATCATCCTGAGCCTCACAAGTGATTAATAAGAGGCAGGAACTCAACTCATCACAGATGGTTGTAGCTTGTGATTAATCTGGCACAACAATGCACCAGAATTAAGGCACAACAGCGAGACTTGAGCGCAGAACAGTGATACTTCTGGCCCAGTGTTTGTAGATGTATCATAGTATACACATTGCCATCACCCTGTGCCAAAACAGTGCCTCTCAAAAAAAGGCCTTAGTGAATCCCGGCAGACCCGAATCAGCATTGGAGAATGTGCCGCTGGATCGCGACTGGACCGGGTAAGTAAATGTGCCCCACCGTGATAATACAATGCCCCCAATTAAATAGAATTTATACTATTTTTACCCAATAAATTAGCAAATATACAGCCCCCCCCCAAAAAAAATTCATCTATACAGTGCCCCCTATAGAAGAATTACCTCTATAAAGTGTATGACTATAGAAAAATTATAATGCAGTAGCATCTTTAAAAAGTTATGCTGTAACACACTGAGGTCTATGCCTAGAAGCTCATAGAAGCCGCCCCTGGTGGTACTCTCATAATCAAGAGAATCCACGTCTTAAAGACGCAGATGCTACTGATTATGGTGGTTGGTGGAAGCCGCTAAACAAAAATTGGTGAAGGTCCCATCCAACTCCAGAACGCAGACCACCATGTATAGTAGATTGGCCACAGATGGAGAATAATAGAGGAGCGACTTTCATTCTCTCATGACTCAATCATCTAGACATGTTGGAAGATCATTTAGCTTCCCTACAAGGTCACATCTTGGAGGACAATCCCATAATTTTCTGTGTAAAAAAAAAAAGGGATCTTTAATTGAAGCCAAAGTCTTGAGCACATTAGGAGTCATAGTTCCATAACATCTGTGGAGCCGCAGGTTGTATAAATGACCCTGCAGATGCTTTCGTTCTTTGTACGCAGCCCCTACACATACACAGCCCTTTGTAGGACTCTATTAATCATGAATTATTTTCTATCAGCTGCAGCCTCGGAGGCACCACAAGCAGGAAAAAAAAAGGAAAACAAATGACATCGTGAAAACTTATTTTAAAAAACTGCTATGAATCGGCCCTTTAGAAAAAAAAAATTAGCCAAGCCTTGGTGCCAATTGGAAATGTTTGCTTTGGGGGTGAGTTATAAGGTTGGCGTCAGACGGGGCAAAAGGCATGCAGGCGGAATGTGATGTTGGGAGGAAGCGTCAGGTCACTCAATCACTGGCTCGCTGCCCAGAAGCAACTGGATGCCTTCATTTTTTTAAGGTAAACAGATCCCTCGCAGTTTAAAGAAATGTGAAAATGCAGAATAGGGGGATTCTGGACTCCGTCGGGTCCCCCCCGCACAATGCACGGTGTGGTCTCCTGTGCCCCACAGCGTGAAAGATATGATTATCCCATAGTCTATCCCGTAATCTGCCTAATGTACTGCAAAAAATATAACCTCAAACTACATTGTCCCCACTTGGGACATGTCATATCGGGGGGCGGCCATATGTCAGGGGTCCGTGTCGGTCCGCATTCTTCTCCTGGTGGGCATAGTGTCAGGGTTATCTTTCGTTCCTGGGATGTTGTGTGCTATCTCCTCTCACCTCCTGCCACTCATAGCCATAGGGTGCAGCCAGGGATGAATCTAAGCTCTCTGCTATAGAACGGAGCCCCCTCTATCCCATCCAGAAGTAATATATCAGTTTATGTTTTTTTAGGAAGTGTGCAGTTTCCCACACCAGGTGTTACAATATTTTTAGGTGTCAGGTCCTGCTTTATAGCAGATGATTGGGTCCTTGATTTGCCGCCTCCAGTCTTTCTGCAGGTGGCGCTGCCTGAGGCAAGAGGCACAACACACCTCTGCTTACTGCCCAAGGTCATTTTGCATCCCAGCTACTAGCCAGTGAGGCTCCTAGAAAGGTGCCTGAGCATTAAGGTTCCTAGTTCACTAGGTATGACTAACACCCCCTAACGTTTGGGATTCTGAAAAAAGTACAAATATGAAAAACTTTCACAAGTTCCACCACTTATCTTATCCACTAATATAATAAAGTCTAATACCCTCTCTATATATAATGCCCCCCCCCCCCTTAACCCCCTTAATATCACAGACATTGTATAATCCATCCTTACTGCCCCAGGACATTATTTCGTATCTATGAATGTGTTTAGTGCCAACAACAAACATATTTTCAAAGTGTGAACATTCCCAAAAATATCCTCCAAGGTCGTTGTCCTGGCCCTTATGAATGGAAATCAGATATAAACGGTATTTTCCCATAGTAATTGTTCCATAGGGGTTTCTCATTACTTGGCTGTTTTCAAAGCAGTGTCTCATGTGCTCGGGCTTTGGCTGGAAAACATGGCCAAGGTCATGGCATTTAGTGTTCTCATCTACTTATGTCATATTAGCTAACGTCCACTGAATTACATCCTGTTTTACTTTGTACATAAATGCCCAGGGCCACCATCATGGGGGCAATGGGACTCAGGCCTGGATAGAACAGGGAGCCCGGGACCCAGAGTCCTATTATTTCCCTCTCTTTCTGGTCAGTTGTACAGGGGTGGGAAATGACCAGGAAACGGCCAAGCTCTGGCCCAGAATAGGGACAGTGGAGCACTGGAGCTTTCAGCACTGTGACTATTGGCTACTGTGGAAGTCACTGTGACTATTGGCTACTGTGGGAGTCACTGTGACTATTGGCTAATGTGGGAGTCACTGTGTCTATTGGCTACTGTGGGAGTCACTGTGACTATTGGCTACTGTGGGAGTCACTGTGACTATTGGCTACTGTGGGGGCCTTGTAACTGTTTCTCTGTACTAATTTTGATTTTGGCATTGGATGTGATAATCCTGGTTCAGGTAACATATCTATGTAGTATGCTTGGTTCTGGTAAGGTATCTATATAGTAAGTGTGGTTCTGATGCTATAAGTCCACCCTTTACTCCACCTACTAATATAATAAAGTATAAAACCCCTTCCTCCTGACCGGGGGTACTGATCCTAAGTTACATCCTGCAGATCTTTTATTAAAATATACAATATAAAACATAACAAAAATACAAAACATAAAACAAACATTATGTACAATATATATAAAAAATTTTCAACAACTCACCAGATGGTCCAGCCTCATTCACACCTAGTACCCTTTTTTTTTTTTTAATTATTTTTTTTCTTTTTGTATTATACTCCAGAGCTGCACTCACTATTCTGCTGGTAAAGTAACTGTGTACATACATTGGGGCAGATTTACTTACCAGGCCCATTCGCGATCCAGCGGTGCGTTCTCTGCGGTGGATTCGGGTCTTCCGGCGATTCACTAAGGCAGTTCCTCCGACGTCCACCAGATGGCGCTGCTGCGCTGAAGTTCCCCGAGGCCCGCCGGAATGCCCTGAAATTCACCGGCCTATTCCTGGTGAAGCTAAGCGCGAGTCCCACAACACTTTTTTTTTTTAAATGCGGCGGGTTTTCCGAATCTGTCGGGTTTTCGCTCGGTCACGCTCCCCGATTTCCGTCACGTGCATGCCAGCGCCGATGCGCCAAAATCCGATCGCGTGCGCCAAAATCCCCGGGCAATACAGGGAAAATCGTCGCAAATCGGAAATATTCGGGTAACACGTCGGGCCCTTAGTAAATGACCCCCATTGTGTGGGTATTTAGAGGGGAGAGTGCAATCCTCAGTGTGGTGGCCAATCACGTTACACCATCAAGGAAGCCTTTGTGATCAGCCATTTGTAAAAGATTCTTTGTAACAAGTATTGATTTTCCCAAGTGGAGATCCCCTTTAACAGTCCTCCAGTGTCCTTAGTAAGAGTGTGCCAGTCATCTGCTCTGCGCTGCACCATCTCGGCGCGCTGCCAGCATGTGATATGTGAGCGGCCAACAAGCAGCTGCTTACTTGTCACATAATCTCCGGGTGCTGATCTCTAAAAGTGATTCCTCCACCTGGACAGACTCAAAACTCAACCTGCACAACGAGGAGTTTTCAATATCTTAATTTTTTCATAAGACTTATAGAGTGTGCATGTGCATAAGCACATCAAAAGGGATTGTCTAAAACCACCTACAGGCCATGGCTGACAGCACGCGCTCCAGATAGCATCTGTCTTAGTTTTCGCCCAGATATGTCATACTACAAACCTATATTGCAAAACAGAGGTAATTCTGGCCATGCCCCAGGCTATTTGCTCAGGGTTGTTATATAAACGGACGTGTAAACATGGAGGATTCTAGAAAAGATTGCTACTCACAGCTCTTGGCACAATGGCACAATTATAGAATATACTAACCTTAAAGCGAACCTGTCAGCAGGAATGTCATTTTTAGCTGAAAGGTGCTGATTTTAAAAAATGTCTTTGTCAGACATTATCTTTGTCAGTACTTCATAAAACTTCATTTCACATTACTTGGCTCCCTGCCAGCAGCGTGTGGTGCGTCCCTGGGGAGGGGTAAGCTGCAGCTTGTATGTGCCTGTGTCAGTCTCCTCCCCTCTACACTCATCCAGCTACCTCCTCCCCCCTATCTGTCATGTGTATTGAGCAGACAAGGGAAGGAGGGGATTAGTGGAGTAGAGGAAGAATGTAGATGAAGACATACAGGGTCCCCCCTAGGACTCACCACATGCTGCTGGCAGGGAGCCAGGTAATGTGAAATTAAGATTTTAAAGTGCTAATATTCAGATTCAGCATGCTGACAAAGCTTAACTCACGGTTCTTTATTGAACAACGGGCAATGGCCAAAACATGATTAACATCAGATTCTGATTACTGGAGTGGTCATGGAGAGTGGTCCGCAGGAATGGTGCACCAGCCTGATAGTAGATGCAGGCTGGGATAGTTGAGTTGGAGCTGTGTCCAAATTATGGAAGCTGCAGCTCTGGACAAGAGTCTCCTGACTTGCCTCGTGTGTCAGGCAGTAGGCCTGAGGCACTATCAGTTCCTTGAATTAGAATCCGTGGCAGCACTGAAGGTGTGCTGCACACACTGGCTCCTCTCTAAGACTATGTGCTTCTCCTGCACAGGGGTTTTATACTCCCCCTGGTCAGGTGGTAGCACCTCTCCAATCACACTCCAGCTAACAATACAGCCACATCATTGGATAATTACCTACACCAATTTAACTGTTGCCTTTCCAGGCAGAATCTACAGCTGCAATTACACTATATTATCCTATCATTATCCTCAGGGTGAGTTGCGCAGGCTCATCAGATAGATCCTGACATGTAGAGGGCGCTATTCGCAACTATCACCTCGCCTATACATTGGCAGGGGTGTTGAAAAACAAACATCTCTACCGTATATAAGGTCAATTCCTTTTAGATTTTTGCATAAGTTCGAGTCCATCTATTTGAATCAAGAATGTTCCTATTCACTGACAGTAAGCAGATATGTGAGAGACTGGAGAACATTTGTATATTTAGAGCAGATTTGGACTAGTAACAATCACAATGTGTGTTTTTTGATCTTGAGCCTCCGCAGAGAAGACGAGGTAAGATTTGCTATATTGCTGGATAACGTATACAAAGGCGCTGGACAGACGGCCGCACTCAGGAAGGAAGAGAGATGAGAGAGCACTTGAGCAAGTGAGGAAAGCAAGAGACGGCTTTATTTTGTCAGCTGTTGAGTCACATGGTGTATATCCTGCACCTGTGCGACTGTAACCCGCGCCGGCTATATACAGCCGCTAACACAGATATGATGTCATGGATCCGACCTCTCCACACTGAGCCCCGAGCCTCGCGAGTCTCGAGTCTCTTAATGTCTCACCTGATACAATGTATCACCAGTGCTGGAACACCGAGGCTCCATCCCATTCAGATCGGATCATGAGGAAATATAGTTTTATTCTGCTTTTTAAAAAATGTAGTTTATCCCGTGAAGTATTTGCTCTCCTCGCTTAACTCACTTGCTAAGTATTTGTCTCTGTGCTGGTAACATCCGACAGGAGGATTTATCTTTATAAAATATAATGTAAAACTATAAATGTGTTACGTGTTGCAGATCTGTATAATGAACATCAATGTTTGTGTGTGTTGTTAGTAGCAGCAGGACTGTGGAAAATGCAAACATATTCCAGCTGGGTTCGGAGCACTGTCTTTGGATCCATTCAAATGTTCAGTTTTTCAGATGCAGTTTTTGAGGTCTAAACCAGGAGTGGAGTTAAAAAAGAGGAGGAGCAGCATTGCCCAATTATATGTTGTCACCCATTATAATCTGCACCTGCTTTTGGCTTCAGAAACTGCATCTCAAAAACTGAACGTGTGAACCAGGGGTGCCACAGCCATGAGGTGAGTTGAGCCTCTTGCCTCGGGCAGCAACAACTACAGAAAAATTGGAGGCAGGATCAGAGGAGCAGTCACCTACTACAAAGCAGGACCTGACTCTTAAAAATTGTGTCTCTTCACACCTGTTGTCAGCATTGCATTAAGAACCCACTTACTAAAAAAATATAACCTGATATATGACTACTGGATAAGCCAGAGGGGGCGCCATTCTACAGCTCAGCTCAGGAAGCAGATAGTTTAGGTTCACCCCTGGTGTGAATGCACCCATCACTGAACCCAGCACAGGCCCTCCCGCCTGTATAATTACTGTAGTATTCAAACAGAAGCCTGATACAGAACAGGGGCTGTGCAGCTGTGCCGCTGTACTACAAAGAGATTTTACACACCACTGCAGCAGAGTGTTGAGAATCCAGCTACAACCCTGGAATATAAATGCATTTGGAACAGTCCTGCGACTACTAACAACACACACAAATATATGATTACACAGATCTCCATGGAAAGAAACCTAACACCGTCTGTAGCGACTGTCTAACACTGTCTGTGGTGACTGACAGATTCCCTTTAGAGCGCGGACTACAGGCATATGTTAGGTGACGTAAGCTGACTGATAGGACCTGATTTGGTTTCTCGAGCCACAGGGGACACTATTTAATGAAGGAGAAGCTTCCTGTGTGGATGAATGTCTGTGTCATAGGCAGCAGTAACGTATGGTAGTGCAGGGACCCTAAATTAAGTGACCAGATTAGCCTTCATACAAATAAGTCAACATCAAACCTATGGTGCAACTCCAGCAGATAAAAGTGTGTTTATAGGTACATAAGGTACAAATAGGTATGTGGGACTGTGTGGGGAGGTAGCATCCATTACATCTCCTCTAAAGGAAATCAACCATTTAAAAAAATAAAAAAACTGCTAAAGATACTCACCCCCGCTCCTCTACATCTTGATCTCGGCGCTTGTCTTCGCTAAGCTTGACACCCTAGATCAACCTCTTGATCACCTAGAAAAAGAGCTATAAAAAGCAGCACAGAGCATGGGGACAAGATGTCTGGCGCTCCGGGCTGCTAATTATGCACGCCCCCGTCACAAAGGGGGTGTGCATAATTAGCAGCCCGGAGCGCCGGACATCTTGTCCCCGTGCCCCGTGCTGCTAATTACAACTTTCTTTTCTAGGTGATCCTGACATGTCAAGACTAGCGAAGACAAGCACATGGCCAGGATCAAGATGAAGAGGAGAGGGGTTGAATATCTTTAGCTGTTTTTTAAAAAAAAAATTTTTACATGTTTGATTTCCTTTAAGAGGATGTTTAGTGGCAAGAGAGTCAATTGGCATGCTGCTGCTGAGCCTGAATCTACTTTTTGTCCTATGGCATTCACAATGTGGGGCTGTGATTTACAACTACTTCTCCAACATCCCTTTTAAGCTTGTGCTGTACACCATGGAGGTGGACTCTCATTATCACCTGAGGTCAGGAATACAATGAGAGAGAGACCTCATGTATTAGAGAGCTAGAGGCAATAGGGAACATGCCACCCACTCTCTCCCAACTGCTCCCTCTGATTTTTTTTATTGCTGTTGAGCCCTAAAAATTATTGTATAAAATCCTGTAGTTGGTCCTTTACTAAACATAATTCTGGAATTTTTGCCCCAGGGATCTAGTGGGACTGATAATCCATTAGGTTTCCCAGCTCAAGGTAATCCAGATGTTTAGGGTGTCAGTACATTCAGGATCCCATTAAAGGAAATATACCCTTTGTTTTTATGCATTTTGAACCAAACATACCTTGAGAATGCTGTAGCTACACTGATGCAGAAACATATCTTGTTTAATCCCTGAATTGAGTGGTTTTACTGAAATAATAATTACAAAAATTATCATAACGAGGATCCCTCGCTCCTTTGGCTGGCTCAGCGCTTCTCCTCACCCTAATTATGCAGTGTTTCAGCCTTGTCCTGCCCAGCATTAGCCGAGAATAGGTCATCACTGTGTTGTCCCTGACAGGCAGAAGTAATCAATCCCTGCGCAATCCCCCATCTGCTGTGTTTGAGTCATCAGGTTGATTAGTTCTGTCTGGACAGTTCAGGAAGTTTTAGAATGTGTTAGCCAGTATGTACCCAGCTTTCCCATGGTGCCTAATTTTTTTTTTAAATTTTTGATTTTATAATTTTAATGGTTTTTAAGCAAAACCACTTGGTTCAGGGATTAAACATAGGCTCCATTATCCATAGGCTCCATACTCCTAGTGAAGCTGGGATTTCTGCACGTCAACGGCGTTAACTGTCGCCACAGCCAGCCAATCTCCAAACCTTCCAACCCTCCAAAGAAAGTCATTTATCGGCAGCCTACTGCTACCTGCCATATAAATAACCGTGTTTAATGTCTATTCTACTCTGTAACCCACTGAGCTGCCACTACCATCACAGGCCAAGATGTTGAGGAGAAGCAGAGAGTCCAATGTGGCTCTTCAGACTCGTAAAGATTTTGCATTGTGGCTAAGGAGCTCCATGTTACTCCTCGAAGGTGGGTGAAGCGGGAGAAGGGATTAGGAACCTCCCCTCTTGAAAACATCTTGTTTATAACTTCTCTCCAAGGTTTTTTGTGGACAAAGAAGAAGAACGAGGCGGAATATTATAAAGCCGACATTCCAATAAGAGGACGGGAACAGCCGCGTGTCCTAAATCATGTGAGGATTGATGGGAACAGACCAATCTGGACAAGTTCTAGGAAGTAAACAGCCAGAATTATAATTAGAAATTCCCAGATTAAAAAAAGACATTTATACTGGTCGGACAGGAAGAAAATATGTGAAATGTTTATTTCATGCCAATTTTTTTTTTTCTCCCTCTTCTCAGGAAGTCATTCGGAATGCAATGTCTTTCCAGCTCACATGGTTCACATATAGATCCACATCCAAATTTTTAAAAAATGGGAAGGAAATTGGTCAAAATTGGCAGGGACCCTGTATATAAATTGAAGGGGGTCCGTAGACTGGGACCCACATGATTTCTGTGTACACCATGGTTAAAGGGGGTGTCCTTTCTTAGTTATGCATGACTAGGCATGGAATCTATGACCACAAGAAGTGTCAGATGCACGGGGTGTTTGGGGGCAGGTGTGAAGCAGTAGATAAGTGGCTGGCTTGGTTGCAGCCTAGCCGTGGATGTCATGGTAGCACAGTCCTGGTGGAGGCCTCTTCCGCACCTGTAAAGGCAAGTGGGTTGAAGCAAGAAGAAGGGGGCCGTGTAGTAATAAGGTTGCCCCTTGGGACTCCCATATGTGTAAGAGGTCCCAGCTGATAGTACAGGGGACGACCGTGATGATAGGGACTCAAGTCAGGGACTCACAAGTGGAATGAAGATTATGAACTACTTACAGTACCTTTATTGTAGAACGGCAAGCCAAAAACTTACTGAAAGAGACTAACACCTGAAATCCCATGGCTGAGCCTACTTGTATATGTATAGACTTAGCCTCTGGAAAGTTCCAGTCGACCAGCCAATAAGACAGCCTGCATCTCACCAGGTGATAAAATAATGTAAATGTGCATATTAAATACATTGCACACACTATATACCTATATTGCAAACTAGGTGCTGCTGTTATTACATACAAATGCAACCCAGATAGAATGAAATTTAGAGATTTTTCAGAAAAGCTGGGTTATACTCTGTAGAAAGCTAGAGTCAATGAATTACAGCTCAAAGAAGGTTGATCAGGCCTACAGGGTCCATTCTAACAAGATCACCAGGCATAGAATTAATAATGACCCTGATTCCGGGACACTATAAATAAAGGAATTTTTTTAGCTTCTCCGGGATGATTTGACACATCAATATGTTTTCCGCTATTTTAACGAAAATAACATCAGTCAGAATTCTGAAAACCACATTCTCAAACGTTGTTCGCAGTGAGCAGAGCCAAATTTTATAACAAGCAGATGCGCGGCTTAGTCATTCCGATCTTATGATAACTATACGGCGCAATGTGCAGTGATCAATGAATATTAGATAGTATTAGGCTCTGGTTGCCATAGGAAAATGCTATACAGATTTTTCACAGAATCCAAAGCAGATCTCCAAGATTCCTTCTGCAGATCGGGAAGATACTAAACCACAGTATCTTTATGATTTGTGCAGAATCTGCATGTGATATCTGTAGATCTCCATGGATTGGCAATGGGGGCTTTCCACATGCAGGACTATCTGTAGAAAGAATCCTGGATATCTGCTTTGTGTCCTGTAAATAAGTGTATCCATTATTTCACATTATTTTTCTACTTTGCATGTGAATATAAGATACCAGCCGTGGAGTGAGAGGAGGACATTATGTAATGTAGTGACATCATCGCTGTGAGTATTGTCCCCAAACTATGACATCACATTGTGTATTATCCCTGTACTGTGACATCACTGTGTGTATTATCCCTGTACTGTGACATCACTGTGTGTATTATCCCTGTGCTGTGACATCACTGTGTGTATTATCCCTGTACTGTGACATCACTGTGTGTATTATCCCTGTACTGTGACATCACATTGTGTATTATCCCTGTACTGTGACATCACTGTGTGTATTATCCCTGTACTGTGACATCACTGTGTGTATTATCCCTGTACTGTGACATCACTGTGTGTAATATCCCTGTACTGTGACATCACTGTGTGTATTATCCCTGTACTGTGACATCTATTTCCGTTTTGCGCCGAACAAAATATTCCCGGATTCTTGTTTTTTAGCGCTTCGGCGCCTGACTTTCACGGGGACGAAAACGGGGGCCAGTGGCCGTCGGACAACCGTAGGTTTGGAAAAAACTGGTGGTGGTTTAAAAAAGAATTTAGTGTTGATGAAGATCATGGCACTACATGCACTGCGGACAGAAGAAGGTGAACTTCAGTCGCAAGAGGACACCCCTGATCGGATCTCGGGCTCGCGAACAACCTTAGTGAACCCCTGGAAAACACACAATCAACCGTCGGACAACATGCCACGAGTAGACGCGATGCGACCTCGACCCGGGGAGTAAGTAAATTGGCCCCAGTCCTATCTGCCTTCATACCGTGATCAAATGACCTTAGGCAGAGGTCACCGGTGGTCACACAGACCGTTGCGGTAGTGAATATAATATATATGCCCCCCAGCCACTGTAGGTTTTGCCATTAACCCTGAGCCTCAGATGGAAAATATTCCTCTGGACTTGGCCAGTCGCGAGGTTTGGGCGGCTTTCTCGATATCCCCGATCCATGATGAGTTATCAGGTAGTCTTTTCTCAGGTCCACGTCGAGAAAATGTAGTCATCGTGTGTGCAGAAATAAGCTTAAAAATAACAACATCCCCGTTACGTCCCGTGCAGCCTCGACGACAAATATCTCTCCAGCGCATACAACCCACAAATTATCTACTGGGCCTCCTGAAGTCGCTATCAAGTATCAGAGAAGAATAAATGTGAAATTCAGGGGTGTGTGTGGATGGGTTGGTGCAATCTGTAGAACAATCCTCACTGTTGATGAAGTGATCAGAGTCATATGGGGTGAATATAAACCAGACAGTGGGCAACATGTTTACATTCACTGAGTAACAAGGGTCCGTCACGATCCCGTGGTGATGCTGGTGTCCCATAGGCGATACGGAGTCTGCACACGCGATAGCACGAAAGCTGTGACCCGACAGAAGTCCTGCTACGCGTCGCTCTGCCCCGAGTCACGCCGGAGTTCACCGCTCTCTGCCCAGCCCCCGGTGCATGTGATGTCCTCTCCCCACTTCTTCCTCTTTCCCCCCCCCTTTCCCCCCCCTCCCCCCCCCCCCCCTTCTTCCCCCCCCCCTTCTTACTCTCCTCCCCCCTCCCCCCCCCCCCTTTCTCTCCTCCCTATTTTTCCCCTTCCCCCCTACCACTCTCTTTCTTCCTCCCTCCCCCCCCCCTCCTACCTCCCCCCCCTCCCCTCCCTCTCCCTTTCCCCTCTCCCACCTTTTCTTTCTTCTCCCCCCCTCCCCCCCCCCTCTCTCTTTCCCCCCCTCCTCCCTCTGCCTCCCCCCTCCCCTCAGTGCGTGATCTTGGCAACAGAAATTCTTTTTTATACACGGATTGCCCGACTCCGTCGGGTTGTTGATGCCCGCCCCCAAAATCTTCCTTGCACACGTTGCAACCGCCGGCCGCCGATGCGGCCTGATTCAATTCTTAAAGGAATCACCATTTGTTTTATTCATTATGAAACCAAAATACACATGGAGAATGCTGTCGCTACAAATATGCAGGAAACAATCTGTTTAATCACTGTGATGGGGTTTTGTTGAAAAAAGAATTTAAATTATGATTAATGGGCTCATGTCGACCTCCAGTGGTTGCCAATGCACGATCTACCCTAAAGATGCCCTGACCCAGCTTGCCTGCCACCAGCCACTTAAGTCGAGAATACGTCCTCACTGTGTTGTCTCCGACAGGCAGAAGCTGAATCCACGCCTGACACAATCCCCCCAGCATGACGGTGATGCAGTCATCACAGTTACAGCGTCGCCGCTTTCGCTGTCTGGAAAGATAAGGAAAGATCCCCTATATGTACACTGGACACCGCAAGCGTCTGCACAAAGCTTTCTCAAGGTCCTGATTTTCTACTTTGTTTTTTCTTTGAGCAGAACCACCAATCACGGGATTGAAACAAGATCTGTTTCTGCCAGCTGCATTCCTCAAGGTAGGTTTGGTTCAGCAATGGCCCGTTAAAAGTAAAATGGTAGATTAGTTTAATGCGGGTACACACGATGCCCCAGATGAATAATCCTGGATAATGACAACGATTTATCTTATGGCAACGACGCCTGAGGAGTTCACAGCTGGGGGAGTTGTGCAGCAATTACAGCAAATGCAGCCGCACAATCCATTTAACGGAGTAAACTTCCCTTGAGGAACAACTGACGATGATCGAAGTTAGATGTGATGGTAGATCTTCTTCCTGCTGTCTCATCGCCCAATCTAATTAGAAGAATCTGGAACCTACATAACTTGTGCAATACTCTGTGTATTTATGATTAAATTAACTGCAGAGGCTACTCGGGGGGTCCTGTACTAGCCTGCCCGAAACTGGGGAGCTCAGAGCTACACCCCGCCACCCAGGGTAGCCTTTTACAGGTAATTTACCATATTAATCAAATACTCCAGGTTTTAACACATTAGGTTATGTCCCAGGATTATTGACAGTTACAGATTGGAGGGCAGAGCGGCAGCAGGAGGCGCCTTTCTAACATCACATCTACTTCTCATAGTAGATCCCTCATGGTAGGTTTACCTTTAAGAAACTAATGCACGTTACCATTACCTAACAGCCTCATTTCCCCCCATACTTCCATTTCGAATTTACTTATCCAAGCAACAGTTCAATGGCAAAAATCAGCAGAGCCTACGGGACACTTGTATCCCCAAGTATGGAGAAACAACAGAAGTGTCTTCGTTCCTGTGGTGTGGTTGCCACATTGGATCCAACGCGACAATAGGCTTCCAAAGGGAAGTTTGTCCCAATCTCGCCTCACTATAATAGTGCGACTGTCAGCGTATAACAACACTTTCTCTCCAGTCCGGCCATATTTAAGCCTGAGAGTTCCATATTTTGCCGCCTCGCGTGGCTCAATTGCTGGTGCCAATATGAGTGGAGTACAATGGCATCCATGAATTGTGCCTAATAATCGCGAAAGCCGCATTATTAACACCTTACAACATGTCTGTCCGATCATTACCATTATCTGAACCCATTCCATAACCTCAGGGCCACATCTAATCCTCTCCGGGGCGGCCACATAAACTTATACCCGGTATTTACATTGTTTACCAATATAGAAGGCTGACGGGTTTCTCTTCTACATTATTATGGGTGGTTGGGTGTAAAGAATTATTGTCAACAGCCCTGGTGATCTAGGGTATTGAAATGTTAAATTACTAAGTTAAAGGGGTTGTCCAGGACTTTTAATTTGAGTGACGTCAGCCCACCACGGGAAAGGAGCACCAGGGGAGTGAGTAGTATATGCTTTTGTATAGTTTTTAAAGAATGGGCAATAAAGATTCTTAGTTTGTTAGTCCTGCAAGTTTTTGTTTGGTTTTCCGTAATGTTCTTTGTATTGTTTGGTTTATTTCTCGACTTTTCTATTGTTCCTTGACATTCCAGTATTTTGAGTGACCTCGGCTTGCACCCCTATTCACTATGATGAACCCTGCCCTGCTCGGTCTGTACTGTATTCACTATGCCTGAACTCTGCCCTGACCTCGGCTTGCCCCCCCTCCTCACTAGCATGAACCCTGCCCTGACCTCGGCTTGTACCTGCTATTCACTATGCATGAACTCTGCCCTGACCTCGGCTTGTACCCGCTATTCACTATGCATGAACTCTGCCGTACCTTGGCTTGTACCTGCTATTCACTATGCATGAACTCTGCCCTGACCTTGGCTTGTACCCGCTATTCAACTAGCCTGATGCCACTCTGCCCTGACCTCTGGCTTTACCGCTTCACTATGCATGAACCTGACCGCCCTCCTGTACTGCTATTATGCATGACTTGCCTGACCTTGTTCTACTGCTATTCACTATGCATGAACTCTGCCCACTGACCTCGGCTTGTTCTTAGCAATAGACACGAGAATGACCATAAACTCTTTCAAGATGGCCATTTGTTCAAGATGATCTGAAGACCAGGTGATCTCCACAAAACCATATCCTGTGAGGGGTTAAAGGGTAAGAACCAGGACGGTCACTTAGACCAAAAACCTAAGTTTTGTAAAGAAAAAACTTAGAGTTGTGGGTCCCCACAACGCTTGCCATAACAAAGGTCACCGAAGAAGATGCAGGAACCATTAATGGAAATCTGGTGAGAACGCTAATATCACTTACCAGAGAGTAACTGATGTCATCGTGATGTCACTGATTAGAAGATGCACCATTTGTGGTCCCTGCACGCTTGCATGGGAGGGAGTAGGAGGGAAATCCTGATTACAGATATACCAGTGGAAGGAATATCTTTCAATACTAGGAAGTCATGATGAATCATACGAGAGCTGGCACATGGATGTTGGCACACAAGTCCTATTACTGTATAGTACACATCTGAGAAGGAACTACACACCCTAAATAAATTGCACTTAATTACCCTTAAATAATGTAACACATTAGGAGGGGAGGGCAGGGGAACAGCTGCGCTCCTATGGAATGCTAATCATCGAATGGGTCCCAAGGTCGCGTGTGAAGACCTCCATAAGGTCGGGAACACGTGTAGGATCAGGCCATACCATGGATGTTAACCCTAGAGGCGAGGGGACATCGTTTTTGGTGGACACAACTTTGAGGGGGCATTCTATTTCCTAGTTATAACCTAGTATATATAGCCTTCACACGCTAGATGTGGGTTCAGTGGTGGGTCTGCTGTCCTAAAGTCATCATGAAATGGGCCAAGTACTTGTATTTTTTTGATGAGTAGTCTACCTTTACAGGTCATGTCCGGGTATATATGTGTCACAAGGTGATCAGCTGTTTAATATCAGACCGAAGGTCACAGTACAGGGATAATACACACAGTGATGTCACAGTACAGGGATAATACACACAGTGATGTCACAGTACAGGGATAATACACACAGTGATGTCATAGTACCGGATAATACACACGTGATGTCACAGACAGGAATATCACATAGTGTTGTACAGTACAGGGATAAAACACATAGTGATGTCACAGTACAGGAGATAATAAAACACAGTGATGTCACAGTACAGGGATACATACACCACAGTGATGTCACAGTACGGGATAATACAACACAGTCGAGTACAGTCATGGTAATACACCACAGTGCTGGTCAAAGTACAGGGATAATAAACACAGGTGATGTCACCCGTCACCAGGACAATTCACTACAGTGATGTCACCAGTACAGGAATAATAACAGTGATGTCACAGTACAGGGATAAACCCAGTGATGCACAGTACAGGGATAATACAACAGTGACACGGTCAAGTACAAGGATAATAAACACCAGTGATGTCACAGTACAGACCGATAATATACATACCAGTGATGTCACAGTACAGGGATAATACACACAGTGATGTACACAGCACATGGGATAATACACAGTGATGTCACAGTACAGGGATATACACAGTGAGTGTCACAGTACAGGTATACCACACAGTGATGTCACAGTACGGGATAATACACACACACCAAGTATCTCCCATTGTCTCCAGTACAGAGTATACCACCAGTGACCTGTCCACAGAGTTCATGCATAGTGAATAGCGGGTACAAGCCGAGGTCAGGGCAGGGTTCATGCATAGTGAATAGCGGGTGCAAGCCGAGGTCAACTCAAAATACTGGAATGTCAAGGAACAATAGAAAAGTCGAGAAATAAACCAAACAAATACAAGAAACATTACGGAAAACCAAACAAAAACTTGCAGGGACTAACAAACTAAAGAATCTTTATTGCCCTGACTTTAAAAACTATACAAAAGCATATACTCACCTCCCCTGGTGCTCCTGTTCTCCCGTGGTGGTGCTTTACGTCACTCAAATTAAAAGTCCTGGACAACCCCTTTAACTTAGTAATATTAACCATTTCAATACTCTTGATCACCAGGGCTGTTGACAATAAATTCTTTACAACCCAGACCACCCTATATAATGAATAGAAGAGAACCCATCAGCCTTCTATATTTGGTAAAAATGTGAATACTGTATAGGAGTTTATGTGGGCTGCCCTGGAGAGGATTAGATGTGGCCCTAAGGTTATGGAATGGGTTCAGATAATGTATAATGATCCGACAGCATGTAGTAAGGTTAATAATCTGCTTTCCGATTATTAGGGGCACAATTCATGGATGCCCATTGTCTCCACTCATATTGGCACCAGCAATTGAGCCACTAGCGGACAAAATATGGAACTGTCCAGGCTTAAAATATGGCCGACTGGAGGAGAAAGTGTTGTTATACGCTGACAGTCTCTCACTATTTCTAGGAGATTTGGGACAAAACTTCCCTTTTGGAAGCTATTTCCCGGTGGATCCAATGTGGCAACCATCACCACCAGGAACGAAGACACTTTCCGTTGTTTCTCCATACTTGGGGATACAAGTGTCCCGTAGGCTCTCTGATTTTTTGCCATTGAACTTTGCTTGGTAAAGTAAATATGAAGATGGAAGTATGGAGGAAATTGCTGTTAGGAATGGTAACGTGCATTAGTTTTCTTAAAGGAACCTACCATGAGGGATCTACTATGAGAAGTAGATGTGATGGTAGATTCCTCCTGCTGCCTCTGCCCTAATCTGTAATCTAATAATCCTGGGACATAACCTAATTTGTTAAAAACCTTATTTTAGTAATATGTAAATTACCTGAAAAGGCTACTGGGGCGGGGTGTAGCCTTAGCTCCCAGAGCCCGGCCAGGCTAGTACACGCCCCCAGTAGCCTCTGCAGTTAATTTACATATTACTAAAGTAACGTTTGCAACAAGTTATGTTAGGTTCCAGGATTATTAGATTACAGATTAGGGCAGAGGCAGCAGAAGGAATCTACCATCACATCTACTTCTCATAGTAGGTTCCTCAAGGTAGGTTTCCTTTTAGATGATTGTGCTGCTGCATTTGCTGTATGTGCTGCACAACCCCCCAGTGTGAACTCCTCAGTGCGTCTTCCATAAGATAAATCGTTCATTCCGGATATTCATCTGGGGCAGAGGTGTACCACGCATTAAACGAAATCTACCATTAGCTTTTACCCATTGTGAACCAAACATACCTTGAGAATGCAGCTGCAGAAACATATCTTGTTTAATCCCTGAATTGAGTGGTTCTGCTCAAAAAACAAATATAAAATTCAGGACCTTGAGAAAGCTGGGTGCAGACTTGCTTCCGTACATATAAGAGCTTCCTGAGCTTTCCAGACAGAAGTAACCGACCTGAGCTGGATGACTCATACACAGCAGCTGGGGGGATGGTGCAGCGATTGATTACTTCTGCCTGTCAGAGACAACACAGTGATGACGTATTCTCGACTTATGCTGGGCAGGACAAGGCTGGGGCAGTGCATATTTAGGGTGAGGATCAGTGCATTGGCAGCCACTGGAGCGACAGAGCCTCATTATCATAATTTTAAAATTATTTTTTCAACAAAACCCCTCAGCACAGGGATTAAACAGGATATGTTTCTGCATCAGTGTAGCGACAGCATTCTCCAGGTATTTTTGGTTCATAATGAATAAAAACAAATGGTAGATTTCCTTTAAATTGGAATCAAGCCGGCATCGGCGCCGGCTTGCACGTGGCAGAAATTGGGGGCGTGGCCATCAGACAACCCGACGGATTCGGGCAATCCGTGGAATAAAAAAAGAATTTCTGTTGCAAGATCACGCACTCACATGCACCGGGAAGAAGCAGGTGAACTCCGGCGGACCTCGGGGCAGAAGCGACGGATGCAGGAACTCGGGTGCACAAGCTTTGTGAATCGCGGCAACTCCGTATCCTTGTCGGACAACGCACCACGGGATCGTGACAGGACTCAGTAAGTAAATGTGCCCCATTCTGGTTTATATTCCCAGCCCATATTGACCTGATACTTCTCACAGCTGAGGATTTGCTACAATTGCACGCCATCCCTACAACCCTCTGAAGAGACTGTTACATTTTATTCTTTCTGATACATTGTAACGACTTCAGGACAGGAGAGAGATTTGTGCTGCTGATGCGTGGAGATAATTGTCTAGACTGCAGACGTACTGGGGATGTGTTATTTTAAGCTTTATTTTGCAACAATGAGAACATTTTTCTCACGTGGCATAGAAAAGACATGATAACAAGCCAGGAGGGGAACGAGAAGCCGCCCAAACCCTGCGCTGGCCTAAGTCCAGGAGGAATATTTTCCATTTCTGGGCTTTCCAGGGTTAATGGAAAACCCCACAGTGGCTGGGGGGCATATATATGTAATATTCACTCCGCTCTGTCTGTGTGACCCCTGACCCCTCTGCTTACGGTCCATTTATCAGAGTATGAAGGAAGATACTGGGACACATTTACTTACCCGGTCCAGTCGCGATCTCGTGGCACGTTGTCCGACGCTGATTTGTGTTTTCCAGGGTTCACTAAGGTTGTGCGCCCGATATCCAGCAGGTGTCACTGCTGCGCCGAAGTTCACCTTCTTCGTCCCGGTGCATGTAAGTGCTGATCTTTCAACACAAATTCTTTTTAAACCCCACATTTTTTCCAAATCCTACGGTTGTCCGACGGCCACGCCCCCGATTTCTGTCCCGTGAAAGCAGGCGCCGAAGCGCCAAAATCCCGGGGCAATTCGGCGCAAAACGGAAATATTCGGGAAACTCGAAGAAAGTGCGGCGTTTGGACCCTTAGTAAATGAGCCCCAATATGTGTATGAAAAGCGTCCATGAATGGACACGGTGTAATACTTAGCTTCTGCTAGTGGTGGCGCTGCAGGATTATAAAACACTTGCTACTTGGCTTCCTCGGGTCTCAGCAGGAGTACATTTTGTCACCAGGTTTTAATAAAGAAGGCCCCTTCTTTTGATGTGATGATGTAAAATTTTGGTCATTAAAAACTTTTTTGGAAAAATTGGTACAAGACGATGGACCCTTTTACTGACCAGATTGGAGAAAAGTTTAATCTTGAATGGAAAAAGTCTTCCATCTAAAAATGTTGTCTCCATTGATACTTAGGCAGCTGCCCACTACGTCTGACCTTCATTTTCAACCTAGGAATAAGATGGACATAGCAAGAGCCAAGCGGGACCTTCGGGGAACTGTTTCCAGTCATTATCATAACATGACATTGTGGGGTCTTTAGATCTTCTTATCTTTTTCTACAGATCCTTTAGTCTCTTTCCCTTGCGTTGCATCTGATGAGTTCCTTGTGTAGGGGATCTGTATGTAAAGATCAGTCACCCTGTCACTCTCTATTCACTTATGTGGGTAGGGGATAACGATAAACTGGGGACAGCCCCTTTAAATCCAAAAAATTCCAGAATCAAAAAATTTCTCCTCTCTGCTGCCCCCTTGTGGCCACTTCCTGGCATCGCAGGATGCATCGCTGCCAATAGCTATCATTCACCACCTTCAAATCTAAGGCGGTCGCACTCCCGCTCCCTCATTCAGGCTTTTCAGATCTCCATTTCTCAAGGCGACAGCTGAGCAGCGATCATCCTCAGCCGTAGCGGCGAGCGCTTTTATGCATCTTCATTTATTTTTCCTGTCTGTAAACTCTCCGGGGATGAGCATTCCCATTTTTTTTCCTCCGGCCTTGGCCTTTTCATAAACACGTCGTTCTTTTTCCTGTCGCGTTTCGTGCAGATGATGTTGGCACCGAATGAATATTCATGTTTAGCTGCTCACATGTAACCAAGGCAATTCCTTACATAGCAATTGCCTCATCTGGGTCTCATCATTGCCTTACGGCGTGGACTCAGGACGGACGCAGGAGACGCGCTGCTGTGTACATTCCATGTATTCTAGCGATGGTCGGAGAGTGGACGTTGTTGCTATTTAAGCAACTTTCTTATACATTCGTTTGGGGTTTTTCGGTGGTTAATCCCAAGTTTCCCTAATATTGGAGAATGCTTACGGTAAAGTCTTGTCTGCGGTTGTCATGACAACAGCTTTTTACAGCGTTCTTAGTTCCGGAACTCCCAGAACCGTGAAATGATGAGAACATTATAATATTATAGCTCTATGTGGTTATTACAAGCTGCTGCACTGGGATAAGTACAGACATAACCTCCCGGGCCTCAATCCAAAATTATAATGCGCCCCCCTAGCCCCCGCCTCCCCCGCCCATCATGTCCTATTTATATTACTGCTGCTTTCTTACGTTCCCCATAGAGGGCCCCTCAGACTGACCCCCCCTCAGCCATATCTATGACATTATCGCTGTGCAAATATTACATGACATCATTAGATGACATCATCAATATATTGATTCATCCGATGACATCATTACTGGATAGGTTAATCAGATGACGTCATAGGAGATGACAAAACCCCCCCTTTATGTAGCATAAGACAAATCTGTGCTCTAGATTGGGGGGCAACTCTACAATACAGACCTGGCATGATTATTATTATTATTATTATTATTATGACATCATTGTTCTATTAATGGAAAGGGAGACTGAAAGGAAATGACATCACAACTACCTGGATGGCCTTACTGACCCCTACTACTGTCTACAATGATATAAGGTGTGACATCACTGCTCTCTTCAGGCATCAGATGTCATATATATGACATCAGTAGGGCACTGAAATGAGATGACATCACTACTACCTGGATGATATGTTAAATACTGGATGAGTAATGACATCACTCCTATACAGCAAAGTGATGACATCAGTTGTGTACTGCAATAGATGACCTCACTACTTTCTAAGCATAACTGAAACGTAATGACTTCGATATTGTATGGAAAATAATATCACTACTACCTTATCGATCCTTACTGCACACATACAGTGTGACATCACTGGTCTCCAGGAATGTGATGATGACATCACTACCATGCTGAAATGTATGACATCAATAATGTAAAGAGATGACGTCACTACTCTCTGGTATGAGACAACATCACTCCAATACTGAAAAGTGATGACTTCAAGAGTGTTCTGAAAAGAACGTCATGTATGAGATGGATCCCACCTATCAGAATGACCCCCCTGATCCCTACTACTCTCTAGTATGACATAAGAATTGGCATCACTGATTTCCAGGCATGAGATGACATCACAACCATTTTTGACAAGTCAGAAGAGTAGTGACATGACATCACTTCTATCCGAATAAATGTTGCTTATCCTTACTTCTCTTTAGAATGGCTTAAGAAGACATCACTAATCTCCAGGTATGAGATGGCATCACTACTACCTGGAGGACCCTACTGATCCAGCGTTACATAACAAGTGACATCATCTCTCTCTTGGCATGAGATGACATCACTACTATGCTGAAAAGTCATGATGTCAGTAGTGCAATGAAATAAGATGACATCGCTCCCGTCTGGATGACCTCACTATTCTCTAGAATGACATAAGATGTGACATCAGTGTTTTCCGGGAATGAGATGACATCACTGCTCTCTGGATGAACCTTACCGATCCTAATTTCCCTCTAAAATGACATATAACATCACTTCTCTGTGGACATGAGATGACGTTGTACCTCTTTTCTATGACTTTGTATCTCTTTGCTGTGACTTTGTATCTCTTTTCTATGACTTTGTATCTCTTTTCTATTACTTTGTATCTCTTTGCTGTGACTTTGTATCTGTTTTCTATGACTTTGTATTTCTTTTCTATAACTTTGTATCTCTTTTCTATTACTTTGTATCTCTTTGCTGTGACTTTGTATCTCTTTTCTATGACTTTGTATCTGTTTTCTATGTCTTTGTATTTCTTTGCTGTGACTTTGTATCTCTTTTCTATGACTTTGTATCTGTTTTCTATGGCTTTGTATTTCTTTGCTGTGACTTTGTATCTCTTTGCTGTGACTTTGTATCTCTTTTCTATGACTTTGTATCTCTCAGTCTTTAGGTTCTGGCAGGGAAAGGGTGTCTGGTGCCTGCACAATAATAATATCGTGTATCATTTTCCTGGGATTCCTCAGTTCTGAAGGAAGCAGCTTATTCACCATTCACAGAACAAAGAGGGGATTGGCAGGCCAGCTGTTATACAGGGAGAGAGAGGGGAGAAATAGGCTCCCTGCCCCTTTAAAGAGCAGCTCATCTGTGTGGCTTGCAGGGCTGGAAAGTCTTCCTGGCTGTGTGGAGCAGGCGGCATGCTGACTGATCTCACTAACAGGGGCTTCTGTGTAAGCTGAGGCTAAACAAACACAGATGGGGAGCTCAGTGTGCGCTCACCAAATATGCTGCCAATGCAGCAGGGACATCAAATGACACCGTGACTGGCCAGCACACAGCACATCATCCCCGCTCCCCAACTATGAGGAACCTCCAGATCCTACAAGACCCCCAATGGAAGAGTCACTGCCTGAAGGATATCAAGAGGCTCAAGAGGAAGAACCGGGAGCTGCTCAAGCAGGTCAATGGCTACCAAACTTTCCAAGTGGACTTGGGTGGTCATCATCTTGAGGTCAAGGGGGAGACTACAGAAGGGCAGGAGATGTCTTCTTCTTCTGTGATGGACAGGAGGGTCTCTGAGGATGCCTTGGACCTGAGGAGTGGGGTGGTAATGGGGAAAAAGGGGTTAATGCCCCCTGCTGCTACTGTTGCTTCTCCTGCAGGGATGGAGATTGGGGAGCAAAGGGTCCAGTCAAGGGTGGTGGTCTGTCACCGACCCCCCGAGACCTCCTACTTGTCAGTGACTTACAACAACAACGCCAGTCCAGAGCCCTGTGCATCCCCTAGGAAAAGACTGGGGGAGACGGCGGAGATCAAAGCCATCCAGCAGACCAGAAGACTACTGGCCAATGCCAGGGAGAGGACCAGGGTGCACACCATCAGCGCTGCCTTTGAGGCGCTCAGGAAGCAGGTATGGAACCCCCCTCGAAATAAGACCCCCACTTGAGAGAGCAGCGTGTAATGTCATGTATCTGCACTATTAACACTGTTATTGCATTGACTGTACTGTTAGTCTTGTGGAGCACAGAGCTTACAATCTAATGTGTATCTAGCGTCATATAACCGGATTACATGTCATGCACTAGTCTTGTTCTATCATCTGACTTGCACTAGTCCCGCTTGCCAGCAGAGCTTACTCTCTAATCCTATGTCTAGTTAAATGAGAATTGCAGCACAAACTGTGGCCAGAAGAGCTTACAATCTAATGTGTATCCAGCTTTATATAACTGTATCACTATAGTATGACCCACAGCTTGGATTACATGTCATGCACTAGTCATGTTCTATCATCTGACCTGCATTAGTCCAACTTGCCAGCAGAGCTTGCACTCTAATCCTATGTCTAGTTAAATGAGAACTGCAGCACAAACTATGGCCAGAAGAGCTTACAATCTAATGTGTATCTGGCTACATATAACCGTATTATTGCAGTATGACCCACAGCTTGGATTACATGTCATGTACTAGTCTTGTTCTGTCATCTGACTTGCACTTGCCAGCAGAGCTTACACTCTAATCCTATGTCTAGTTAAATAAGAAATCATTGCTGCAGTACTAGCTGTGACGAGCAGAGCTTACAATCTAATGTGTATTTAGCTTCATATCTCATATATTACTGCAGTATGACCCACCTTGGATTACCAGCCATGATGTAGTAGTTATGTAATCTGACTTGTACTAGTATCACTCGCCAGCAGAGCTTACACTCTAATCCTACATCCAGCACTGCTGCCTTACTAGCTGTGGCCAGGAGAGCTTACAATCTAATGTGTATCTACCTTCATATCACAGTATTCCTGCAGTATGAGCCCATTGCTTGGATTACCAGTCATGCAGTAGACCACTTGTTCTATCATGTGACTAGCACAAGTCTCACTTGGCAGCAGAGCTTGCACTCTAATCCTGCGTCTAGTTAGACAAGAAAGCAGTGCCGCAGTACCAGCTGTGACCAGAACATCTTATATTCTACCCATGCATAGAGTATTAGAGGGTTAATAATACAGTGATTTAACCCTTATGATATTGTCGCTCTGATACACGACGCTATAAACATCAGATACACTGACACACAGCACCAGAAGTCAGCTGTCAAAATGTGGCCAATCAACACTGAGTTAAATAGAAAAAAATCTGGCAGCGTCTCTGGAAGTTTGTTTTGTGCTTGTCTGCTTGTAGGATATTTGGTGACAGCGGACGCCTCTGTTACTGTGTCACCCTATAAGAGGTGAAAGGTTATGCTGGTTATATCCGGCAATGCAAATATCCGGTCATTTTGGGAATTATTTTGGATAACAGGAGAAAACCTTTTTTAACGGAGCTGCAGTACCAGACATGGCCTGTGGTCAGGAGGGGCACTGTTTCAAAGTTCTAATTCTCATATTATGAGATGTTGGATATGCAGATGTGGTTAGTGGGGGCAGATGATACATTGGGTGACGTCTTGTGAGCTCCTATGACATCATCTCGCAGTCAGGACCTGATAGCAATGACTGGGAGAAAGGTTATAGGTCACTGTTCATCTGTCATTGTGGGAGATAACGTGATCCCTGGTGCCAGCGCTTCGTGTGTATGAGGCTGACACTGACAACCTGATGGTGACCAGATGGTGCCGAGCGAGACTGAAAGTCTCTGACAGACAGGCGGAAGATGGTGGGGCCTGTAGTTCCAGCAGGTGGCTCTTCGGATCCTTATGCAATGTTTCTGATATCCAGTCTGTAAAGTGTTAATTACCTGTAGTTTGGCTGGAAACGTATAGTGACCAGAGTCTGATCCCTATCGTATAGTGACCAGAGTCTGATCCCTACTGTATAGTGACTGGAGTCTGATCCCTATTGTATAGTGACTGGAGTCTGATCCCTACTGTATAGTGACCAGAGTCTGATCCCTATTGTATAGTAACTGGAGTCTGATCCCTATTGTATAGTGACTGGAGTCTGATCCCTACTGCATAGTGACTGGAGTCTGATCCCTACTGCATAGTGACTGGAGTCTGATCCCTACTGTATAGTGACTGGAGTCTGATCAATACTGTATAGTGACTGGAGTGTGATCCCTATTGTATAGTGACTAGAGGCTGATCCATATTGTATAGTGACTGGAGTCTGATCCCTACTGTATTGTAACCAGAGTCTGCTGACTATTGTATAGTGACTGGAGTCTGATCCATATTGTATCATAACCAGAGTCTGATCCCTATTGTATAGTGACTGGAGTCTAATCCATACTGTATAGTGACAGGAGTCTGATCCCTATTGTATAGTGACAGGAGTCTGATCCCTATTGTATAGTGACTGGAGTCTGATCCCTATTGTATAGTGACAGTGAGTCTGTCCCTCTTGGTATAGTGATGGAGTCTGATCCCTATTGTATAGTGACTGGAGTCTGATCCCTATTACTACTTCTATATAAGTTTCCATGACTGGCTATAAAGCTTTCTGTGCCGGGCTGGAATCCCTGTGGGTTTTACCTCAATGTTCCAGGTGACACTAAAATCACAGCTAATTATAATAAATCTGGTCACATAGAAATGAGGAATATTTCAGGCTTGGGTATAAGTGGTTAATGACATCTGTTTCTGGGAAAGTTGGGTGACAGCCAGTACGACCTCTGTTATAGGACCCTAAACCCCAGATCTTATAGAAACCTGAATGAGTAGTTATACAGGGAGTTCTGCAGTGGGTTCTTCGTTGCTAGTTATGCAGGAGTATATACTGGTCAGGACTCTGGGAAAGCTGGGTCACAGTTTTTTCAAGTTGCTTTATGACACTGTTGGAGATAACCGAGCGCAGTACTTAGCTACCTCCATAGACACACGTGTGCTACTTGCTGCTCTATTCACTTGGCGTACCACAGACTCCAGTTCTTGTGACTGGAGATGATCCCATCACTGGGACCCTTATTGATCATCAAAGGGTCTTTTATACTGTGGATAGGGAATGACTTGCTGTCACTGGAGCACCCCTTTAAGAAGCCTGAGGTTGTGCCTGTCATTCAGAAGTTATCACAGATGTACAGTCGCAATGGTTTCTGTTGTGAATTGGCCCGTCTGCATGTGAGGAGCTGCCAGGTTGTGTTTTGATAAAATATTGGTACAATTTGTTCTCAGGGACACCGGGGACTGCAATATTTACAGACATAACAGCTCAATGTGGTAAGAAGTCATCCGTGCCCATAGATAATGCATTGCATGGATACAACATTACATGCAGGCCATGTACTGCCTCCTTGTATGCTGACAGACGCTTAAAGGGCATCTCCATCCAAGTACAAAATGCTGAATGACCTACCTCGTCTGAAAGACGCTGTCCCCCTGATTAATTTGGTGTTTGTTTTACTGAAATCCGTCCACCTGTTCTAAAGATATGGCCTCAGAAAGTTTATAGGTGAATTATTTCATGATGAGACACGCCCCCTTAGACATGTTATGGTTACCACCCTCTTGTCTAACATCAGCTATTTCACATAGAAACTTCCGAAGGCCATATCTTTTGATCAGGTGGACGGATTTCAATCAAATAAACACCAAATTAATCAGGAGCGGAGCGGCAATCACATGAGGTAGGTCAATCAGTATATATTACTTTTGGTGATTGCTATTTCTCTTAAAGATAAACTTGGATTAGCCAAGGGGCGCATGTCTTCTGACACCTGGGGTGGAAGTTTGTGTTACATGAGATGGGAAGGATCAGATGAGATGCAGCATTTAGGTAGAGTTACCAATGGAGGCTCTAAAGTCTAATGTGAACGTAGCCTTAAAAAAAAACGTTTTTTTTTTTTAATATAAAAGTGGCCTTAAAGGGAACCTCATTTTCACTAAAGACAGATTGTAAAAGCCCATGACACCTGCAGTGCAAAAATGTCTGTCTGCTTTTTCTAAGCATTTGCATTACAATATAATTGTGTGTTATAACTTTCTCTTGCATCCTGACACAATCCTGGGGTAGTCACAGGGGTTGGGCTTTGGTTTGGATGCATTTCAAAAAACAACATGTGACTTGTCTGAGCTGCAGGCTGCCTCCATCTTTGGGCTCCTGTACAGCTTGTCCCTCCCCCACTGATGTCAGGCTGACCAGGCTGTAACCTCTGAGAAGGAGCAGGAGGCGGAGCTATACAGGAGCACAAAGGTGGGGGCTAAGATCTGAGGAGTACTGACATTTGAGTGATAGGCTCGTAACGTCTCCATCCCATTGTCCCCTCCTAGTGGAGGCAGTGCAGACATAGTTGGGTACAGACAAGACGTTTTCCTATCATAGACCCGTTTTTTCCCATGTTTGACCCATTCTTGGACCACACCAGAAGCTTGGACCTTGCATGTCCAACTGAAATGAGGACTTTAGTTCTATAGAAACTTTCCAAAATTTTACCTTCATCGATAAGAGAAAAAAAAATGTCCTTCCTGAATGTTTTTGAATCGTGGATTTCATGTTCTCCGGGAACTTTTTTCTGTAAGATCTGCTCTGCGTCTACGTCCATTGTTCTGTCTTTTCGCACAGGAACTCATTTGGGGATAAATAGAAGATTAGACTAAACAATGAGCTGACTTGTGATCTGGAACCTGTTACTGACCCCGCAGATCTCCATCCCTCATTATTTTATTATCAAATGAAAGCTGTCATTATAGGGCTGTCACATATGGACGTATGTATTCAGCAGGAGCTGTGACCGAGTATATGGGATCTCCAGGGGCAGCATTAGAGCTAGGTCTATAGCCGTAAATGTGAATATTTGTGGTTTCTGATGCCTAGGTGGCGCAATTTTTGAGGAAAGTCACCTTATCAAATGCCCTTTTAGGTCATGTTTCCATAATGGGGGGTAGTAAGGTTGACTCCACATAAGGAGCGGTAAAATTGTTGTGTCCTTGATATAACAGGATGTAATGCTTCAATATTCCTGCGGGGGCACTCATTGACGAAAAAAAACATGAGCGAGTCCGATGTTCGGGTTTGGGTTTGAAGTTCTGGTTCGGCCGCCTGACCCGGACATAATTCCGGATTGGCTGTTCAGCCGCCGGTCCGTAAATATGTGCAGGTTAGATGGGCCAAACCCTAAACTCCACACACAACCATCTGGTCCGCTCATCTCTATCCATGATTTTTTTTTTTTTATGTGCACCCCCAAGAAGATCAAAACATAACAGGTAGGGTATGAAATGTCCTTTCTTAAATTCTCTCTTGTATATGAAATATCACCTGCTAACCTATAGTGAAATCTTCCCCAAAGTCAGGCAAATACGACTCTTCTCACCTCATTTTCACATGAGATGAGTCAAGTTTAGTGATTGTAGGGTTAGTGTCACTTCAGAAGTCCCTATCATCTGTTCTATAGCACCTAGAAACATGCTGCTGCTGTCATATTAAAGATAAGAATCTCATCTTTAATATTGCACAAGGCTTTGCAAGCTACAGAACCTGAGGTACAAGCAGCGAAAGACATTGTTGGAAATGCAAGTTGCATATATAGATCCAGTTCACTGCCTATATGTCCAGTTCTCTAGCTCACATAACTATAAGGGATCTGAACCTTGATGAGATCTGAAATTTAAGATTCTAATCTTTAATATGTCACAAAAAGAATGTTTGTAGGTGCTATAGAACCCAAAAAAAAAGTGGAAATATTTGGATTCTGCTTTTAGGGTGTTAAAGGTGTTGTAGTCATATACAGTATCAGATTTGGCGGAGTGTCCCTTTAGGTTCTAGTTCCCAGATATCCGATAGTATTGACTGTCTGTGTTTAATAGTAGAAAACAGTATGGATTCTGGAGAACAACATGAAAGGGGTCATGTGAGAGGCGAACAGCAGCAGCAGGAGGTCGTCGCCTATTTCGGGTCTTACATACCTAAGCTCATTTCCAAGATGGGACGGAATACTGAAATCCCATCGCAGGCCGCTCTGCCGAGTGTTGGCTGCACATTCTGTTTGGAGAAGGGAACCTACTCGGCGTCCAAGAAGGTTTTCTCTTTGTTTTATTGCAGGAACTCTCCCAAAGCGATTCCAGACTGGTAGCCAAAATGTTTGATCGGTAAAGTTTCTCTATCCGTTCTTCATTTTCCACATATTTCAGCAAATCTTGGATGTTAGAGGGGTGAATCTCTATTTTAGGAGTACTTTAGGAGTTGATTAAGGCAAGACTAGTTGCTGGATGTTTCAGAATGAGTCTTCCTTATTGTAATGAGGATAATGAGGATGGTTATCTTACCACCAGGACCTCTAAGAAAGTCACCATGATCACTTAAAGGGGTTCTCAAATGCCATTAAAGGAAAACCTTTATCAAAATTAAGAATGATAAGTACACAGAGATCCTTCATTCAAAAAGAAAAAATAATCAACTTTTAAAATTATGTTAATGAGCCATAAGGGTGGTGGGGGTGGCACCAGAGCTCCTCCATGCCGTAACTTTACAGGCTGTTACACTGTGCAGAAGCACCTTTCCCCAGGCAGAGGGAGGTGGGAAGTGCTGAGTGAGAATAGGCCTGTGTAGTAACGGCAATTTTGGTTCATTAGCATAATTTTAAAACTTGATTTTGGGAATAATGCAAATAAGTTTTCCAAGGTGTTAAATGGAAAATGGAATATATATACTGGTTTGGCTTAATCCCACATCATGTTTTTAGACTTCTTGTAGGTCATACTTGATGTTAAGGGGGCTGCCTTTCAAGGTAGCAAAAGGAGGTATTGTTTTCCATTTAACACCTTGGAAAACTTATTTGCATTATTCCCAGAATTCACTAGTGGAGCATCTATGGCTTTAAGTCTCCACATGCCTTTAAGGTGGCCTTAATTGGCATTGTCTCCTTAAGGAGAACACCTACTGTCTGATCCTAAAACTTGATTTTAGAAGGAAGGAGGCCATGGATAACAAATAAAAGAAGATTACCACAGTCACACTGCCTAGATATATGAGTGCCTGGTTTACCATGATGGACTTTGATGGTAGATTTCCTTTTAAGCTTATGTTTAGCTTTCAGTGGTGTAAATCATGGGTGTCCTGGAGACTGGTTGGGTAAGAGTTGAAGTGGAATGACAAAGGAGTAGTGAGGCGATACTGTATATACGTAGTTACCCATCAATGACCACTCTCCTGCAGTAACACCACTGTCGGCACCGGTTGCACAGGACTTCCTGGGTGTCTCCCCACAGCACAGGAAGCACTTGGAAGAGTCGTTTAGCCAATCAGCAGTTGGCTTCCTGCCATGTCGACAGGTTACTGCTATAGACAGTTTTGGAGAAACTGGAGGTAGACCTCTGGCTTGGAGGTGTAGGCCGCAGAGTGCCAAGTCAGTGGCAAGGTGAGTATTCCTACTATTACACTGTTATATCATCGTTGGATGACTTTTATGGCTTTTTACAACCCCTCCAAGTCTGCAGGGTGAGTTCAAAGTTCCAGGACTCCATGTTATTTTAGAAACGAGCTTTGGCTCCAATGTTGATGATCTAATGGTAGATAGATGATTGCAGCTCTGGATGTGACTGGAGTATCTATATATCTGTATCTATCTCTATTTATCATATTACATAATACATGACATATTATTTCACATATAAATACAGATTATGTGTGAGTTAATATGATTGATAGATATAGATAGATATAAATACAGATTATGTATAAGGTAATATCTATCTATATCTATCAATCATATTACCTCACACATAAGGTAGATTTATATCTATCTATATCTATCATATTACCTCACACATAAGTTAGATTAGTAACCAATCAAAGCTCAGAGCTCATATTAATGACCTGTGCCAAAACAGAAACTGAGCTGTGATTGGTTGCTCCTGTATATGGTGGTTAATAAGTGTATTTTGGAAAGCGCGGGGTGAAAATTTAGTCTCAAAATTGAGTCTATGACGTTCCCTGAGTCAGAGAGCGGCTGTGCAAAATTTGGTGACGGTGCAGATTCCTTTAGCGGACATGCTCACACACACACATATACATACACACACACATACACACACACATACACATACATACATACACACACACACATACACACACATACACACATACACACACACACACACACACACATA
Organism: Engystomops pustulosus; assembly: GCA_019512145.1. Classification (NCBI taxonomy): domain Eukaryota; kingdom Metazoa; phylum Chordata; class Amphibia; order Anura; family Leptodactylidae; genus Engystomops; species Engystomops pustulosus. Next base: position 14,078,338 of record CM033641.1, read on the forward strand.
CATACACACACACATACACACACACATACACACACACATACACACACACATACACACACACATACACACAAACACACACATACATACACACACACATACACACACATACACACACAAACACACACACACACATACATACACACACACACACACACACACATACACACACACACACACACATACATACATACACACACACAAACACACACACATACATACACTCAGCTTTATATATTAGATGAAATGAACAATGACATTTCTGATACCCCAGCAAGTAATAGGTGAGGGGGGCCTACTATGCCTGGAACATGGCCGCCCTCTTGAAAACCACCATATTAGATCAAGTGTATGTTTTCACAATGGGAAGGTGGTCAAGTAACAGATCAAAGACCAGATATTGATTGTCATAATCAGATTTGTAATATCTCTTATGGTTGTAAAGTTATCAACACGGAGATTCTCCATAGATTCTTATTTGGGTCCATAAGGATTGGATCCAGCGCCTGTGTTTAGCACCAGGGACAACATGTCACATAGCTGTGCATCACTAGACCCCCAAAATTAGAATACAGCAGCCCCATCAAACACAAAATAGGGGGAGATTTATCAGATCTTTTCTTTTCTAGTTGCTCATGGCAACCAATCAGAACTCAGCTTCCATTTTCCCACAGCGGTTTATAAAATGAAAGCTGAGCACAGATTGGTTGGCATGAGCAGTTTTTGTTTCAGATACCTCTGATAAATCTCCCCCATGTAATAAACCTTTAATATATCCAGCAGACCCCTGGAGCTCATGTAAAACAGGGTTAAAAAAAAACCTTGTAAAAAAGGTGAATAAGTTATTAGATTTAACAATAGGGAGAGATGGGGCCACCTCTCCTACAGGGAAGGGGGGGGGGGTATATAAAAAACGCGCTCCTATTTATAATAAAGAAAAAATACTTTTGAGAAGCCAATGACGTAATGAAGCCAGAAGTGGACATTTATATGAACCTTCTGGAAGGCGTTTTTGGCGTCTTGCGCGGTTGAAACAGAGACAGTCGAGTTCAACAGAGCGCTCCAATAGACTCATGGAGAGCGGTCCAGCTACCTCCCCGCCGGGACTTTAAAATACTTCAACTCCCCGAATAAAAATAAACTGAATGAATTAGAAGATCTAGGAGTTCAGCAGCTTATTATGGAACAAAGTCGAGTCAGCTCGACGCGAAATATCCCCCCGGCCCACCTTATAAAAGAGGAAAAGAAGCTTAGTTCTTGCCGTCTGCTTGAAAAACAGATGTCATTTTATTTTGCTTTCTTTTTTCGTACAATTTATGTTCTTTTTGGCATACGGCCGTACAGGGGGAGCTCCTGGGGTATCTGCAGAAGGGACGGGTTAAGTATGTGAATGGGATTCCACACAATAAAAACACATCTCATACAAGGCCGAGGACCCAAGGCAATGAACGCTACATGGAGTGTGGCGCAGTACAGACTGTTCCTCCCCCATTCAATGTCATGGATGAACATTGAGCTTTTATACTCCTTAAGTGGCTAATAGCATGGGGCAATTACCAAGGTTACTCTGAAAGCTGGTCCTAGATGATTGGCAGGTAGGATAATATAGACCCGGAGGAACTGAACAGATCATATGTATTGTCCTATCTGGAGGAAGTATGTTATAAAGCAAGAGGAGCTGATTGTACATAGTGTCCTATCTGCAGGAAGTATGTTATAGAGCAGAAGGAACTGAACAGATTGTATATAATGTCCTATCTGCAGGCAGCATGTTATAGAGCAGGAGGAGGTGAGCAGATTGTACATAGTGTCCTATCTGCAGGCAGCATGTTATAGAGAGAGGACTGGAGCAGAATTATACAGTGTCCTATCTGCAAGGCAGATGTTATAGAGCAGGAGGAGTACATAGTGTCCTATCTGCAGGCAGCATGTTATAGAGCAGGAGGAGCTGAGCAGATTGTATACAGTGTCCTATCTGCAGGCAGCATGTTATAGAGCAGGAGGAGCTGAGCAGATTATACATAGTGTCCTATCTGAAGGCAGCATGTTATAGAGCAGGAATGAGAAGAATTGGACATAGAGAACAAATGCGCAGAAGATCTCAGCACTGAGACTCCCATTGACTTAGTGTGACTCCCGTCGCTCCCATGTTACAGGTGGAGAGCAGTGTCATACTATGGGGTGTGCATGTGATGTTACAGTGTAATTCTGTTGAGTTTTCTGTGACGTTTGGGGATTGTACACATTAGTTTTTGCTAATATTGGCAGATATACATCTCCATTACCCCACACCCCATATCATTAGTTCTATTCCTCCTCCAGTCTCGCTGAGCTGTGATAACGGCTTGTTATAGCCCTGATAATGGAGATGTAATTTGCTGTGGTGCCAAAAGGAACTTCCTCCCATAATATTACACCTACCATCTCTGACCAAATGTCTGCTCTGATAACACCTCATATATATTACACTCCATATACTGTACTATACATATATAGTCTTACTACCCCTCTATAGTGACCCAACATCTCTTCTAAATGGTGCCAGGAAGAACAGTCATAGGGAACATCATCCCTAGCCGACTCACTCCAGTGTAATATAAGGGAATAGCTGTGAATGTGGCGGCGTGTAACCACCGTTCCATCACCGGTGCCAAATACAAGGTCATTAAAGTCTATGGAAGTCTAGTTTAATTTCACGTAAAAATAAGAACAATGCCGAGACGTGTTGCTGTTGGCGCAGACACAAAGCGCTCATTTCCCTCCCGTCCTCAGGTCTATGGTTTATTACAACGTGGAATATGGATGATGATCAGACCCAAAATCAGACAATGCTGTCACTTGTACCCATTAGGAAAGGGTATCCTGGGTATATAGGAAAGCCATTGGCACTCCCCAACCTTGGCTTGCCACGCACAGGCAGGGGGCACAGGTATCAATGACACCTGTGACTGGGTTCCTGATGGGCCCAAAGGTCCTAAAGTCATGTCTTAAAGTTAATGGGTGCCATGTTTACATTTTTGAAATACTACTTTAAAAGTTTTTCCCAACTTCTACACTTCAAGCTCCAGGTTTATGGCAGCCTCCGTAGTGGTCGAGCCAGGTAACTGCATCTCAACTTGGATGGGAGCTGAATTGCAGTCGCACGACTTTATCACTATACAAAGAATGGAGCTGTTTTTGTGATCTTCTCTGTATGTTAATCCAATGAATGAATTGGTTGATCCAGACTGAAGTGATAAGTCCAAATGTTGAGGATGTGAAGATTGCAAACAACTTTATTTTGGGCCATAAAGAGATTTGTTGCTAGAGCACAGACACATGGCACCATCCCATGACTACCATATCAAGTATCATCCAATCATTAAATTATTGGATAGATCTTTATGAACCAAGAATCATCTAGGATCATGTATAACTCAACAGATTGCCAAAACTAACATACAGGGCTAATAGTCCTGGACACGTAACTGCCCAACCCAACCATGACAACTTGGCTTTGTAGTCCCTTTACTCACCACCTTTCATAGCTTGGTCCTGGGCTTTCCCTCTTCCACTTAGCTTGAGTTGATGGGTAGCCTAGATCACCGGTGGCCTTGATCATTTGTAGTACAGTGTATATCAATGGTAATCAATGGTAAGGTATCAATGGTAGCTTGGTAATCTCAACCGGTGGTCTAGATCAAAAAGGATAAAGATGTGTTTCTGTATTGTTGACTTGTGTAAGATTTTCCGGATTATTTGGTATTGTTCTACTACTAAAAGGTTATTAGAAGTCTGCTCATTTTTTTTTTCCACGTCTTTTAAGACTTTTTCGACTTTTTGACCATCAACACCACTAACCTTATGTTCCCTTGGGTATTTTTGTAGAACTCTACTCATTTATGGTTGCCAATTTAATATATCCATGGCCATAATCTTATTGTAACACAGTTCAATCCATGGACATTCACTTTTGACATCCTAGATATAACACTGACCGTTCCATAGGGAGAGGCCCATTGGCTTAGAGTTGGGATGGCACCAGTGGCGTAAGTAGGATAAGCAGGGCCCCATAGCTGGCTTCTGCATGGGGCCCCCCTTCTCACTTAAGAAATATCGATATTTGTATACTCACACATGCAAGTTACAATCACACATTAATAAACACATATAGAGCATATATACATCACATATATGTTATATTATGCTGTACAATGTGCAGCATAATATGTATATAATGGTGCACGTCCTCCACTCTTTGGTATGTCAGGTAGGATGACGGGGCCCCCTGACACTGTGGGCCCCATAGCGGCTGCTATGGCTGCTACCACTGTAGTTACGTCCCTGAATGGCACTAAACATGGGAACTGATGATGCATGACAAGACTTCTGTCCAGGGGTAACGGATCCTATTATGTATAAGGGTTCTCTATATTCCTAACTTAAGTTTTTTAAGCTTTAGATTGCCGGGCGATACTATTGGCTGCCGAATTGAAGGAATATTTTTGGACGAAACAAAAAACTTGACCTTCTTGTAGTTCTCGTTGATACCGGTGAAGGATTGCCTCAAGTCGTGAAATATGGTTACATCCCGAAGCAGGCGGTTTGATAAATAAGCAAAGACGTCTCTTCTTTCAAGTAGTGATGAGTAAATCAAGCCAAATATTCCTGCCTGCTGGTCTGTCTCTTTTTCTAGACAGCGGTGGTCTTAATTACAATAACACCCCCAGATGAGCCACAAATATGATTGATCTATACACATCTTACGAATGTGCACTGTTTATCTTCTGCTCCTTCATTTCATCAGGCTGCCATGAGTAGGAAGCTGTAGATCAGACCACGTGTTGAGATGTAGCGGTTCCTCCTTCCAGCAGATCCCAAGTGTTGCAAATTCCAGCGGCTGGATACAAGACAATCAACAGGAAGGGTTTTACAGCTGATGGAAATGTGACTTGATAAATGGAGCAGATGGAGGCAAGCTGGAGATGCATCGAGTGCTTTATCTATAGATTGTGTGTTGGCGTGACCTGACACTCGTGTCACTTTAGAGTTGTCAGCATATATGGGGTGGCAGCTGAGAACTGGAGAACTGAATGAAGCGGGTAAAGAGGTCTCCACAAAGAAGAAGACTTGACAACTATAGAATTGTCCTCATGCCTCGAATGTGTTGGAACCTTGTCTGTGATATTATTTCACTGGAAGCATCTACAAAACTATTTATTTTTTAGTGAATGGTCAAATTTTGCCCGGGGGGTTCAAGGTTTAAGCAATGTTCACTGTTAATTGTCTGCACAATGGTTTACGTTAATGGCAACCTGAACAGATGACTTAGGTCAGTCTTGGCAATCTGACTTGGTGAATAGATCTTGGTGGCTTAGATCATTCATTAATGGAATTAGTGGTATAGGAACGAGGACCTGCATTGGTGGCTTAAGTCATTGGTGACCAGTGTTGATCATCTAAAACAGTGGAGGAGACCTTGGTTCTCAGGGTTCCTGCAAGAGGTATTGGGGCACATTTACTTACCCGGTCCCTGCGCGATCCCCGAGGTGCGTTCTCCGACAAGGATGAAGTCTGCTGCGATTCAACAAGATTGTGCGCCCGAGATGCTGCATGTGTCGCTTCCCTGCTCAGGTCCAACAGAGTTCACCTTCTTCTTCCCGGTGCATGTGAGTGCATTGTCCTGCGACACAATTTGAATTTTAAATCCTGCGCTTAGTCCGAATGAGACGGGTTGTCCGACGGCCACGCCCCCGATTTGTATTGCATGAAAGTCGGCACGATTGTGCCAAAATCCAATTGCATGCGCCAAAACCCCTGTTAAATGTGGCGCAAAATGGAAATACTCGGGAAACCCGATGGAAATGCGGTCCGCGGACCCTTAGTAAATGTGCCCCATTATGTCAATTTACTCGTAAGGCAATAAAAATTGTCACGATGGGTAGCCTCGATCATCGGTGGCCTTGATCATTTGTAGAACCGTGTATATCAATGGTAATAGGAAGATGGGAGCTTGTAGATCACTCTGAATTGGGAGCCTAGCTTGGTAATCTCAACCAGTGGTCTAGATCAAAAAGGATGAAGATGTGTTTCTGTATTGTTGACTTGTGTAAAATTTTCTGGATTATTTTGTATTATTTAATTACTAAAGCTTATTATTAGTCGTCTCCTGCTTATATTTTTAAGTCTGTTTGGACTTTTTAGACTTTTTGACCATCAACACCACTAACTTTACTATTTGTTGGGTATTTTTGTAGAACTCTACACATTCATGGTTGCCAATTTAATATATCGATGGCCATAATCTTTTTGTTACACAGTTCAATCTATGAACATTCACTTTTGAGACTCTAGAAATAACACTGAATATACCTTAGGGAGGGCCTAAGATTTGGAATGGCTCTAAACATGGGAACAGATGATGCATCACAAGGCTTCTGTCCAGGGGTAACGGGTCCTATAATATACAAGGGTTCTCTATATTCCTTACATACTGCTATAGATGGTATTTTGCATGTGTGACCACAGAATAAGACATAATGAAAGTCAATAAACTTCCTAACCACAATGTTTATTAACCTTTTTAGCTACCAAATCGAATATATTAAGACTTCTAAGTTACTGATTATGTTGTTTGTTCTTCTTCTGTTGTAGGTGCCATGTTATTCCTACGGACAGAAGCTTTCTAAATTGGCCATTTTGAGAATAGCTTGTAACTATATCCTCTCCCTGGCGCGACTGGCTGACCTTGACTACAGCGCTGATCATAGTAACTTGAGTTTTTCTGACTGTGTAGAGCAATGTACTAGGACTTTACAGTCAGAAGGAAGGTCGAAAAAGAGGAAGGTAAGAAAATAAAAACCCGAAAACCCTCCCTGATCTTCGAATAAACACTCATTCCTTGTCATTGATGATTTTTAAAAAAAGTAGCAAACTACTTTTGGGAAAAAGTCTAAATTATGCACAATCGTTATTTTCTGAATTATACAACATAAAGCATATAATGGACAAGTAATCTACTATATAAAGATTTCCACAGTATACAGTGAGAGATACAAGCCTCATGTATAAATGGAATATGTAAAGGATATATATTATGTGAATGGTAGAATTTGGGACCGCCATGGGTGCTACAAAATGCCACTCAGTGAAATTGTAAGTTGTGATTCCCCCCCCCCCCCCCCCCCCCCCACCAGATAGATGTTAAAGTAAACAGAGCCTCATGTGGTACGCACGCTTCTGTCAACAATTTACCATGTCTGATTGAATCATTGACCAATATTTAGACCCATTGCGGTACCATAAAGATGGGAGAAGTGGAAAGAGTACAGCATCAAATTGGGAGATTTGGGTTTAATTAAATAATAATAATTCTTTATTTATATAGCGCACACAGATTACGGAGCGCTGCACAAGCATATTAAATTGGTCCCTGTCCCCATGGGGCTCACAATCTAAACAACCTAACAGTATGTTTTGAAGTGTGGGAGGAAACCGGAGTACCCGGACAAAACCCACGCAAACACGGAGAAAACATACAAACTCTTTGCAGATGTTGACCTGGGTGGGATTCGAACCCAGGACCCCAGTGCTGCAAGGCAGAAGTGCTACTCACTCAGCCACCATGCCGCCTTTTTTATGAACACAAACTAAATTATAGGGTATAAGAATTTCAAGGATGCTTGATCCTTGGGGTAGATGGTATGTCTGGCAGGGGCTTGTACCCAACTCCTTTTAGAGAACACATGCACACTTGGCCAAACTGAATGTATACAAACTTATAGGGAGGAAAAGCTGTGGTCCAAACAAATAGCAACTAAATGTTTATGGCTAACTTTAGAGAGAAGCTCCCCATATTGGCTCATACATAAAGCAGTGGACCCCTTTACGATGTCCATTTACTCCTATGTAAGCTGTCATCATGAGTCAATGGCTTCAAGGTCAAATAGTCCCCTAGAGATGGAGTTAACCACCTTTTCACCTCTCATTGTGAGCACTAAAGTTTATGACATCCGGTCAGGTACCATGAATCATGTCTTCTGCTCGTCTTGGATCCTTTAAGTTACATTCCCACAAGTTGCAGCTAATTGCAGGTTTATCTAAAGACACGTAGCCAAGAGCGGGGTATCTAAAGGAAACAGCACCGAGTCTCATTACTGAATCACATTCCTTCAGGTTACTTAACACTGAACCAATTACATGAAATCATCATCAAACCGTGTTAGAGAGGAAGCCAACTGTTCAGCCAGTTTCCCTCTCGGAAAATAACATGGATGAATAAGAAGAGAGTGATTGATGTTTGTGCTCGCTGTATTATTACTAAAAGAGGCTTGTAAACTTCTGTTGAACCTCCCTGCCCATTCTGGAATCTTTAGTTCGGACCATTAATAGACTGGTCAATGTCATTGTCTAGGGGGGGGATGAGAGTCACTCTAATAAATTTTTGTCCCCTTTTATCAATGGAGAAAGATCTAAATATTACGTGGTACATTTTTGGATTTATCTTACAATCATATACTGATTTTGTAGCCTACCTTTTAGAGAAGCGTCAAGGAGTAAGACATTGAAATAGTCCCTGATGTACCCCGCTGCGTTCCATTGTCCCAGTGCTTGGACCACATTAATTTAGACCTGGGGGAGTAATTTCTGGTATAGTTGACATTTTTGTTCATTCTTTGTAGAATAATGTAATATTTATATATGGGCTTTCTAACATTCTGACCACAAGGGGCAGCATTTCATTTGACTATAGCTGAAAGACACTCTACTACCGTTCTGAAATTCAAAATGGCCGCTTAGCCTCATGGTATAATTTCAAAATTTCCAAGTTATTACAGCTCTCGATCTGCTCTGCTGAGAAAAAGTAAAGTATATACTATTTTATATGTTTATTACATATATTTTAGTAGGGGAGAATCCTGTTCCTTTAAATACTGAGCCTATGAGAGTCATATACGGCTATCAGGCAGTGACCCAGACATAGGGGCTTATATCAGGCTCTCACATTTCACAGGCTACTGCTTGTAGGCTACACTAAGTATATAAGCAGCTGGACCGCGACTCTGCTCTAATACTTGATTTTAATGATTTTTTTATATTCTGGAGCACATGTGAAAAGTCCCCTTCCAGAAAAATTGATAAAATGATTTTCAGCAATTCCACTGCCAGAGGACAGAGCAGGAAATGGCCTCAATTTATTTTATCTTTAAGTTATGGAACAGCTGCTGGAACAACGAAATCTTGGGCAGTTTTCAAACAGGGACTTGTCACCATATGGCGGTAGAGGTTTTGTGGGTTTTGAGGCTTTTCTATGAGGCATGATGCATAAAGTTGTAAGTTGACAGTCAAATCGATCTGTGTGAATAGACCCTACTCCTAACCAGATGAAATTCCCGATTTCATGCCATTTTCATGTCCTATTAGGGCAAACAAGCAACAAAAAGTTGACGGAAGTCCCCAAAATTCCAATAAAAAGAGATAACTTTTTATCCCTTTTTATTTTTTAACAAATAAACTGGGAAAATAAACATATATCTCCTACGGCGGCCACTATAGGTGAAATGTAGTATTACATGCTGACCATTCAAGTGGGCCAAGTCCATCAAGTGTCCTATTAATTCCTATCCATCTTGTGTTTAAGAGATCACCGTGCCTAGTAAGTCACAAAGAGCAAGGACGTCCATATATGTCTGAAAATGATACTTTAACAAACAAACAAGCAGAAAACTTTCTTAAAGGGGTGGTCATATTCAGGATCTTCATCTCGCTGGCATGATATAAAGTAGTCAAAAAAGACGTCTCTCCGTCTCTCTGTTCTGCATTATATGTCAAAACTATTGATATAACGGGACCAAGTATAATTCTCCTGCGGCGGTGCTGTAGAAAATTGAACACTTAGGGGCACATTTAGTCGTGCTTGGTACTAGCCATGAAATAGGCGCAATTCCCTGTATATAAGGCGAGAAATTGCACCTATTTCAACCCTTGCACCACCTCCGTGCCAAATGGGCCCTGCACCTGCATGCTGCCTATAGCCCGCACCTGAATGGGCTGGACCTGACTTAGAAGTGCCCCACCACGTGGATTTATAAGGAAGCAGAAGCCTCAACGTCAAAAGGGCGTGGAGGGGTGTCAGTGTGGTACTGCCGGTGGCTCGGTGGGCCAGCGCTGGGTGTTCTTGCCCCATACCAGCTGATTGCTCAATGGGGGGACCTGGCTTAGAAGTGCCCCGCCAGCGCATGATAAATGTGCCACTGAGTACTGACAGGTTACATCTATGGGGTTCCAGCGTTAGGTGGTTTTTCTACTGCATTGTACCATTTCAGTTGAAATTTGATTGGCTATTTTTTAGTTTTTCTTCCTTTTTAAGACCAGAGAGGAGAAGTTTTGTCACGTGACTCTTGTCATGTAATTTGGATACATTTTAGTTTGTTTTCCTCCTAATGACCAATCCAAGTTGAGCAGTTTTGTCATGTGACTCTGTAGAACCATTTTAACACAAAAAAATGTACTTTTTTTTTGGGTGGAAATGCGACATTTTTCAGTCTTAAATTCTCATGCACGTGACTGTGTGCTGATTGCCGGCCACAAACGAACGACTGCCTGCCATTGTTTGTGGCCTGTAGGACATTGGCAGATGAGCACTGCTCACCCTTCCCCTTCGATGTCCATACCACGGGCATCAATAGGATCTGCTCTATTATTCGCGTTGCTTCAAGGTGCGCTTCACCCCACCATGACCGTACACAATAGATATCAATGTGGACCGTGAATTAACCGGCGTTTATGCGACCACACAGGGACCTTATTGCCCATGGATTATTTTGGAATCTAGAAATCATACAAGTCTCGGTTCAATTTTTTAGCCTCTATACGTGATATATAAGTAATGTCAGTGTCCATATATGAACGTGTGAACTTTCTTGCACCCCACATCTTGAACCGCGGGCGTACATGGATTTTTCTCTTTGACCGCAGCTGTTATTGAAGCTTTGCGCGGTCCCTTCTTTCTTGTGTATGTTGTTAAGAGCAGAGGCCTAAGCCGGAGCCTGCTTTTTTCTTCTTCACCCCCCCTCCTCCTTCTCCTTCCACCGCCACCCCCCTCGTCTCTCTGGCAGTCTCAGACTCCAGATGTTCAGAGTGCTAGTTGGGAAGTCCTACTGGCGCCACTCAGGGCAGAGGGCAGAGGAAAGGCACGCGAGCTGGAACCCAAAGCACTCAGTCTCTGCTGGATTTGGCACATTCCCCAGCATTTTGCTGGCATGCTCTCCGGCTCTCTCCTGGCCATCTGTTCCAAAAAAACACTTTCAGGACCTCATCATCACTCAGGATACTACAGTGAGAGCAGCTGTTTTCAGAGGCACAAGGAAAAAAAAAAAAAAAACGTGCTAAAGGTCTCTTTATGAGAGAGGAAACCAGATTATGAAGAACAGCAGAACAGTTGGGGCTTCATAAAACTTGTAGGCTGCGGTTTTGGAATTCGTTCACCGCGTGTGTCATATTGATATTTCTACGGGTTTTATCACGGCAAAAACTAAATCTGGAGAAAAAAAAAAAGACAAGGAGGCGACGAAAAGGAAAAAAAAAAAAATAAAATAAATACGGTTAAGATGTTTCCACGGCGGAAAAAAAGATTTATATATTAATGACAAAAGGTAACGGCCAAGGTGCGACATCTGCCAAATCAGGACGTGAGACGTGAAAAACGTTATTTGGGTGTTGAGTGGAAAGAGGTGATAGAGAGCAAAATGTACTCAGAGGAGGGGTGAAAGGTGCCACTGATAGATAGATAGATAGATAGATAGATAGATAGATAGATATGAGATAGATAGATAGATAGATAGATAGATAGATAGATAGATAGATAGGAGATAGATAGATAGATAGATAGATAGTGATAGATAGATAGATAGATAGATGATAGATATGAGATAGATAGATAGATATGAGATAGATAGATATGAGATAGATAGATAGATAGATAGATGGTCAAAAACGGATGCGTTTTAAAAACGCATGCTTTTTTATGGACGGAAAACGTATGCGTTAAAACGGACTGAAAACGAGACGTGCGGCATCACCCTTAGGGATATTGACAAATAATTCTTAAAGTCTTGATACATGCCTGCCCCTCAGTGGATACATAAATAGATAGGAGAAAGAAATTGGCCCAGATGTATCCCTAGTTTTTTCAGTTTTTTTTTATGTTTGTTTTTTTGTTGTTTTTATACTATCGCACCAGTTTTTGCACCAGTTTTGCGACTAAACAACAAACTTGCCACACAGAAAAAATTGCCATGTTTCCCTCATTTATCCTACCAATCCAGATGTTTTGCTGCACCTAATAATGATTCATCATTAGCAACCTGTTCATTTAGGTGCAAAAACACTCCAGCCCGAAGTTGGCGTAAACTGAGAAACAACACAGAGCTCTTGTGCAGAGCAGCTCATCCCCAGCAGCAGAGCTCAGCAGACACTACAGACATTACCTGCAGCCTCTGTTTACTGTTCATAAGCTTCTATTTACAAACAATCTGCAAAAGCAGAAGTAGTGATGGGAATTCCGGCTCTTCTTAGTGAGACGGCTCTTCTAACTCCTGAATGGCTCCCTATTAAATATATAATAGGGAGTCGCAGGTCATTCAGGTTAAAGGGGCGTGGTGAGACATTTAGGGGCGGGGTTAAGTGAGCCATCAGCTCGCAAATGACCTATCACTAAAGAGAAGTGGTAGAGCTGCAGACAGGACAGAGAAGTGTCCCCCATGTAGCAGGATGATCACACTGGTGTCTGAGGAGGATACTGTGCAGAATTACAGCGGGTCAGCAGGAGACCAGCACTGGGGGATCCCCTCCAGGAGAAGCCCCTGCTGAGGAGGTCACTGGGTGCAGGGTGTCACACACCTGGGTGCTGCTGTGGGGGTCATTCTCATGGTGGGGTGCGGGAGAGAAGCAGAGAGGAGCTTGTAGGAGGATGACATGTAAGTGCCCGAATCTAACATTGCGCCTAAACTGCGCCTAAAGTAAACTGATTAATAAGTAAGAATTTATTTGACATTACATTTCATGAATATTTTTTGGCCATCTTCATGCATATCCCCACTGTTTAGTCTATGTCACATATTCGTATTTGGGATGTGAGGCTAGTTAGTCCGTATACCAGATTTACAGAGGCAGGAACTCAGCTCATCAGATGGTTGTAGCTTGTGATAATTGTGGCGTAACATCTACACTTGCGCGCAGAAAAGTCATACATCTGGCCCTTTTATCTTCATAGATAATTAGATAGATATGGGGTTGATAGATATGAGATAAATAGATAGATAGATATGAGATAGATAGATAGATAGATAGATAGATAGATCTGAGATAGATAGATAGATAGATAGATCTGAGATAGATAGATCTGAGATAGATAGATCTGAGATAGATAGATAAATATGAGATAGATAGATAGATAGGAGATAGATAGATATGAGATAGATAGATAGATAGATCTGAGATAGATAAATCTGAGATAGATAGATAGATAGATAGATAGATATGAGATAGATAGATATGAGATAGATAGATATGAGATAGATAGATAGATAGATAGTTAGTGATAGAGAGCAGTAGATGGCTAGATCCTGGCGGAGTGGTGGGCTATGTAGTATGTCCCTGGCAGTATCGTGCTATGAGGGAGACGTCTATCACTTCCCTTCACATGACTCTTTAAAGAATTCTCATTGTTTTCGGAGTCATACAGGAAACTGACCTTGATGCTTCTTACAGAACGTTGGAGGCGTCATAGAATAAAGAGAGACGTGAATGTAAAAAATGCTGAATATTTCTTGTTGACATCTTCTCTGTCTCCTTACATCCGAGTACAGGTATACAGCAGTCTGCACTGTGCTCCGGGTACAGGTATACAGCAGTCTGTACTGTGCTCCGGGTATAGGTATACAGCAGTCTGTACTGTGCTCCGGGTACAGGTATACAGCAGTCTGTACTGTGCTCCGAGTACAGGTATACAGCAGTCTGCACTGTGCTCTGGGTACAGGTATACAGCAGTCTGTACTGTGCTCTGGGTACAGGTATACAGCAGTCTGTACTGTGCTCCGAGTACAGGTATACAGCAGTCTGTACTGTGCTCCGAGTACAGGTATACAGCAGTCTGCACTGTGCTCCGAGTACAGGTATACAGCAGTCTGTACTGTGCTCCGGGTACAGGTATACAGCAGTCTGTACTGTGCTCCGGGTACAGTAACAGACTGCGAACCTATACCCGGAGCAACATATCAGACTGCTGTATACATGTACTCGGAGCACAGTACATGCACTGTGTATTACCGGACCTAGGAGCACATACAGACGCTTATACCTGTACCGTAGAAGACATACCTGACTGGAAGACATACATGCTGATACTCTGGCATACAATGCTTAGCCTTCTCGAGCACAGTACAGACCTGCTGTATATCCGTACTGCGAGAGCATCGACGACTGCTGTTATACTTACTCGAGCACAGTCAGACGCTTATACCTGTACTCGCGAGCACAGTACAGACGCTGATATACCTGTACTCGGACAACAGACTGATACCGACCGCACGTACAGACAATGTTAGATCCTGTACTCGGAGCACATACAACTGTGTATCCTGTACTCGGAGATCACTGCGTTATGTACGGATACATGCTGTAACTAACCCGGGAGTAGTGTATACCATCGGAGCACAGTACAGACTTGCTGTTATAACATGTACCTGAGCACCCAGTACTGACTGCTGTAACCTGTACACCGGGAGCACAGTACAGACTGCCTGTACTCGGTCCGGAGCACATACAGACTTCTATACCTGTACTCGGAGCACAGTACGGATGCTGTTACCTATACTCGAGCACAAGTACAGACTGCTGTATACCGTACCGCGGAACATACAGCTGCCTGATCGCTGTACTGCACGACAGGACTGCTCTCCTGACCCCGGAGCACAGTAGAGACTGCTCGATACTGTACTCGAGCCAGACAGATCAGTTATCGACTCGGAGCGTGACGACCTGTTACCTGTACCGGACCAGTACAGGACTGCTGTATACCTGTACGCGAGCAACAGTCAGACTGCTGTTATACCTGTTACCTGAAGCACAGTACAGACTGCTGTATAAAACCTTGACTCGGAGACAGTACAGACTGCTGTATACCTGTACGCGAGACAGTACAGACTGATGTAATCCTGTACCTCAGCACAGTAACAGACTGCTTGTACTAACCGGGCACAGTCGAGCTGATACTATCCGATACAGTACGCTGTATTACCTGTACCCGGAGCACAGTACATCCAGCCTGTCCGTCACGTGCAGTGCCCTTACCTGACCCTGCAGCACAGTACAGGACGGCTGTATACCTGTACCCGCAATCTGCGTAACGTAACCGGACAAGTACAGACTGCTGTATACATGTACCTGGCCCAGTACACACTGTACCGGAAGACGACTGCTGGATACTTCCGGAGCAGTAGATGTTTATCTTCCGGGACAGTACAGACCTGCTTAGTACCTGTTACTCGAGCACGTACAGACTCTGTATACCTTGTACCAGAGCCAGTACGACTGCCTTACCTGTAATAGAGCACAGTCCAGACTGATGTATACCTGTACCTCGGGAGCCACAGTCAGACGCTGTATACCTGTACCCGAGCACAAGACAGACTGCGTATACCTACTCGGAGAAACAGTTACAGACTTGGACTGTATACCTTACTCGAACAACAGTTCGACTGACTGTATACCTGTACTCATGAAGCGACAGCAGACTGCTGATATGTCACAAAAATATCGCTTTACAGTGGTCACTGCTCGATCTTATTCTCGAGCACAGTCGACACGCTGTAACTGTACAGACAGTACAGATGGTCGTTTTTCCTCCGGTATCCTCCGAACTGGAGTCTTAAAATCATGTGAAGAATGATAGTCGTACCTTCCGCATAGCAGCAGTACTGCTCTTACCCCACAGGAGACTGATACAGGAGGCCCACATTCAACGTATTGTCCCAACAAGCCTATCCTAACAGATTCTATCGCTATCTTTCTACATTCAGTCGATCTACTTTATTCTATCTGCATCTTCTCAATCTTCAACATTCATCTATAGGTCTAGTCTATCAGGTATACTACTATCGTCATACATGAGCTATATCTATCTATACAGTAGTCTATCTAAGTACTATGTCATATTTATCTACATCTCTTTCATATCCACGTATGCAGGACATCTACTATATAGCCCTACCACTCTGCTCCAGATCTGCCATCTATGCTCTATTCACTTATCTATCCTATCATACTAGTCATCAAATATAGGTATACATATCTATCGAGACAAGCTAGATCTAGCTATCGACTAGCTCAGAGCTATTATCTCATGCCGATGAGTCTATCTAGCTATTACTCAGATCTATCTATCTCAATCTCATCTACTAGAAGTTATGACTCCATAATCTATATATCTTATAATACTGCCTATGCTACTAGTCTCATAGCTATCTATCTAATCTATCTTCTATCTATATATTCTCACATTATCCTTCTAGATCTATCATCTATCTCGATCTGATCTATCTCATCTACGCAGATCTATCTATCTCATATCGTATACTATCTATCTCTCAGTATCTATCTAGTTATCTATTCAATCTAGCGTATCTCACGCCTATCTATCTCAGATCTATCTATCTATCATCTCATCTCACTCTATTTCTATCTCATTCCGAGCGTGTCGGGAGTAGCGCAGAGTGAGCTAGCGCAGCGCCAAATTTATCCAGATACTACGATGTCGAGCCAGAGCTACCTAGCTGAGCAGCTTACTAGCGATCAGATCGTGCAGGATGAGACTATATCGTAGAGCATCTACAGCCGACAATCATGCATTCATGTACTATATACTTCTAACTATTATTCTATTTATCCGTAATCTCTATCTCGATCTCTCCTACTATCTATCTATCTCATATCTATCTATCTCATATCTACTTCTCATAATCTAGCTATCTATATATCTACATCTCAGATTTTATTATCTCTCGATCGTCATGAATCCATATCTATCTATCTACTCAATCATCTATATACTATTTAACTATCTATCTCATATTCTTCTATCCTCAGATACGCTATTCTTATCTATCCAGTCTATCTATCTATCTATCTATCTCAGATAATATCTATCTATTCTATCTATCATCTATCTCATATCTATCTATCTATTTATCTCATATCTATCAACCCCATATCTATCTATTATCTATGAAGATAAAAGGGCCAGATGTATGACTTTTCTGCGCGCTCAGTGTAAGATGTTACGCCACCATTATCACAAGCTACAACCATTCTGATGAGCTGAGTTCCTGCCTCTGTAAATCTGTATACGACGAACTAGCCTCACATCCCAAATACGAATATTGACATAGACTACACAGTGGGGATATGCATGAAGATGCCAAAAAATATCATGAAATGTAATGTCAAATAATTTCTTACTTATTAATCAGTTTACTTTAGGCGCCAGTTTAGCGCCAATGTTATATTCGAGCACTTACATGTCATCCTCCCAACTCCTCTCTGCTTCTCTCCTCCCGCACCCCACCATGAGAATGACCCCACAGCAGCACCCAGGTGTTTGCCACCTGCCACCCATGTACCCTCTCAGCAGGCTTCTCCTGGAGGGGATTCCCCCAGTGACGGTCTCCTGTGACCCCTTGTAATTCTGACACAGAATCCTCCTCAACACCAGTGTGATCATCACTGCTACATGGGGGGCACTTCTCTTCCTGTCTGCAGCTCTACCACTTCTCTTTGAGATGGTCATTTGTCGAGCTGATGGCTCACTTAACCCTCCCGCCCTAAAATGTCTCACCACGCCCCTTTAAAACCTGAATGACTGCGACCCCTATTATATATTAATAGGGAGCCATTCAGTAGTTAGAAGAAGGCCCCGTCCTCACAGAAGACGAGCCGGAATCCCATCACTACTTTCTGCTTTTGCAGATTGTTGTAAATAGAAGCTTATGAACAGTAAACAGAGGCTGAACCGGTACTGTCTGTAGTGTCTGCTAACTCTGTTCTGCGGGGATGAGCTGCTCTGCACAAGAGCTCTGCTGTTGTTTCTCAGTTTACGCCAAACTTCGGGCTGGAGTGTGTTTTGCACCTAAATGAACAGGTTGACTATGATTATCATTATTAGGTGCAGCAAACATTGGATTGGTAGGATAAATGAGGGAACATGGCCAATTTTTTCTGTGTGGCCAAGTTTGTTGTTTAGTAGTCGCAAAAAACTGTGCAAACACTGGTGCGATAGTATAAAAAACAACAAAAAACAAACATAGAAAAAAAAGAAAAAAAACTAGGGCACATCTGGGCCAATTGTTTCTCCTATCTTTATTATCCACTGTAGGGGCAGGCACGTATCAAGACTTTAAGCATTATTGTCAATAATCCCTAAGGGGATGGCCGCACGTTCTCGTTTTCAGTCCGTGTTTAACGCATACGTTTTCGTCCCATAAAAAAGCATGCGGTTTTTAAAACGCAATATCCGTTTTTGACCATCTATATTATCTATACTCATCTATCTATCCATATCTATCATCGCATCTACTATTCTATCTATCACTATCTATCTATCTACTACTATCTATCTATCGATCTATCTACTCCTATCTATCTATCTATCTATCTATCTCATATCTATCTATCTATCTATCTATCTATCTATCTGTGGCACCTTTCAACCCCTCCTCTGAGTACATTTTTGCTCTCTAGTCACCTCTTTCCACTCAACACCAAATAACGTTTTTCACGTCTCCGTCCTGATTTGCAGATGTCGCACCTTGGCCGTTACCTTTTGTCATTAATAATCTAAATCTTTTGTTTTCGCCGGGAAACATCTTAACCGTATTTTATTTTTTTTTATTTTTTTTTTTTTTCCTTTTCGTCGTCGCCCCTTGTCTTTTTTTTTTTCTCCAGATTTAGTTTTTGGCCGTGATAAAACCAGTAGAAAATATCAATATGACACACGCGGTGAACGAATTCCAAAACCGCAGCCTACAAGTTATGAAGCCCCAACTGTTCTGCTGTTCTTCATAATCTGGTTTCCTCTCTCATAAAGAGACCTTTAGCACTCGTTTTTTTTTTTTTTTTCCTGTGGCCTGAAAACAGCTGCTCTCATCTGTATTATCCTGAGTGATGATGAGGTCCTGAAAGTGGTTTTTTTTTTTGGAACAGAATGGCCAGGAGAGGCCGGAGAGCATGCCAGCAAAATGCTGGAGTGAATGTGCCAAATCCACGAGACTGAGTGCTTTGGGTTCCAGCTCGCGTGCCTTTCCTCTGCCCTCTGCGCCTGAGTGGCGCCAGTAGACTTCCCACTAGCACTCTGAACATCTGGAGTCTGAGACTGCCAGAGAGACGAGGGGGGTGGCGGTGGAAGGAGAAGGAGGAGGGGGGTGAAGAAGAAAAAAGCAGGCTCCGGCTTAGCCTCTGCCTCTTAACAAACACACAAGAAAGAAGGGACCGCGCAAAGCTTCAACAACCTGCGGTCAAAGAGGAACAAATCCATGTACGCCCGCGGTTCAAGATGTGGGTGCAAGAAGTTCCACGTTTCATTATGGACACTGACATTCATATATATCACGTATAGAGGCTAAAAAATTAAACCGCAGACGTGTATGATTTCTAGATTCCAAAATAATCCATGGGCAATATGGTCCTGTGTGGTCGCATAAACGCCGGTTAATTCCGGTCCCTTGATATCTAGTGTGTACGGTCATGGTGGGGTGAAAGCCCGCACCTTGAAGCAACAACGCGAAAATAGTAGCATTCCACCACTAGATCCACCATTTTTAGTCAGAAGAAGACTACATCTGCCCAGCGAATTGACTACTAATGGACCTGTGGGACCACAAGCTGGATAAAGTTTTATATTAGTGGTGACTCTCTATCTCTATATCTAGTCTTTCATCTACTTTTCTTCATTGTCCCCAGTGATTGCTTCTGTACAGTTTTGTCAAGAGATAGGTCACCTAAACAGTTGGCTTTTGGGCTATCTCACGGTCATATCAAAGTATCCCCTCATTTGTCACTCTTTAGCTTAAATGATCTGGAGTTTTACTTTCAATGAGGAACATTTCTGCAACCTCGTGAATGTCTTGGTATAGGTGAAAGCTAACCTAGGTGGTAAGAAGAAAGCCAAAGCAAAGATTATGTGGTCCAGAAGAGCATAGGTTTAGAGTTCAGGGTAGGCAATAGGCAGCCATCCTCCAAGGTACAGGTAAGAGGTGGGGCAGACAGCTATGGGTCAGACAAGGCAACCCAGGTCAATCCCATTAGTCCCCTAGAATGGAGCCAGGTTCAGGAAACAGACCATAAAATATACACACGTAGGGAACCCAATAGAACCACCATGTTCAAGAACCTCCCTACGGGAAGGTGCTTTACACCCATAGGTTGAGCACTGATTTGGAAAGGGAAACTGAATGCACTGACCCTTTTTGGTATGCCTCTGGACTTTGGACCACTATGTAAGATTTCCATCTACTGGTCAATCTTGATGTTTCTTATTTTCATCTTCCAAGAATAGCCATGGGTCTTTTAGTGCCTGAAGGACATGTTGGATTCTTTTAATTATATTTCCTGGGATTTGATTATCTCAGTAGCATCAAGCAAAACCGAGAATGATTGTAATCTGATTGAAATGAGGCCGTGAAGCCTTGGGTCTATAGGGACGATGAAGAGTATACCTCATAGATAGCCGTTTTACACCCAGTGAACCAGTCATGATGACTGGAAGGACTCATCTCCAGTAATAGCCCCACCAGAAGGTCAATGAGTGGGTATCAAACCTAACTCTATGTTTATTTGGAAAACTGGGACAAGAAAAGTATCAAGGTGACTACGTGCTTCTTCCTGTCAGAGGTATGCAATTTTTTTTCCGTTTTTGTCAGTATTTTTCATCATCTCTTTCGTCTTTGTGGACAATTGAAGAGCTAATATCCAAAACTTTGTACGTTCTGTCTCAATAATATTTGAGACGAAGCAGTTCTGTATTTGGTCATTTGGGTCCATGACCTGCTCTGATTAAAGAGTTATGGGGGCACATTTACTTACCCGGTCCATCCGATCCATGCGGCGGTTTCTCCGACTTGAGTCGGGTCCGGCCGGATTCACTAGGTCCGTTCCGCCGATATCACCAGGTGTACGCTGCTGCCCGAGGTCCCCGCCGGAGTTCCCCTGCTTGTTTTCTGGTGTATGTGAGTGCTGATCTTGCGACACCAATGGCTTTTTAAATTCCCGTTCGTCCGAATCCTTCGGTTGTCCGGTGGCCACGCCCCCCGATTTCTGTCGCCGAAAGTCGGCGCAATTGCGCCAAAAATCGATCGCGTGCACGCACAATCCCGTGAATACCGCGCAACAGCCTCGGAAATATTCGGGAAAACCCCGACGGATTCGCGGCTGCGGCCCTTAGTCAATGTGCCCCTATGTTTTCTTGAAATTTCAAGCCAGCTTGACCTTTAGCTCTTGATAACCTGGTTACAATGAAATTGAGATAGACCCAATGAATTAATGTCATGGATGAATTAGAGTACAAGGACAGACTGACCACAGGAGGGGCCCATATCTTCCACGTTGCTCAGTTTTTGGATCTCGATGTTGCACCTACTTCCTGCATTAATCATGTTAAGGCTCAGAACACTGGGTCAGATTTAACTGCCCGGTCTAATTCGCGATCCAGTGCGCGTTCTCTGCGGTGGATTCGGGTCCGGCCGGGATTCATTAATGCAGTTCCTCCCGACGTCCGACCAGGTGGCGCTGCTGCGCTGAGAGCAATCGGAACCACTCGAGTTCACCGGCCTAGTTCCAGTGAAGGAAGTGCAAGCTCCGCAACACTTTTTTTTTTTTTTAAATGCCTCGTTTTTTTTCCGAATCCGTCAGGTTTTCGTTCGGCCAACCCCCCGATTTCCGTTGCGTGCATGCCACTCCAATGCGCCACAAATCCGATCGCGTGCTCCAAAATCCCGGGCCAATTCAGGGAAAACGGCACAAATTGGACAATATTCGGGTAACACGTCGGTAAAACGCGAATCGGGCCCTAAGACAAATTACCCCCATTGTGTATAGAATCACTTACCACATGACTCTGGTGGTATAGTTTTTTGCTCTCCTTGAATCTTTAGTAAGTAGGCCCACATCTTCAAGGCCCAGCTTTTGCATAGAGGCCCATGGCTTAGTACGCCTCTTTGGGAGGCTCTATTCAGGGTTCCACAGTAAAGAAAGTTGCATTAATTCCTTTCTGCTTCTGTTGTAGAGAATGTGGATCCATATAGGTCTACTGGTCATGAATAACTCTATGATAAAAGTGACGCAACCCACCATTGGTACCTCATAAGTCCCCAACTGAGTTGGTGTCCTCTACTGCACAAGCTTGGCCCCCTCTCCAATTGTCTCAGCTGGAGAAACACGTAACCTGATGACACAAGGTGTGTTCCTGATTATTAGAAACGGCAGCCATGTTTTTTTTCTAATATGGCCCACCATTAAAGGGACAAACCAAGAAAAGCCGACTATACACTGATGCTTATGACTCTGGTACTGATCCAAGAATGACCAAATCTCCGTGGGGTATCTCTCCCCAGTGTGTGCACCAGTAGTGACTGATGAGACTGGTTCCCACTTGTCATTTTCTGTTTCTCGAGGAGGACTACCGTCAAGACATCTGCATTTAGTAAACTACATGTTGCCATGTCAATGTATTCAGAACCATGGATACAATGTTGCACGGACAAGTCTCCCATAGGTCCCGCACATCCTGATTCACCCATACGCATGAAAAGGACGGAAAGCACCAAAGACGCATCACATCCTCCATACCTGGATGACTCAACTTATTATTCATTCACTTATTTTATTTTTTCTCTATTTTTTTCTCTTTCACGTTGTTTGTTTCTTGAGTTCTTTTGTTACTTCCTGGCATCCTGCAGTAAATAGAGGGTTGGCCAAAATATCCCTGTCAGCCATTACACAGATGCATACCATGCTTATTACATAGTGTATATACACCTCCCACTATGGGGAGCATCGGGATATTACTACATACTGTATATACATTCACCACTAGGGGATTCTCAAGATTACTCACATACTGTATATAAGCCACCATCTAGGGGAGATCAGGATATTACTACATACGTATATACAGCCACCACTTATGGGAGATCAGGAGATTACTACATACTGTATATCCGCCACCACTAGGGGGAGCTCAGGATATGACTACATACTGTAATGTACAGCCAACCACTAGGAGGAGCTCAGGCAGATTACTTCAATACTGTAATCACCACCACGAGGGGGAGCTCAGAGATTACTACATACTGTATATACAGCCAAACCTAGGGGGAGCTCAGGAGATTAACTACATTGTATTCAGCACCACAAGGGGGGCTCAGAGATTTACTACATACATTCCCACTAGGGGAGCTCAGGAGATTCTACATACTGTATATACGCCACCACTAGGGGAGCTCGGGAGATTACTATATACTGTTATAACATCTACCACTAGGAGGAAGCTCAGGAGATTAACTACATACTGTATATACACCCCACTATGGGAGCTCAGGAGAATTAACTACATACTTATATACGCCAACACTAGGGGAGCTCATTATATTTACTACATATTGTATATACAGCCACCACAAGGGGGGCTCAGGATATTCTACATACTGCTATACAGGCCACCACTAGATCGATCAGGAGATACTACCTACTGTATAATACAGCCACCTACTAGGTGGGAGCTCAGGAATTCTACATACTGTTATATACAGCACACTATGGTGAGCTTCAGGAGATATACATACTGGTATAACAACCCTCACTAGGGTAGCTCAGGATATTACTACATACTTATATACATCCACTCACTATGGTGAGCTCACGAGATTACTACATACTATATAACAGCCCCCACTAGGGGGAGCCTCAGGAATTACTAATATACTGTATTATACAGCCCTCACTAGGAGACTCAGGAGATTACTACATACTGTCTATACAGCCACACTAGGCGGAGCCAGGAGATTACTACACTACTGTATATCCAGCCCACTAGGAGGAGCTCAGAGATTACTACTACTGTATATACAGCCACCACTAGGAGGAGCTCAGGAGATAACGACATACTTTATATACACCCCCCCTAGATGAGCTCAGGAGATTTACATAGACTGTATATATAGCCACCACTAGAGAGCGTCAGGAGATTACTACATACTATATACAGACCCCATTACTAGGGGGCAGCTCAGGAGTTACTACATACTGTATATATAGCCACCAGTAGGGGAAGCTCAGGAGATTACTACATACTGTATATACAGCCCACCACTAGGGGGAGCTCAGGAGATTACTACATACTGTATATACAGCCACCTCCAGGGGGAGCTCAGGAGATTACTACATTCTGTATATACAGCCACCACTAGGAGGAGCTCAGGAGATTACTATATACTGTATATACAGACACCACTAGGGGGAGCTCCGGAGATTACTACATACTGTATATACAGCCATCACTAGAGGGAGCTCAGGAGATTACTACATACTGTATATACAGCCACCACTAGGGGGAGCTCAGGAGATTACTACATACTGTATATACAGCCACCACTAGGGGGAGCTCTGCCAGAATGTTACAATGTAAAGGCAATGGGGCACATTTACTTACCCGGCCCATTCGCGATCCAGCGGCGCGTTCTCTGCACAGGATTCGGGTCCGGCTGGGATTTAAGATGGTAGTTCCTCCGCCGTCCACCAGGTGGCGCTGCAGCGCCGAAAATAATCTTAACGCCCCGGAATGCACCATCCCGTAGAAGGTGAAGGTGAGCGCTCCCCAAGCGACACATTTTCGGTTTTTAAATGCGGCGGTTTTTCCGAATACGTCGGGTTTTCGTTCGGCCACGCCCCCCCGATTTCTGTCGCGCGCATGCCGGCCCCGATGCGCCACAATCCGATCGCGTGCGCCAAAAACCCGGGGCAATTCATGTACAAGCGGCGCAAATCGGAAATATTCGGGTAACACGTCGGGAAAACGCGAATCGGGCCCTTAGTAAATGACCCCCAATGTCTGTGAATGCCATAGCTCTCATACTTCTTCTAGCTCTGGACAATATAAGTATTTCCCATGATGCTGTGTGGTCAGTAATGTTATTTAATGGAGTAAAAGCCTGACCCCATAATAACACAGAGGAGACCGGAGCAGTGTCCTGCGCCGTCACTACCGATCTCTCCCATACATTTACTGTGCGGAGAAGTGAATATATAATTCATGGCTGCCCCATCATCCCCCTCTCCAGGAAGGAAGTCAGACGTCCACCCCGCACCCGAGGCATCGGAGGTCCCATATATAACACTTACCATCACAATCACTTCTAGAGAATAAGATCTATAGGTCTCTGCGACACCCTGCTGTATATACTGTACATTCATCACACAGCTGGGGGGTTGTTACAATGTATTACTGAAATTAAGTATCTGTAGTCAACAAGATGTCATCAGTACAAAGAAAGAAACTCTCAGTCCATAAAATGTAAAGATTTTATTATAAAACCTTCTATCCGGCTCAGTGATGCAACCAGAGGTCATAGATGTCTCCCATATACACAGAATGATAACTCATCTCCCAATCAGATGTTTCCAATCATTCAACATTGGTCATATCTACTAAGGGGTTAATAATCCTAGACAGAGGAGGAACATAGAGGAAAATACAAAGAATAGATCCACTTGTCACATATATTATATATAATACTCTGCATATATTACTTCTCCTGTGTTATACCCCAGAGCTGCACTCACTATTCTGCTGCTGGTGCAGTCACTGTGTACATACATGACATTACTTACCCTGTACTGATCCTGAGTTACATCCTGTATTATACTCCAGAGCTGCACTCACTATTCTGCTGCTGGTGCAGTCACTGTGTACATACATGACATTACTTATCTGTACTGATCCTGAGTTACATCCTGTAAATCTTTTATTTTATATAAAAGTGAAAAACATAACAATAATAAACATAAATAAAGCCATAACTTCTGGCAAAAGAATTACAAAAGAACAAATATAAACGAAAATAAACTTACAAAACCTCCTGGCCCAGCCACACACACCACACACTCAGCATGAAAACAAACAAAACCTTCACCCAGTCCCACCACCTATTACTGGGGGTCCTGTGATTATCACTATTACTGGGGGTCCTGTGATTAGCACTATTACTGGGGGTCCTGTGATTAGCACTATTACTGGGGGTCCTGTGATTATCTCTATTACTGGGGGTCCTGTAATTATCACTATTACTGGGGTCCTGTGGCTATCACTATTACTGGGGTCCTGTTTCTATCACTATTACTGGGGTCCTGTTTCTATCACTATTACTGGGGGTCCTGTGGTTATAACTATTACTGGGGTCCTGTGCACATCTTTGCCATTGAATCTCTGGAGGAGACATGTACCAGTCACATCATCCCTGAGTTTTCACACATTTAGTACAATTTTTGGGCCCCAGTTAGGAGGCCCCCTGCCCTTTCTCCAGTTACAGTCACATTCCCTATATGATGGTCATGCTCAGTATCAGTGGCAGCCGTTTCCTGGTCATATCCACTTTGGCAGATGTTGCTTTCCAATGGACGTCCTTCGCTGGTCACAGGAGAATACTTCTCATTTAAAACAGGTTAAGAAAGAAAACCTCCGCTTTCTTGTAAAAAGAAATTAAGAACACATCAAGTATTAATTTCCAACCCCTCGGGCAAGGAAGGAAATTCCTTCGATTTTGCCAAAACAATCAGCGCTTCAGATATTGTGTGGTGGTGGCAGAAGACGTTGGCTCCTCACCCTGAGTCAGCAGCGATGGAGGGTGAGAGGTCACTGCCAAGACGGGGAGGTCGTGTGCCAAGGAAACGGATGAAGAACCGGTGAGAAGAAAGAACCAACAAGTCTGGTTACATAATAAACAACTCGAAGCGTAATCACATCTTGTAATAGTCCCACAGAATCCACCCCAAAGGCACCACACATGGTCTTCAAAGACATTCCCGTACCTGAGCATGGAAAAATGTACCTACACACAGTAACATATGCTAAATGTTTTGCATTATTTCCAGACAGAGTCTAATTGATGATAATTTTAGACTCCAGGGCTCCTTAGTCTGCTAAGGAACATGAGCGCCGTAGGGTGGTTCATCTGGAGACCCCTTCACCAGATCTGGAGGCTTCATCATAGAGCTTTTCTGTGTGCTCATGTACCGTGTGTTTAATATTGCAACTGGACTCTTGATGCTTTCTTGACCCTTGGGGTAGGGTCTTTAGTGGAGCTACAATTTAACTGCCTTATGGATTTTGCCAACTTCACCACTTATAGGCCTTTAAAGAGAACCTGTCATCAGAATATGACATTTTAACCTGATGACAAATTCCAATAGGCCCTGTTATAAGGATGGCAAAAAAATCTTTTACTGCTTCACCATTGCTGTAAGTTATACAAGTATTTCAAAGTTTACCTGGCTCCCTGCCAGAAACCTACAGTGAGTCACAGGGGTATCAGCTTCAAAGGACCGAGTCCCTGTCTCCTTGAGTCATCCCTCCTCACTCCTCCTCACTCATCCCCCCTCCATCCTCCTCCATCCCCCATGCCTACATGAGCTGTTGGCAGCAAGCAAATCTTGTGTCAACTCTTTCTGTCTGTCATGCACATGGTGCAGGGTCGTCTGCTTCACTCGGCCGGTTGCGATCCATCTTCACTGCTCCATGCACAATATTTGCTTGTTGGGGTCGGCTCACATAGACATGGGTGAGGGAGGAGGGAGACTTTGCATGTTGAAGCTGACGCCCTAGTGACTTTGATATACTTTTATAACTTACAGGAAGAGTGAAGCTGGGCTATAAAATCATTTTTGCAATCTTTATTACAAAGACTATTGGAACCTATCATCAGGTTAAAATTATATCCAGCTGACAAGTTCCCTTTAATGTTTGAGTGATGATAGACCAGATCTACAGGATATATCCTGACCAACTTGATAGATAAGCTTTGTGAGAGACGTGTCCACTCCTTTGTGGTGCTTCAGACCCTTCAGTGTGTTGATCGGGACAATTCTAAAGGTTGGAACTCCAGCAGCTAAACATCTGGGGTGTATTGTGATAATAAACCAAACAAATTATAATCCCTAGGAACCAGGGGCGTAACGTGAGGGGGTGCAGAGGATGTGGTTGCAACCGGGCCAAAGAGGCTTTGGGGGCCCATAAGGTGTCACTTTCCCATATAAGAAGACTATTACTATAAACCATACATTATAGTCGGGGGCTTGGCACAGACTTTGCACTGGGGCCCATCAGCTTCTAGTTACGCCACTGCGAGGAACCCTTTGGCGTGACAACCTCTCCACTCAGCCATTAGATGAAATCAGTAGACCCTCATTTTCCAGACCAATTCCTGACCTAGAGGTGTCACCTGAACCTATGGATCAGTGATATCTATATAACTTTGAAAGTCATATTATGTCTTCATTGCTTATTTTAGCTCTTTACATCATTATTACAGAAGGACGGTAACATTCTCAGGCTGGAGACACTTGGTGCTGGCTCTCTGGTAGGTTACATACACTGAAGGACGGCTCAGTGTTACTCCTGCCACCGTCCAGAGCTAATGTTTGTTCAGTGATACAAGTTATATAGAAATACCTTAGGGTGGGTGGTCAAAATAGGACAGTGTAATGATGGGGATTGTCTTGTGTCATGAGCAGAAGAATTGGTAGACGATTCATAAAGTCTAAGAAATCTCTGAATGTAGAAGGATCATTGCCCTGAATATCAGCACTTCATGCCCCAAATTATGGGATTGTGTCACCTTATTATTGGCTATTTTTAGTCTATTGACTACTATAATAAATGGCAGTTTTTGGTACAAATGAAAGTAAAGTATTAGAGTGCAGGGTACAAGCGACCCTTCAGTAATGAAGTAATGAGTAATGTTTCAAAAGGACATGTAATGCTCAATATAAATCATGTTTTGTTTAGTCCTTAAATCGTTTTACTTCTTTACAATCCTTAGTTTATCTTACCTGGCTCCCTGCCAGAATCCTGTGCTGAGTCCAGGGGGTGGCAGGAATTTTAAATCTAATCGGTTGTCTGCTCCATCGCATCTCTCCTCCCTCCCCAAATCCTCTCACTCCTCCTCCCTCCCCACATCCCCTCTCTCCTCCTCCCTTCCCACATCCTCTCTCTCCCCTCTCTCCCCACATCCTCTCTCTCCTCCTCCCTTCCCACATCCTCTGTATCCTCCTCCCTTCCCACATCCTCTCTCTCCCCTCCCTCCCCACGTCCTCTCTCTCCTCCTCCTCCTCCCTCCCCACATCCTCTCTCTCCTCCTCCTTCCCCACATCCTCTCTCTCCTTCTCCCTCCCCATATCCTCTCTCTCCTCCTCCCTCCCCACATCTTCTCTCTCCTCCTCCCTCCTCCTGCAGATACATTTGAAATGTTCCCCCCTTTCCTCCCGGACTCAGGACATGATTCTGGCAGGGAGCCAAGTCAGATAAACTAAAGGATTGTAAAGAAGTAAAATGATTTAAGACTAACCAAAACAGGATATATATTGAACATTACATGCACTTTTGAAACCTGTCTTTGCTAAAAAAATGCCCTTTGTGATGACAGGTTCCCTTTTTTTTAAAAGAACTCAAAGAAAGAAAAAATCCTATAGCCTCTTTGAAGAAGAGCTGACTCAAAATTCTCTGGGGGAGTCAAGTGATAACATTACAAACATTGTGCAGTTTTTGGAATGGATGGCATGTGACCATTGAGGCCAAGTACAGTTGTACAGTGGTCACATGCCCAAAATACATGGTGGCACCACTTTTAGTCCAACACCCCAGGAGACATAGAGGCCAGTGAGTTCATGATGTACCTGGGGGCATCTGAAGTGGTAAATATAAGTGCCATTTTTTTTTACACAAACGCTTTTCCCTGAGGATCTTTTTTACTAATATTGGAAAATTCCTTCAACTCTACAATGAGGTTTGACATTGCCCAAGGGAAGTCCTCAGGTTTCAAAAAGTTCTCTACCCCCCCCCCCCAGTATTACCAAGGGTTAACTGTGGTGGCTACACTGGCAATTCAATAAAGCCCAGAAGGCACAGAAGTAGATAATGCTGTTTGTGATCCCCACTGGAGCCGAAAGCATGAGGGGGCAGCAGAACATGGGAACTCGGAGTGGCTGGCCTTATGGTGGCTGGGCCTCAGGTGTCACAGAAGTCTGGGTTCAGTTGTAGGGTTGTATACACACCCATCTGGGCCAGCAAGGAGAAGCAAGTGGGGAAAGCTAGTGGGGTGATTAGTCCCACTAGATCCCTGGGGCAAGACTTCCAGTTTTAATTTTAGTAATGGCCCAACTCCAGGACATTACATAAACATAGCCTTATACAGCACTAACAGAAGGCTTTGTACACAACAATGGAGGATCTAGAGAGAATATTTGTGTTCCTTGATATGGCCAGTAAGATATATTCCCAGGGTGCATTGCATCACCCACATCTCCAACGAGAATCGGTGCCATAAATTTTCCTCCGGAATTCAATTGAAGACATCTTGTTACTGCTTCATAAACATTTAGAATTCTTTACAATTCCTCTGTGGTTGATCCTAGAGGAGGTTAGATGTAGAGGAATTGCTTTGCCTGGTTGTAGGCCCCATTATGATTAGTTCTTCATAGTCACAGACCATTTCTGTCATCGGCTCATTATAAGTCGGCCATGGTTGTGTAGATAGCAGCCTCTACAAATATAGGTACTGAGTAATTTCCTCTTTGTATACGTGCCAGCAGAGTTCTCAGCACAACACATTCTTCTCCTATCTCTCGTATGATATGATTTTTCAATGACCTTGTTGGAGGTGGCCTAGGAAGTGTTAGTTTTATGATTGCATAAGAGTGGCCTTGTGTCCCTCTGTACTGTGTCTGTACATGTCCTTGTGCATGCTCTTCATCTTCTGCAGATACGTGGATCATGTGACCTCTGTTAGGGTAAGTGCGGCTATTGTAATGGCAAAGGGATAGGGGGGAGTTTGCATGTGCAAAAAAAGAGAAGTTCTTCAGGACAGGTCTTGGACAGAGTGTAAATGCCTTAATAAAATTAGCTTTCAATTCCTTAGCAGAAAATAAACTGAAATCTTTGCTACAGGCAGTAGAAACAACAAACATAAATCTTAAAGGGAACCTGTCATCATTAATTGGCCTAATAAACCACTAGCAGCAGCTTCTAGATCCAGTTCTTTCATGACCTGGTGTGGTGGCATCACCCAGAAAATCAACTTTGAAGTGAGATGTAAATTGGTTTTATAAAGTCAAGGAGGCGGAGAGCTTAACTCTGAAGTCAATCTTTCCCTGCCTTAAAATGCCCCCGTCACTGTAATTGATCGTTCTGAGTCCAGGGGCATCATTGATCAGATCTCCTGAAGTCCGGTACATGATGTCAATCACATGGGAGGAGGTGCTCAGAGGCAGGGATAGCTTGACTTCAATGTTAAACTCTCCTCCTCCTTGACTTTATACATCTCACATACAGCTGGGTCATGAAAGAAACATGCCCTAGAAGCTTTTCAACTGCTTGTCAACATACTGGTAGTGGTTTATTAGGCCAATTTCTGATGACAGGTTCTCTTTAAAGGAGTTTTCCATAACGTAGATATTCCTGGTCGTCAATATGAGATTGGTGGGAGTCTGTCTTCTGGGGTCTCCACCAATCAGCTGTGTAAAGAGCTGAAGTCTTTTTGTTGCTCACCAAGCACAGAGCCATACATTGTAAAGTGGCTGTAATTGGTATTGCAACTCAGTGTAATTCACTTGAATCAGATTAAGCCTCCATGTGATCAATGAGTATGATGTTACATTACAGTGAGGTGGAACTTTGAGCAGCTGATTGTTGTAGTGCTAGATGTTGGACAACCATTTTTTGAATATTGATGGCCAGCCCTAAGGATAGTAACCAATATTTTCATCCTAGAAAACCCCTTTAAGACGATCCTCCTTTCTTTTGTAGCTATGGTGTAGAACAGTAAAAATTCGGAAGTTGGTGACATCACATGGGAGTCTACTTGTATAAAGGACTGGACTGTATTGATAGGCACAATACATTGTGGTACAGAAGTGTCGCTATATATAATACAAGTAATTAGGAGGGTGCATTGTGAAGAAAAATGAAATATACATTTTATTAAAATGTTAATCGATGTAAAAAAAGTAATAAAATCCTTGTGACTTTCTTACTTGAAAAGTTAAACATTATTGGTATTCCCCAAATCCCTAAATGTCTGAAGTATAAAAATAGATGTTTATTTTTTTCCAAGCTGAATACAATAGTAAAAAATTATGTAATTTCCAAAAAATTAGCTAAAAATTAATGTTAAAAAATGGAGCTCATCCTAAAAAAACCAAGCCTAAAAAAGTATCAGAATGCGTTGGGTGAGTCCGTAGGAAAAAAAAAGACTTGTAAAAGTAAGAAACCATAAAATCTTTATAAATCATATGTTCAGGTACCGATCCGCAGAATATTGTAGATGTGGCAACCACGTAACATCACAACTGATTGGTGGCGCATCACTAATCTCACACTGATACTGTGTATGGAACGTGAGAAAATAAACCGAAAAAACAAAATCCAAAAACATTAAAAAAATTTAATCCTGAAACAAAATGTTTAATGTCCTCTTCGGCATAGAACATGTTCTTTTTTGGATATTTTTTTAAAGAACATCAAGCTCTTTAAACTCCATCAAGCTCCAAAGACTCGTAAAGTGTTTTGTTTTGCTTGTATGAGAAGTCTCCTGGACTGACGTCTAAGTAAACACTGATGCTTTACTCTCGTGTTTTTTTTCTGTCGTCCTCACACCTTTGCATCTGGAGCAATGATTACCTTTCGAGCCGTAAATGTAAACCTTATAAAACGTACCCTGAAAGAGACTGTTGGCCCCAATTTTAGCTCTTTTTGTTGCCCAAATAAACTTTTGAGAAGTCGTTCAGACTTATTGGGAGTCTGTCGGTGTAAGAGAGAGCGCTCTTCATAGAATGGGTCAGGTATACAGGAAACAAAGGGCTTGTAAATTTTATTTCTCAGGGTCCGTAATAAAAGATCTTGTAAAAAAAAGTGTCAGAATAAACATATGACATTAAGAAGGACACATTCTTCACCCCTATAGGGGTTTGGGAAAAACAGAAGGTAATTACCAGGACATTTTGGCAAGACGAGACGATGGTTGATTGGAATCAGTTGAATAGACTAGTGGGAAAAACTCTAATGTAGAGATTACTAATTTAGTAAATCTAGAGATTAAATCGAAGTGGAATTTCATAAGAATTTCCTAAAAAATTAGATTTGACACAAATCAGATTGCTGAGGCTTGGAGGTTTTAACCTCCAGAGCCCTTTGCATTTTGTCCCCAAGACTAAAAGTCTCTCAAAACGTACAAGTTGAAAGAAGAAAACGTTCCAACCTCCAATCGATGTGTTATAAAACATTCCGAAAATGTATTTCTTCATTAAAAAAAATGATGTAGTATACAATAAATAGGAATAATGCAGACTAGCCATAGCCTACGCGTTTCGATAATTATATCTTACTCATGACGTCACTTGGCCTGGGGAAAGACTTGGCCTAGGGAGAATCCTCTCTTCCCGCACTTCCAAGAAGGGTTCCCCCTGGAGGACACTCCCTGGAAACTGGAGACCTGGTTCACCACTGTAGGAACCCGCGCTCCAGGACGTCAATCACAGCCTCCACGACCTTCCAGTTTGGACTGATTTGCCGAATTTTATTTCCAAAAATTTGAGTGGTAAATTTTATTTGAGTGTTAAATCATATCGGTCCAAAGCAGGAGGTGGTAGAACCTGTGGCCTTACAGAATTTTTGAAAGCTTTTTTCATCTCTTATCTTACCATTGCCGAACTCTGGTCCCAAACACTGGCCAATCGATACATAGAGAGGACTATCCATCCCATGGCCAGCTTGTAGGTGCTCAGTGTAAGTTAACAGTATAACAGAAGTAAGATACAAAAGATAAAATTGACCAGGAAGCCAGATTTTTCAGAATTGGAGCTTCGGTGTAGGACGTCATTAAAAGGTTTTATTGTAAGGATCCCTAGTTCCAAGGAGGATATTTTAAGTTTATGTACTCTCTTCAAAATAAATATCTCTCACTTTGGAGGACTTTTCATTTGCCCTATGAAACTAAACTAAACTTTCTGGTTTCCCGACAAAAAACATTTGTTGGTCCCAACAGGTGGACACATTGGGGGTCATTTACTAAGGGCCCGATTCGCGTTTTCCCGGCGTGTTACCCAAATATTTCCGATTTGCGCCGATTTTCCATGTATTACCCCGGGATTTTGGCGCACGCGATCAGATTGTGGCGCATCGCCGCTGGCATACACGCGACGGAAATCGAGGTGCGTGGCTGATAGAAAACCCGACGGATTCGGAAAAACCACTGCATTTTTTTAAAAAATGTTGCGGGACTCGCCCTTACCTTCACTCGGTCCGGCTTGGTGAAGATCAGTGCATTTCGGGGAACTTCAGCGCAGCAGCGCCATCTGGTGGACGTCGGAGGAACTACCTTAGTGAATCCCGAATCCACCGCAGAGAATGCGCCGCTGGATCGCGAATGGACCGGGTAAGTAAATCTGCCCCATTGTTATGGGCTTATTTTGAGAGGTCCTTCTAACTAGTAGGAAATGTCCATAATTGCGCACCCCTTCAATGTATTAACACTAAATAGTCTGAAATGATTTTTGATCCAGTGGAAAAGATATCCAAGCTGATCTTCACTACCGTAGTGGCAAGCTGTCATTTGTGTTCCCATTGTAGGGGGACACCATACCTTGGACTATTTGGGATCGCGGGTGCTGAAAATTCCTTGAGTTTGCAAGTGCGGTGTCCAGTGCTCATAGTAGTTTTTGAGGGGAAATACTACTGTAGTTGAGGTTGGAATTGTTCAATACAAATATGGGGCAGATTAGAAAAACACAATTTTTTTAGATACTGTACCACACCTGTCTAGAGTTTGGGCATGTTTTAGCTCTATTCACTTCAACGAAGCCA
This sequence comes from Engystomops pustulosus, assembly GCA_019512145.1. NCBI lineage: Eukaryota > Metazoa > Chordata > Amphibia > Anura > Leptodactylidae > Engystomops > Engystomops pustulosus. Next base: position 14,113,490 of record CM033641.1, read on the forward strand.
AGCTGCAATTCAAGCCGCTGTTTTTGGAAGAAAGTGGCCATGTTTTGCTAGTAAAGTAGAATTGATGGTTCTGTGGAGTAAGGTGTGGGGATCTCATGAAGACTTGATGAAAATGTAAAACAGCTGTAAAGGTAAAACCGAGGATAAAATAACAAAGTAGTTTTGGATTTTACGCAAAGTTACCTTTGTTACTGGTATCACCATCTTTCATAGCAAACCACTTCCATCGCAAATCATTGGATGTGGCGTCCAGAGTCTGGAGCCTGAGCGATACTTGACAAATGACTCGAAAACTAACGTTTTTGAAACTGGCCAGATACTGTAGGAGAAGTCAGCCACAGTTCAACCTGCAAAATATATAGAAAAAAAAGTTCACTCTGGTGCCAAGAAAAACTGTTCTGCTATTAACCGGCCATGGCGATGTACCACAAGGATCTGTGCTGAACCCACCATTATATAACTTGCCTATCATTGATTTCAAACAGTGGTCCCCAAGTGGCAGGCCAAGGCCTAAGACTGGTCTATGGAACATCCCGTCCCAAAGAAAAAAAATACCAAAACTCACCTTTCGCCACTCCCCCAAAGCAGCATCTTCTCTCCTCTCTGCAGTTATTGTACGCCGGACTGGTAATGTCATCAAATTACGTCTGCTGGCTTCAATCCAGCATATAGCCATCACAGAGTGGAGAGAAAAGACTGCTGCTGCTTCGGGGGAGCGGGGAAAGGTGAGTATATGTGTATATGTAATTACATAAGCTGTATATAATATACTTTTTTCACAGGAAATAGATTAGAGAAGGGGGGGGGGGCTATAGACCAGAGGAAGTATATAAGTATATAAGTGTATGGGGGGGTATAGAGGAGCTTTTGGGAAAAAGGGATATTATAACGCCCCCTTTTCTATAGCTCCCTACTCAAAAGACAATCCACAGGCAAGGGGGTTACAGAAAATAGAGAATGGGGTCTCATTCCGAATTCAGTTTAAAATAATAACCCTCATCCACAAAGTTCATGATAGGGATGTAATTTACCACTGTACAGGGCATTGGTTCAACCTCACCCGGAATATGCTGTCCAGTTCTGGGCTCCAGGGGACACTGTCTCCACCTGGAGGAAACAAGGTTCTTTGCTGTAACATCTGTGAATCTGTAGAAAAGCCCAACTGAGGAGCAACAAGGACAGCAGAGAGCTTCAGAGAGGGTCTAGATGCCTTCTTACATCAAAATAACATTGATGGTTATGTTATAATATAAAATTGTGTTCACGTACATCCCTGCCCCTCAGCCCCTTCCCTTATCTTCCTTGGTTGAACTTGATAAAAATTTGTCTTTTTAAACCTATCGCTACACCGATGGGGAAGATAATAATGTTCTAGAAGACTATTCTACAGGAATCTGTGACCTGACAATGCGATTTGTGAAGTCAGGGTAAATTAAGAGCTCAGGTAAGTAGTTGGAAACTCTGGTTGTGCTCTGCTAACCACTTGTGGTCAATTATAGCATTACAACATGTCGGATTATCCATTTGGAAGACCCTATTGGTCCCCCCAAAAAATTCCAAAAACCAGGTCATTCATTATATCAGAGGACTGGTAGGATAACTCTTTACGCATTCAATGGTCAGTTGTTGGATTATACCACAATGCTATTTTAGTTTTGTTTCCATGTAGACACATATGTGGCCAGGTAGACGTCAAAGTAGACATGGTCCACCATTCTTGAGGCAATGTGCCATAGGATACAGATTAGTAGTATTATTGTTTTATTACATATGACGGACTAGAATATATTTATCCTAACTTTCAAGCTCCAGCAAGATAGGGGATGGATAAAAAGAGGACAACCAGAGATAAGGCGTATTGCGATAATCTCAGAAAATATGGGACCACCACTGAGAAGCTGGATGGCTTAGAAGGCATCCAGGAAGGGAAAACAGGATATTTTGGGGTATGTGTGGAATATTATGATTTGATAGACTTAATCTTTTCAATTTATTCTTCCTCCTATGATGTCACTTGTTTTTACACTGAAGTTAGAAGGTTGACTGTTTATACAATATGGCTAACTTAAAGGGAACCTGTCCCTTAAACTACCTCACACTAACTAGACATGGCTTTAAGGAATTGTTATTATACAGCAGCACAATGTTCCATATATTGTTCCATTCCATGCCTGAAAAATTCTGTCCTGCACAGTCTGTTTGTAAAGTTGATGAATACCAATGAAGATACCCTCTACAATCCTGTATAATCCATATACCTAACAAGAGTAAATACCAAAAGAACCGTATATGGAATCAATTTGACTCAGCATAAACAACAAGTCCATATCTTAATAATATAAATTCATCTTTTTATTAATGTACAACAAACTAGACAATCCAAAAACACATTAAAAACATAATAAAACCACAAAAACAATAAGACATGAGGTGGTGGTCAGAGTCAACAACAATGCGTTCCACAGTGGGATATTGCACCTAGGCCCATGAGAGTAATCATATAACAAAATAATACCAAGTATCAGCAGTGCCCAAAACAGGGCATAGTATGACCTACAAGTGCCTACCAATTGTATATAAATTACCGGGCCACCACCACAGCACCCCGACGCACGTTTCGCCGTCGCTTCCTCAAGGGGGTGTGCTGTAAAGTTGACCCCATATGAGTCTAATCATCATTTATTCTCTGTGCTGTGTCCAGCATATTCATGTCCTTCCTCCTAAGCTGTGCCTCCAGTCCTCGTCACTGAAGAGAATTCTTGTGGGAGGGGTGAACTGATTTCATTTTAGTCAATCACATGCAGTCAGCCGCTCTCTCTCAACTCCCTTATTCACCCCTGCCTCAAGAATTCTCTTTAGCGATTCACATAGCCTTCATGTGAATGATGTAGCAGAACCGAATTGGCTCAACTAAAGAGAAAGCCAGCCCCTAGTCAGCAAGCTGGAGGACACAGCTCAGCTAGAAGAACATTAATATGCATAAATTGTAAGTCACCGTTACGAATGGACTATGGAACTTTACAGGAATGGGGAGGACCAATATAAGGATAGTTGTAATAGCTGTTTTCAAAGATGTGTTTAGTTAGTGTGGATTAGTTTAACTGACAGGTTCCCTTTAACGATATATGACTCTTTTTAAATGTACATTTATTTCAATTTTTCCATTGTCTATTTCAAGTACAGTTTTTTGGGTTTAAGCCCAAAACCTGGAATTTCAGTTATGGATACACTTTGTGACTTGTTGGTCCTGGCATGTTCTTAGTTAGTCTTGAAGGGAAGTGAGAACCTGCAAGTCAGCACATAGCTCCTCCGTGCCAGCTACATTTCGATCTTGGTATTGCAAAGAGATGTCAGCGATGTTGATTTTGGGGACTGTTTCTGGTCCATAATGTCTAACAACCCCATGAGAGGAAGTGTTTTTGGAGTAAAATGTACAATTTCTGCAATAATATAGGAACAGATGAATTCATGCGTTCAGTTTACGACTATATTTTATGTAGGTTTAATTTCTATATATTTTGTAAAAGTCCCATATGTTTTATGATAATGAACGTTAGGGCCAATAAATCTTTATGTACAATTTTAAAGGGATAGCCATCCAGATTTCCATAAATCTGATTAATATTCCTATAAAAGAGTAAGTGCATGTCGCGGGTACCCATGCGATCCATGGCGCGGCTCATGGGCACACCCGTGCCCCTCTCCGCGGCGCCCCTACTGAGCCCCTACCGTCCCTGAGCTTGGACTTACCTCTCCACGCTCCTGCTCCACACCCAACAAGGCTGCACGTGTCCATGCTCCCTAGGGCGCGTGCACTCCGGCTCTTCAGGATTTAAAGGGCCAGCATGGTGATTGGCGCTGGTCAATCCTGCTCCGCTATATAATCTGGCGGCTCCCATGATGCCCCGCCGGATCTTCAGCCATTTCCTGTGAAGTGAAAGCCCTCCTGTGTCTCCAGTGTTCCTGTTATCCGGTTCCTGTGTTCCCATGTCTACAGTGTTCCCATTATCCCATTCCTGCGTTACTGTTCCGTGTGCCAGCTCCTGTGTTCCTGCCGTGCGTTCCAGTGTACCTTCCTCCACTGTTCTCCTGCTGTCATCCCAGGCTCGGACTGTCTCTACACCACCATGGCTGCCACCGTGGGCTAGTCGCACCCGTGGAACGACCTGGTGGTACACTGCCGCAGCAAGACCATCCTGTTTTGCGGCGGGATCTGGTGTAGACCAGGTGCCACTTAGACTCCGGTCCCAGGTGTTGGCTAGTACCACCTCCCGCAGTGGTCCAGAGGGTCCACTGACCCAGCGCTCCCCTGACAGTGCACACTTTGAGTACTTACCTGCAATGAAATTTATTAACTAAAATTTAACTACACTTTTCATAGTACAGGTCTGGAGGGTGCAACACATTTTCTCTGGACTGGCCATGCCCATGAGATCTCAATTTTGGGCAAGACACACCCTCATTCACTCTTTGTGAAGTGGTGACTCTATAGGCCAGTCATGACCTGAAAAATCAATAGAAAAAATTATGGAAAACTTGGAATTCTTGTAAAGAGGACATTTTGCTTATTTGTTTTTTTGGATAGCAAGGGTCATGTCCGTTTTTTTCCAACCCATAGACAAGGGCACAGAAATAGAAAAAAAGGAACGCGAGCAGTAGTTTTATTTCTCATAGATTGGTGGTTTATGTGATGGAAGGACATGTGAATGCCTCCATTGAGTATTATGGGTCCAATTGTTTTGCACTTGGGGTATGAATCAGCTGAAATCTGTAATTGCATCTCTCGGACTCCACTTGATTCCTAGTTGGAGATGAAGCACATGCAATCTATGGCAGGTCCCATTAAAGTAGGGGGTTGCGGTAGAGCCTCTGAGGTCATGTCCCTTCTTCTTCTCGGCTTATTTGCTTGTTACACAAACAGCTCCTGTTCAGGTAAATTTAGTTTTTTCCCAGCGCCGCTATCACAATACAATGGGACCCTCATTTCCTGCTAATGAGGACTCATTGTAAGATGACAGCACCATAATAGATACATCCGGAGCATGGACTTGACTTAGATTAGGTAGAAAAAAAACAAAAAAAACCTCCCCATAAAGTAATTTGAGATAGGAGGTAATCGACCATAAATGAGATACACATGGGAGCCCAACACAAAGACAATTCAATTACCAGCAGTACACGGCATTCTACATAATAAAGTTACCCAGATAAGAGGTTATTTGAGGAGCAAAAGACTTTCCCACCAAGTGAATTTTTTGCTTTTATGGTCGGGAGTTACTAAAATATGTTATTTAAAAATGTAGTGAATGTATAAAATGGGAGATGTACAGACCGGAGATTCTTTCCCTAATTGATCATAATTCATGGATGCTCTAAATATGTAAGTGTAAAGTAGGGGAGTAAAAAACAACAAAAACAGGAGGATACACAGAAAAAACTAAACATTAGATTAATTTTTGGCAGCTCACAGCCTCCATTGACAGGAGGTCTTGGTGCCCTTATGCAGGGCTGGCTGGCAGAACGGGCATATGACCAACCCAAAAAATGTATATGCAACTTCCCAGTGCCCCAACATTGGGGCAGATTTACTTACCCGGTCCTGTTCGCGATCCCGCAGTGCATTGTACGACGAGGATTGGGGTCCGGCGCGATTCACGTAGCTCGTACGCTCGTGCGAGTTACTGCATCCATCGCTTCTGCGCCGAGGTCCGCTGGAGTTCACCTGCTTCTTCCCAGTGCTTGTAAGTGCATGTCTGGCGACACATTTCTAATTGTTAGATTCTGCACGTTGTTCGAATCCGTTGGGTTGTCTGATGGCCCGCCCCCCGATTTCTATCGTGTGCAAGCCGGCGCCAATGCCCCAAAATCCGATCGTATGCGCCAAAGTCCCGGAGCAATTCGGCACAAAACGGAAATCGTCGGGAAAACCAGACGAAAATGTGTGTCCGTTGGACACTTAGTAAATGAGTCCCATTATATTGATGTCTGTTACAAAAAAGTTGTTCCTTGTAGGCCACCATACACATGTATTAGCCCCTCTTTTTTTATAGGGTTCCATGAGAAATCTACTATAAGAAGTGGATCTGATAGTAGAATCCTCCTGCTGCCTCTGCCCTAATCTGTAATCTAATAATCCTGGAACCTATCTTGTTATTAACTTTATTTTAGTAATATGTAAATTAACTGCAGAGGCTACTGGGGCGTGGAGTAGCCTTTGCTTCCAGTGCCTGGCCAGGCTAGTACACGCCCCAGTAGCCTCTGCAGCTAATTTACATATCACTAAAATAAGGTTTTTTAACAAGTTATGTTCCAGGATTATTATATTACAGTTTAGGGCAGAGGCAGGAGGAGGCATCTACTATAACATCTACTTTTCATAGTAGATTCCTCATGGTAGGTTTCCTTTAAAGAATCAACCATATGCCCCAATGGGTATTTGATACAACTACATTCATAAAGCTCCCATACACATTAGATGAAAATTTACCAAATTTGATAGATTTAGATGACCCAGACCCCTGGATTTAGATCCCCTGACTCTCCTCTGATGGCAGACATTTTGGGAGGTAAGGATGGGGCAAATTTGAATCATTTTGAAAGATGAGCTACGGCCTATTGTTAATATGACATAAGCAAAGTTATGTCTAGGGGCACCACCTAATTTTTAGCCTTGCTTTGAATGGCCATTGCTCTGCCTCTGTTATAGCTTTATATTGTATCGACATCCTTAGGGCGCCAATACAGATTAATGCATCCAGCATCCCACCTCTCCCCAGTCCCGATCTTGGAGAACCGGCTGAATTATGTGTACCTCCTCTTGATATTTGGGACTCCAAGGTATTTCATGGTTTACATCCTGGGTAAATCCACCCCTCCCTCTGTAGTATGGATGCCCTTGCCATCTGGCGGCTATGAAAAACCTTTGCACAACCATAAGACAGCCCCTGTGGGAGCTATAACGACGCTGCCATCCAGTAGTGTGTGTTTTAGGGAGTTTTTAGAGTTTAGCCTTTGCCCAGCTATTCCAGTGATCTACAGTTTCTGTACCAGACATCAATCAACCGTGACTTTAATTAACAGAATCGTGTGAAAGACAATGTTTATTTTCTCAGGTTTTAGCTTTCAAACTGCAAAGTCAACTCTCAGATCCATCGGAGGAAAAACAGATCAGGTAGCCCGCCACTGCCCTTCAGGTCATTCATTAAGTTTTACATTTATTTTTTTTCTCTCTCGGCACTGTATTTATTTGATTGTGGGGGTCACTGGAATTTCTTGACGTTTTACACGGTGTACGGGTCAAGAGTGCATTGTGAGTAAAAGAAAAAAACGAACAGAGTGATATCAGATCGTCTGTATGTTAGAGGTGTCATCACCTCCACCACCAAACACACGAGGAGGGATTAATGCATCTATTATCACAGAGGATTGTGCTAAATAGATAATCCAGGAATTTAGCCGATGGGGGGCATCAAATGCTGCCCCGAATAATTGTTCTCCTTGGAAAAGTAAACTGTAGCCTCCGTGTTTGTTCAACCTGTTGTGTAGATTAAAACTGTGGACTCTCCTCCGTGACCTCTGACTACATGTCCAGTAGAGTCAATGATGATGGCTCATCCCCCAGCATGATGATACCTCCATCAGGCTTCATGTTGGGGATGGTGTTTTCAGGGTCAAATGTTGGCTTTCCCCATGCATAGTGTATCGTATTTTAAAGGAATCTGTCAGCAGACACTGGCCTAATAAACCACTTCCAGTATGTTGCAGCTGAACACCTTCCAGATTGTGTTTCTTTCATGACCCAGTGTGGTGGCATCATCCAGAAAATCAACTTCATAGTTAAATGTTAGTATAAAGTCATGGAGGTTGAGAATTTAACATTGAAGTCAAGCTCTCTCTTCCTCAGAAAGCCTCCTTCACTCACTGTAATTGAAGGACCTGCATCAAGAGACATCACTAACCAGATCTCCTGAAGTCTGATGCATGATGTCCCCACCTTGACTTCAATGTTAAACTCTCCACCTCCTTGACTTTATACAACCAATTTACATCTCACTTCAAAGTTGATTTTCTGGATGATGCCACCACACTGGGCCATTAGAGAAACAAAAACTAGAAGGTATTATGCTGTTTGACAACATAAAGTTAGTGGTTTATTAGGCCAATTGCTGATGACAGGTTCTCAAAAAGTTACATTTTGGTCTCATCTGAACAGAGCATGTTGTTCCATAGGCTTGCTGTGTCCCCTACATTCCAGTAGTATACGAGAAAAGAGAGAAAAAAGACAGCAGAGGACGGCGCCTCGGGTAATATCGTCTGGTCAGTCCAACACTAGTGCAAGAGAAGGCAGAGGTGCTCACCTGAAGGATTCTTGTAAAAGGCACGTAGATATAGTGTATGAAGAGGTTCCTTCTTGGTTCTTGTCAGGATCCAAGGAAAATTATTTGGGTATATGCTAGGGTGTACACTGTCTTGAGCAGCTCCCACAGTCAGGAAGGACCGGTAGCGCTTATAGCGTCCGGTAATGCAATGGTCAAAAAAGGGAGAAAAAGTGGCACCAGACTCACGTGGGGCGCTGGCAGTGTACTTCCCAAAAATAAACAATACCCTCAATATAGGAAAATCAATGAAAATTTAATCTATTAAAATACATACAATAGTAGATGTCCAAAAAGTGACGCGTTTCGGGTGTGCAACACCCTTTCTCAAACAAAGGACAATAGATGATACATTACAAATATGAATTTTGGTAGAGAGTTCCAGAGTATGAGGGATACACGGGAGAAGTCCTGGAGATGGTTGTGAGAAGCATGTATGGTAATAGAGTGAACATGAATTACGGAGATTACGCGTGGGATGGTATTGGCTGATGAGTTCAGAGCTAGATGGAGGGGACATATAATGATATGAGTTGTATCCAGAATACTTCCCAGTCACCATGAATTAGGGGCACCTCAACTGGAGAGACCATGTGCACCACCTCCGGTGATTAACACAACCTCATAGACCTGGTCATTAGGATCCCAGATGTGACCATTCGTGGTCATTGTTCCAGGCCCCCTCCCTCTCCCGGCTTTATGAGGTTCCACTTCTTAGAGAAAAACAAATATTTAATAGGGGCCGCGGCTGTCACCATCTACACACTGACTTCCATGAAGAGCTTTTCCCAAACAGGTGTCAATAGGACATCATAAAACAATGATTGGGCAGGAGTAGGTCCTGACACTATTAAAATAGTAGCACCTACCTAAGCTCCCTCATAAATAGCTGCTTTCTTTTAGGAGCTCTGTCAGCCATGAATAAAATGCCAGGATTGCAGTGGAGACCGAAACCAAGACAAATTAGGGAATGTGGTTTCAATGTTGAGCATTATCTCTTTATATGTCTCTTGGATCCGTGACCTAAATTTTTGCAGCTATACATAAAGGTTTACTAAAAATGTGGTACTTTTTGCCGTCTCCACCAACTTTGCAGGATCTCTCTACTGATTCCGGAACACTTGGAATTTTTCCTCTATCCTCCAACCGAGCAATCACTTTCGACAGTGGTCTTCTACAGCCTCAGACCATCCACCTGAAAGTCTAGAGACTTTTTAGTAATTTAGTGACAAAACACTGATTGCTAGAGAACGTTGAGGTCTAGAGAAAAAATTCCAAACTGTGCCGGAATCACCGGAGCATCTCCTATTAAATATTGCAGATTTGGGATTGGGGAAGGAAGTGAAATTTCATTTTTAAAATACAAGATTATCGCAGCCACCACTAGAGGGAGCTGAGGTGACTGCATGTGGATATATATAGAGAGATATATACAGTATATTGAAGAAAACATTCTGCAGAGAAATAAGCACAGGGACCCCACAGTAGTAACTTTTTTGGCCTTTATGGTACAGTATGTGTGCAAATTACGGTAAGTACGGAAATCCTTATAATTCCCTTAAAATGGTTCTATTGATACCTTCCATCTACTGATAAAATTCCAGAAGTGTCAGAGCAATGTTACTGGCATTCACCCTTTAGATCCAGACAGAAAAGTGAAGTAGCACTTGGTAAATGTAAAAGGGGATTATAGGGATGTAAACACTGGAGGGGGGAGGTGCCGGCAGGAATGTCCTGATGTTAGGGATGTCTATATGTTATCTATGCTGCTATCATATGCCTCACACCTCCCACTGTGAGGGGCTAGATAACAATAACCTCTCTTATCATCCCCATTTAACCCATCAGGGATAATACAGACCAGAGACTGGTCCTGACACATCTCAGACCCCTCCATTGACTCCTCATTAAATGAATCAGAGTTTACCCCCTGCCAACCAAAGGCTTCTAACCCCCTATGTAGATACTGAGTCATGCTCAGGTGTGTAGCCCTTTAAGGAGGCCCTTTACCCAGAAAATGTGTTTCAATTTGATATCTGTGTCTAGCCTCGGAATGAAGGGCCCACCACTCGGGGCCCACCCGCTACCCCTTATAACTCTTAATTTTAACTCTTAAATTATTGCATGGGCCTACCAGAGGATCCTCTGGTACTCTGGTGGGTCAGTCCACCTCCGTCTGTATTGTTAAAACACAAAATCATTTACTTACCCGATCCAGTCACGATCCCGCGGCGCGTTGTCCGACGAGGATTCGCATCTGCCGGCATTAACTAAGATCGTGTGCCCGATATCCTGCATGTGTCGCTTCTCCGCTCAGGTCCGCCGGAGTTCACCTTCTTCTTCCTGGTGCATGTAAGTGCTGATCTTGCGACACAAATCGCTTTTTAAATTCCACGGTTTTTCTGAATCCGTCGGGTTGTCCGATGGCCACGGCCCGCGTGAAAGCGGACAGCGATGTGCCACAATCCGATCGCGTGCGCCAAAAACCCAGGGCAATTCGTCGCAAATCGGAAATATTTGAGAAACCCGGCGAAAGTGCGGCGTTTGGACCCTTAGTAAATGAGCCCCATTGTACCTTCTGTTCTGCTCTGGATGTGTCCAATTATTTCTCAAATGGCTATTAACTTCCACTGGGAAGTTGCCCGTAAGTCACGGACACGCCCCCTCCATTGTAACAGTTTACAGGGGCGTGTCTGTGACTTCCCTAAAGAAATCAAAAGTCATTTTAGATGATGGGTAGGTAAAAACAAGCAATGAAGGCACTCAAAGCAGAAGAGACACACCATTTATGTAGGATATACATCCCTAATGTATAGTAAATTTTGCCTTTTAGGCGGAGGCTTGCTTTAACATCTTATTTTTGCAGTAGACGTGACCAGGAGGTATCAGCTTTGTTATTCTGATACAGTAATCTTAATAATTTCTATAGACATAAAGGGAGATTTATCAGAAGTATCTGAGAGCAAAACTGTTCTAGTTACTCATGGAAACCAATGAGAGCTAAACTTTTATTTTATAAACAGCTGTGGGAAAATGAAAGCTGAGCTCTGATTGGTTGCCAAGAGCAACTAAAACAGTTCTGCTTTCAGACACTTCTGATCTCCCCTATAGACGCAAATGGGTTATCTAAGACTTTTTTTTAATTTGATAAAATTTGCGTTGCCTTTAGCCACCACTAGGTTGTAGATAAAATACCATAACTTTTGACATATTAACATCACTTATTCCATGAGAAGCCTAAAGGAGTTGTAAGAAGTATGTAGTGTGGCTGTCAAGGCTACACTGCATTGTTGTTTGTCAGAAACAGCGCCCTGCCCTTCTATAGGTTGTGTCTGGTAATTGCAGCTCATGACCCAGGCAATTGCTGACTCGGTACGATTAGAGAAGAAAGGAAAGTAAATGAATCTGCCTGACCAACCCCTTCTAACTAAATAAACATACATACAACTTTTTGAATTGGAAGGTGATTGGTCACAGCCTTTATTGAAAATGTTTATAATCTGTAAAAAACAAACTTTATTAAAAAACACAAAATATAACAATTTTTCAAATTAAAATGATGGGTGAGCAGAGTCCTTGACAACAGCTTCCAAAAATTGCCACCAGTATTTCCATAATCATATTCGTCCGGTGCCTTTATATACCATTATATATATGCTCAGAAAGCACGCTCGGCGTGCGATGTCACAACTACCAAAACCACTAGCCGCCAACCTCCTAGCAAGTGGCGTGAGCAGAGGTGACTAACCATCCAATTTAATAAAACCAACCAGGTCCTAAAAGGGGAGGCCACCCCCCTGAAGGATCCTGGCATAAATCATCTTAACTTCCGGACTTAAAATAACCACACCATCTTTTCCTCAACTTGTTATCCACTTTACCAGTTGAATTAGCTGTTGCCAAGAACCCCGCCCCCGCCACCGCATGGCGGCTTGACCCCTTAAGCCGGCATGCCCCTCCACACCCGCACAGCAAAGCCAGCCGCTTCAGCCAAACCGTAGTTGAACACATCCAATCCTAAATCTGTCAGATGTACACCATCCGGGCCCGTATAACTCACTTCCTCCTCAAGCAAATCATGCCGCACCACTAAACCTCCATTCAGGCGCACAAACTTCGACACACTTTTATTGATCTTTTTCCGGGTACGGTTCAGTGCTGGCACAGACACTGCCTCTCTCCACCTCAATCTGGGACCATCTCAGACCAAACCAACAGACATTCCGCATGCTCGTCCAACATCCATAACAAATCCCTCTTTATCGTTTTAATTAATGGCCGCATCGGAAAACTGCCAACATCATTGCCCCCCACATGCAACACCAACACATCGGGCACTCCCCATTTTTTAAAAGCCCCTTCTAATCGGAACCTTACCTTGTCCCAGCACAATCCCCTAAAGCCAAACCATCGAACACTTACCATATCCTCATCCAGCCCCAATGACCTACCACCTAAGCGCAGCTGCGCTGGCTTCTCCGCCCAATAGATGAAGGAATGGCCAAACATCCAAACCACGCACCTGCGTGAACCTATCCGTGATGAACAAACAATTAAACACAATAACCCCCAACCATCCAGGTAGACGCACCTGCCTCTCCCTTCTCCTGCAATGCCTACCCCCTAACGCTCCACTCTATGCATACGCACATATGACCGGAAGCGCCGCGACTCCCACCTACCAATGCGCTTTACCTCGTTTTCAGACATACCCCACCTGGCCGCCTCCGTAGCTGCGCCTATACGGAAGGAATGTGAACAATATTCCCCTTCTCTTAACCCCAATCTCCTTATGCATGCCCGAAATACCGCTACAAACTGATATCTAGTCAATGGCGACCCATCAGCATGGACAAACAAGGAGCCGGCTGCTCCCCCGCGCACCTCCACGAAAGCCTCATATTTTGCCACCGGGCAAACCAACTGACCCTCCAATCTGCGCAATGAAACCAAAAAAACCTTTACCCAACTTATCAGTTTTTGACCCCACTAATGTAATCCGCAACTCATCCATCCCCATTACAACATGATGCACTTGTATCCCCCCCGGGCTACTTTTTCTGGGACTAACCAACTCCCCCACCCGAAAAGCCCCAAAAAATGCCCAAGAAAAAACCACACTAAACAAAACCCGCTCATAATCCGACACGCACACCGCAGGCAACATCCCCAACAGCTCGTGCAATAAGTTAAATGACACCGGCCTCCTACCATCAGGGGGACCGCCCTGCTTGACATACCCTTTAACCGCCTGCCTGACAATGAACGACTGCGTATCATCCACCCCTCCGCAAAGTTTAAACAAAAATGACAGTGCAGCCAATGACCTCTGAACCCCAGCCCTAGACGCTCCCTTCTCTAACAACTCAGAAATGTAACAAATAACTGCCTCCCCTCTGACCCAAGGCAACCCTCCAGCACACCAGTCATCCTGAAAAAGAAACCACGCCTTCCATACCTTCTGATATGCTAACCATGTGGATGGCGCCAACGATCTCTGAATCCAATACAAAATCCTTAAGTTACCAACTCCCAAACCGCGTCCGGGCACAACTTCGGCTCCTTCGCCGCCCCCGGCACCAGTTCCCTGAATTTTTCCAGCTGTAGGCGAGATAGAGCATCAGCTATAGTGTTATCCACTCCTGGAACATGAACCGCCCGAAACATCACATTCCAATCCAGGCAGCGCAACACTAAGTGTCGCAGCAAAACGATCACTTCAGGAGAAGATGTCGTCTGCTGGTTGATTACCTGTACTACCGACATGTTATCGCAATGAAACACAACACACTTGTCCGCTAGCTGGCACCCCCACAGCTCTACCGACATAACAATCGGGAACAGCTCCAACAAGCACAGATTAGCCGTCAGGCCCTTATCTACCCACTGCTTGGGCCATTGCCCAGCACACCATTCTCCGTCAAAGAAAGCCCCATAACCCACCGCTCCAGCTGCATCCGTGTACAGATGCAATTCCAAATTAGAGACTGGTGCGGACATCCACAATGTCCGGCCATTGTACTTAGCCAAGAAACTGTCCCACACCATCAAATCCGCTCTATGTTCACTTAGCAGTCTGATAAAATGGTCCGGCCTACGCACCCCTGCTGTTGCTTGTGCAAGACGCCGACAAAACACCCTCCCCATTGGCATAATGCGGCAAGCAAAATTCAATTTCCCTAACAATGACTGCAGCTGGCGCAATGTAAGTTTTTTCTTCACTAACGCCTCCTGCACCCCCAAACGAAGGTCCTCTAACTTAGCTTCTGGCAGGCGACACTCCATCTTTTCTGAATCTATTTGAATGCCTAGAAAACACAATGTTGTCACTGGGCCCTCAGTTTTTTCCGCCGCCAACGGCACCCCAAACTCTGAAAAAACTTGCTCCAATGTAGCCAGTAATATTCTACAACCATAACCACCAGCCACCCCTACACATAAAAAATCGTCTAAATAATGTATAACTGATTTTGAACCCGCCCGCTCCCGGATGACCCACTCCAAAAATGTGCTGAACGCCTCAAAATATGCACATGAAATGGAGCATCCCATCGGGAGGCAAGCATCCACATAATAACAATCCTCAAAACAACACCCCAACAAATGCATCGATTCCGGGTGAACCGGTAGCAAACGAAATGCAGCCTCAATGTCCGCTTTTGCCATAAGGGCTCCCCGCCCGGTCTCCCGTACCAGAGCTACCGCTGCATCAAAAGACGTGTATGACACAGATGTCAAGGAAGTATCGATGTCATCATTAACTGACGCCCCTCTTGGGTAAGACAAATGGTGTATCAGCCTAAACTTCCCGACCTCTTTTTTCGGGACCAAACCCAAAGGGGACACCCTCAACTCAGCCACAGGAGGTGAAGAAAACGGGCCTAACATCCTACCCAACGCCACTTCCTTCTTCAATTTTTCTCTAACTACCGTAGGAAACTCAGATACCGACTTTAAATTCCTTGCAAAACAACCCCCCAATTCCTCTCTAAATGGAATCCGAAAACCCACGCTAAAACCCTCCTTCAACAGCAAAGCTTTTTCCCTATTTGGGTATTTCTCTAGCCACGGCATCATTGCGTCGAGGCGCACTGGAGTTATCCCCTTTATGAGTGGAGTCCCCAACCCGCTGCAATTGAGCCCCCTTCCTCTTAAAACATCTGGAGAAGGGGTGATTACTTCCCCCACACCCTGAGCACTCATGCCGGAAAATACATGAGACCCCCCCATGTGCAGGAGCCTTCGTTAAAACGCCAGCACACACCCTTTCTAACCCCGCCCGACGGGCTCCCAAACTTCCCCCCGTCGGGCCCTGGCTGAAAAGGCGATCCTGCCACCTGTACTCCCCCAAAGTACGACCCCTTCCCTGGAACCTTGGGCAACGTCATCAATCGCATCCACAGATCTATATCCCTGTGATCCCATTCTAATGACGGCTGCACCGACATGCGCTGCCGAAACTGTAACCATGCCGTGCCCCCATAGTTTTTATACGCATCCCACACCGTCACAAAGTAACACCACAGTGCTGAACAGCATTCAGGACGCTTCTCGCCCACCACGCTTGCTAATATAGCAAACGCATTTAACCAGTTCCCAAATGTACGAGGAATCAACCTAAACCTTCTCCTCTCCTCGTCCTCCTCTTTCCTATGCTCCTTTCCCTTTTCCCACCTTTCAACACTAAAGCGCTCCAACGGCAACAACGTGAAAATGTCCAGGTTCTCTTTTTTCCATATCTTTTCTTTTACCTCCGGTTTTAAATGAGCCCCTAATGGCCCCCTCATACAAATGTACAGACTAGCTTTTGCCCCATCTGACACTGGCAGCGGCTTAGAAGCCGCATCCTCCTTCTCCGTCTGTACCCCCGTCTCTGCCGAACCGGTGGTTACTCCCTGTTCCTGCCTCGCAACCACCCCAGCCCCTGTACTCGTACCTGAGCTAACGCCCCCAGTCCAAACCGCTAATGGCCCAGCCCGCTGTGACCCCTGAACTTGCTCAACTACTTTCACTAACCGCTGTACTCCTTGTAATATCTCCTGCAGCGCTCCCCCCGAGGCCATTTCAGCCCCCCCCAGCACAAGCTCGCTGCCTTGTCCTAATGATGTATGTGTAATTCCTTGTATCAGTGTGTGTGTGCCTGTAGACCCACCTGATTGAGCAGCGCTGAAGACACCTGCTGCTCCTGTGGAGCTGGAAGCTCCAGCGACCATCCCGGATCCTGGCAGAGAATGTTGTCCAACTGCCGCAACTCCTGGCGAGGCCGATACACCCATCGCCACGGGCAATGGCACCGGCGCGACTCCTGCCGTGTTGGAAACCACCGGAACCCCTGCCGAGACCGCCATCACCGGAGCCTGTCCTGGCTGGGCCGTGCCTAAAGCCTGCCGCAATGTCTCCAGAATAGCCGTCTCAGCGCCGCCGCGAGCCTGTAATGGAAAAAGAACAGAGGAGACACCGCGCACCACAGACTGATCGCCCCCCTGACCCCCCATACTGCTGCTGAGTGCCGCCGAACTCGGCTGACACCCCCCAGCAGCCCTATGCCCACCCTCACTATGCATCCCTGGCTCTCCAATGTCTCCTAGAGGGGGTGCACAGCCCCCCCCCCGCTGCCACACCTGCTGCCTCCAACGGGGCCGCCCGCCTAGCACCCGTTCTGTGCACTTCGGGACTGGAGCTACGTGCTCCGCTGCCAGCCCCCTGCCTCCTGATGGGAGAGCTGTCCTCCCGCTCCCCCACCGCAACGTCCCGCTGAACTTGCCTAGCCGCGGTTCCCAGCCGGCTCCTCCTCCTGCCCTCCAACACTCGGCGACCGCTCCCCACATCCACGCTCCGCCGCCTCTTTGCTGCGCCGCCGCCCACTGGCGCTCCCCTGGTCTCCCTGGCACTCACCGCTGGCCTGGTGATGCCGCCTCCGCTCCTCCTCTTCCTCCTCGTCATCGCTGTCGTCATCATCGACCTCCTCTGCCTCGCGCGTCACCGCTCCTGCTCCGCCCCTTCTACCGGATCCTCCACCGCTCCGCCTCTTCACCGCGCTGCCACGTGCAGGCGCCGTCTTCGCCGTCCTCGCCGCTATCCGGGCTCTGCCTCCGACCTCCGTGCTGGCTGGAACCTGCTGTGCCTCTTCTCCTGCCGGGCCCCGCGACCTCCTCCGCTGAACACCGCTGACGCTGCCGGCCGCAGCACTCGCCCTCCGCTGCCCCCGCATCGGAGAGACGGAGGGGCTCAGTCGCTCCGGAGGCCGAGAGCGTCTGGAACTCGCCGGGCGCCCAGGTATGTCGCCGCCAGCCATCGCCAACATCTGGCTCCTCACCCATTCTGGGACCTTCGCTCTGGCCTGCTCCCTCATTTTTTCCAAAAAGGCCTCCACCTTTTGTCATTTTGTCATATATATATTGTCATTTATATCGCTCACTTATGGAAAGTCCCTTTAATTCTGTAGCCAGTATATTAAAAGCTTGCCATTCCCTTTAAGTCAATTTCCCAATATATTATTTTTACATGTTTTCCCTCATTTTCCTTCACATCCGTTCTGTGTTTTTTTCCAGCTTTCTTTCTGGAAGTCTTTTCCTGTGAGACGTTTTTTAATGTGAAGACAGGTCCAGCGCAGATTCCTCGCTTCCTTCCAGCCTTGGCTTGGGTTTCAGCTCTGCAGAATGGCGCACAATAACACATGTAACATAAACAAGGGTGAGATTTTATAGCCGGCCATATAATATCTAATTGAGAAATGTTCTAACATCTGTTATTGTTTGCTGCCTTCCCTGTTTCTGCCGGATACACTTGTTCTCAATCATCGCTGGATATCGGCGGCACTGGATGGATCGGGGCCTTCGCTGCACATGGATGTGATAGTTCTATAGCAGATTTTATAAAATTGGATTTTTAAATTTTTCGAATTATCCTAGAGCTGCCTGATCTTGTTGCAACTTCTATTATTCTCTCCCGGGGTGGGGAGTCCTTCTACAATGTCAGAGGTTTTTCCCATCTTAGGCTACATTCAGACGAACGTGCTGGGGACGTATATACTGCCGACGTATATATATACGGCCAATATACGTCCCCCATAGACAGCAATGGGCGCACGGCGGCACCGTACCGCTCTGTACCCCGTAGAAAGATAGGACATGTCTTATCTTTTGACAGAGTACGGCGCCGTGTGCCATATATTCCTATGGAGAGGGGCGGGGGTGAGCGTCGCTCTCCCCCTCCTCCTCTCCCCGGCACTGCCATGTGCCCGCTGTGCTACGGTGCGGCGAGCAATGGCAGTGTGAATGTAGCCTTAGGTATTTGTTTGTTGTGTGGTTTTGGTGGCCATGGGACCCCTAGAAGGTATGGGCACTGGGCTACTGCCCAGATCGCCTTTATTATAATCCACTATCCACACTTGATATTCTGATATTCATGGGCTTTAATACATTAATTAAAAAAGCACCTTTAAGGACGCAGATAATTAGTTTGTAATAATTTTTTTGTTTTGCATCAGTATTCTAGATCCAATCTTTTTTTCGCCACTTATTTGTCTGTACAAGGGCTTGTATTTTGCAAAATAAACTTTTTTCACGTGCCACAAATCTGAGGGTGGGCCGTCGGACAATCCGATGGATTCGGACAACGTGCGGGATTTAACATCTCAAATTGTGTCGCAAGACACGCACTCACTTGCACCGGGAAGAAGAAGGTGAACTCCGGCGGACCTCAGCGGTGAAGCGACACATGCAGGATATCGAGCGCACAATCTTGGTGAATTACGCCGGACTTCATCTTCGTTGGAGCGTCCGGATCGGGGATCGTGACAGGACCGGGTAAGTAAGTGTGCCCCATTGTGTGAGATGCCACCAGAGCTCCTAAATGTGGAGTAATTCTGAACACGTTTTCCAGTCTTACCAAGTCAAGAGTAGTTTGCTGGGGGAGATGTTATCTTCAGTCACCATCTCCTCCTTGCACATTTTAATAATAACCTCCTGTATACACTCAATCGTTGAAGGAGGTTGATGGTCTTTCCAATGTTCACCAGGGCCAGGAAATATTGGAGCAAGCCTTTCTTGTTTGAGGGTAGGGATATTGGGGTCATTTAGAGCATGGCCCACACCTCAAACATCTGTCAGTGAGCTATGGGTAGACTTTATGGAAAGTGACACAATAAAGGATGTGAGAAGTTTGTACTACACCCTGGTAGTTGTGCCAAACTCAATAATTCATGTAACTAAAGAAATGTTGGCCCATCCAACTCTTAGAACGGGAGTCTTTGGTGGCGTAGGTGTTGAGATCCTAAGGTCCTAAAAATGAATGAACAGGAGGATTGGGATGAGACTTGGGGTCTATAAGTGGGTTCAGACCAGAGAAGGGAAGAGGTCTACCTAATACTCATTATAGTAGATGTAGGACTTTTGTCTTCTGGTATCACTTGAAATTCAGAAGGGACCTAGCACCTTGAGTTTAGTGAGGGCACTGATTCTCCTACATTCCCTTTAATAGTAAGTCTATCTGTGTAGCCAGACTAAGAGCAATTTTGGGATTTGTCTTTGATGAATCACATTGAATGACCAATTCAGGCAGCAGATTTATCGGAGGAGTCTCACCATTACAGTAAATGTCAAGGCCCGGTGATGGATGTCGGGTCTGGTTAATATCAGAATTATTGGGTGCATTTTACATTGTCTTACATGTTAGTGCTAAGTAACCCAAGGATATATAAACACCACACACCGCAAGTATCTCAATCCCTCTCATTTATACACAGGAAGAAAATGCATTAAGAATTTTGTGTGCTTAAAGAAAAATATATTTTTGTAGTTCTGGTAAATCCCATTTTTTGTCATTCTTACTTATTTCTAATTCCTTAGAGACACAACCATTTTTATTATTATTTGGTTTTCTTGTAATTTTTTTCTTAATTTTGCTCAATAAAAACTGTATTTTGGTCAAATATTTTTGTTGTTGTTGTTCTTTATACATAATGGTATATTGTTTTACTTGTTCTATCCCCAATGACATATGAGAACTTGTTTTATGTGGGCTTTTATTGATTGGGTTATTGGATGAATTTTTGATAACTTGTTTTTTTGGAAGTCAGGATTACTACACCGGAGGTCAAGCTTCTGAGGCTGTGTCACTCACTGGTGACTTCATTAATTGCTGGTTAGTCTTCTGGCTAAAGTGATCTTTATAGACTGTGTTTTTTGCCGTGATTGTGAACCATTGCTTGTACCTTTTTGTCTCTCTTCTGCCGTAGGATTTAGTACCTCACTACCATCTTGGTTTTGACTAGATTTGCCTGACCTTGCTACTTATCTGTCTGTCTCTCGTGTTTGTTTGTCTTTCTGTTTTATGCACAAACCAAGGGTAGGGACTGCTGCCCAGTTGTTGCCTGTTGTTTAGTGCAGTGTTGGCAAGTAGGCAGGGACAGGGGTTATAGGATGTGCTGAGCTCACAATACTCCCGTTTCTTCACACTATTCATAATAATAATAATAATAATAATATGTGACCTTGTAAGGAACTTAAATGGCATCCTACAGCAAGTCCTTCAAACCACATGGTTACTATTTTGCAATTTTTTACCTTTATTTACACCACCTCTAGAATACTGGTTGCAGAAACTGAAGGTCTATGTATTGCAACAAATAAGTGATTCCCACTAATATAACAAAATGACACATCAGAAGATCTATATCTTAGCACATATGGACGTGTGCTCGCCCCGGCCATAGTCTAGGCTAGAACACAAGACGTGCTGAAGAGGAGAAAAGATGAGCGCTGATTTCCCCTCCCCTTTCCATAGGAGATTGCACCGCTTAAGGCCAAAGACAAAGCATGCTCTATCTTTTGTGTGGGCACGGAACGGTGAGCACACTTTGTGCTCACCACACCAAGCCTGGGCCCCAAAGTCATCTATAGGGACTTATATCTTCCAGCCAGATACACAGTCATATGCATGGGGCCTTCGAGAGGCTTTCCATGGGCTGGGGAAGAGGTGACTAAAAAAAGCATACGTAGCTTGGTCTAGTGCCCATTTGCAGTCTCCTGGAGGTCTCCTACTGTTCCACACTGCCAGGATGGCTCTTGTGACGAAGAGTAGCTGAGGTCCTTTTTACCATTGAGGCACTGACCCAAGGTACCTCCAGTACGTAGATCTCTCAGACTTGACAGCAACAGATGTTGATTGTGCTGCTGGTGTTCAGGTGGGAACAGTCACACTATCCCTGAGATTCCTATGATGCCTCAGCACCTTATGATCTAAGACATCAAGGTGCAATGATGGGTAAACAGGGAAGTCCACAATTCCGGGTCCTCATCTCATGGACAGAAGTGGAAGCATTGACAAAGGGTGTACTTGGTCTGGAGACCTGTCTTGTCCCAAATTACACAGGATGGATATTTTGTAATATACAGAGAGAAATTGAACATTTATTGTCAGGTCTACCCCGGTGTGAGGACCATGAATGAGGTTCTCAGCAAGAGGAGACTTTTTAAGTGGCTTATTGTTAAGGTATTTGGTTTACGAGTAGGAATTTCCAAAGCGTAGAATCTCTTTAATACTAAACTTTGTATAATAGAAGAATCCACCGATGCGGGGCATGGGCCATACAGGCTCCTGGCTGGGTGTTCTCCTTGGACAATACACAGAATTAACAAGATCCAATATCATATAAATCACCATCAATGGTTCCATTTGTTACGATTCCAATATGGATGTCATAAAAAACGCCACTTCCATCCATCATTACTTCTTTCCAGAAACTGTGTTTTCTTAATTTTTTTTTTGCAAGAAAAACTTAGAAATGTAACATTAATATTCTGCCATCAATGTCCTCTTTATATTCTTCATCCGTCTGGACAGTTTTAAAGGAAACCTTTGTTTTCTTTGGCAGCGGCCATCATTGCCAATTACTACTCCGCAATGATTTCTTATTCTGTGCCCCACGTAACACAATAGTATCTTTTTCATTTGCCATAAATGACATCCGGTAAGTGGGCAGACGGCCAGAAATCTATTTTATAGCATAGAAATTTCCCAAATAAGTCAGCTCCTGGCTACAGGAATGAAGAAGTCAGCAATCTCTTTCCATGAACCTCGCTTTTCCATATCTTACACCTCAGGTTCTCATGTTAAAACATCTGCCACGTAGATGCCATGTCACTTGCTACTGCCATACAACCCTCAACTTATCACCCCGCCAGGGCTGGCATTACACCTTGTACATTTATGATGCTAGGACATACTGGGCATAGCCCAAGGTTACAGGATGATTTAACAGAGTTTGTACGCCTGAAAACAGATGTACAAGAGTCAAGAATTGCAAATTCCCTGCCCTCAACACCGATTGGACCGGCAAAGGGTGGTGCCGGGCCTTGTGGTGGGGTCGGTGTGGGGCAGTGTGGCCCCGCGTCTGCAAACTGCCTATACCCTGCACACTTAGCACAACCCAGAGGTGTAACTTGAGGGGGTGCAGATGGTGCAGTTGCAACCGGGCCAAGAGGCCAAGGGGGCCCATATGGTATCTCTTTCCCATATGAGAAGGCTAGAACTATAATCCATATATAATAGTTAGTGAGATAACGGTATAGATCACTATGTGTGGTCATTTAGGTTTTTCCCCCTTCCCTGGGCTCTTTTGTAGTCATTTGTCTTTGTAGTCTGAGCTCTTTGTCTTTGTAGACATTTCCACGACTATTAAGGTGCATATTTCACGTGACTCCACACTGGGCCACATTTACTAAGGGTCCGGACGCCGCATTTTCATTGGGTTTCACGATTTTTTTCAGTTTTGCCCTGAATTGCCCCGGGATTTTTGGCCCACGTGATTGGATTGTGTCGCATCGACCCCGGCTTGCATGCGACACAAATTGGGGGGCGTGGATGTCGGACAACCCGACTGATTCGGACAAACTGTGGAATTTAAAAAGCAAATTGTGTCGCAAGATCAGCGCTTACATGCACCAGGAAGAAGAAGGTGAACTCCGGCGGACCTCAATGGGGGAAGTGACACATGCAGGAAATTGGATGCACGATCTTAGTGAATCGCGGCAGCTCTGAATCCTCGTCGGACAACACACGGTAGGGATCACGACGGGACGGGTAAGTAAATGTGCCCCCATGTCTTTCCTGTGCACAGCTTGAAAAGGTGGACAAAAAAATTGAACAAATAACCCAATGTGCCCAAATCACTAAAATACAATGAATAAAACGGCATAAGTTAAATTTGCCTCCCCATTATTTTACATGAGGTAGGTGGCTTCACTATACAGAGTCATCCTAGCTCCTGATCAAATGCTCATCACCTATAGAAACAAACCCAGTGATTATTTTACATGAAACTTTTATACGGTAAGTCCCCTGAGCATCTGTCTTTATTCTTAAAGGGGGCAGAGCCATCGGGTTATGGCAGGTTAGTCCATTTAGCTGCAGTGAATGGGGAGTATAGGGTGATGTATCCTTGGTCTATAGATGGTTTATTAGGGTGCCCTTGATAAAATAGGGACCAGTAGGCAGGAGCAGCGATCCAGCAGCCAAGCTTCAGCTCTTTCTTCCATGGGCAGCAACTTGACAAACATGGGCCTTATTTTCTACCTCAGCTGGTGTAGGCCCGGACGGGGACCTATGGGCCTTGTACGTCTCTCTAGTTGCAGTTGTCCTAGTAGTCAGACTCCCATCAAGGTAATGGATATTGAAGCCCCTTTTATCAGCTGAAAGTTCATTACTTTTGTCTCTTCCTCCATGGTAGAAGTATGTTAGTGCTGTCTCTGTTGCTCGGCTGACCTCTCTATCAGGAGCCCGGTGTAACCCGAGCACAATGTACTCTCAGGCGGTGGTGTTTTTCCAGTAGTCCCGCTGTTTAATATTGTAGTCATGCTCCTCGGCACACATTTATTTTACTACTAAACATGTCCTCAATCATGAAGCGTCTGTAAGTAAGTAGCGGCCTACAGGAAATGATATAAATCAGAGCCCGCAGCCGCACTTAGCGCTCGCCCCCTGTACAATACACAAGTCTATGGCACCGCTGACCCGTATCGGCAGCGCTGGGAAACCACTAAGAGCTTTCCGGGGATGTACAGAACGGGCAAAGCAGAAACAGACCCACATGTGTTTTTGTAACGAGAAACCAATTCACAACATTTTGCTACATTAAAGGAAGGTTTTAAGAAATTTATTGTCCTTCATCAGGCCTTGTGAACAGAGACGAGGCCTACAACTACTCCATGGGGCCTGGACATTACACTCCGCATATTGTCCGTGCACAAGATTAACAATTACAGTGAGGGGCCTGTAGATTTGGGCATTTTCTATGATGCCTGCTTACTGTCAGTGAATGGAAATTTTTTTTTTTTTATCACCATCTTACTCATGGTCTGAGTGCCGGTCTTTACCTTTCTTTACTCTTTGATCATTACTTGGGCGTTCCGACAGGCCTTTTCAAGATTCGTGCACCGGACTACATAGAAGGTGTTTTTCTTGGCTCTTCAAGGTCCATGTGAGTGAACGGCTTGCTCAGTATATTTTTGCTTAGCCTGATATACTACTCTGTGTCACATGTGATTGATTCTTCCGGTGGGCCCACATTATAATCGGCCGTTATTATAAATAATAACTAATGATGAGTGGACACAAATTGCAACGTTTGTCCCTAACGTTGCGGATTCTGGTTGACAGGACACAAAATATTGCCTGTAACATATTGTAGTTATGCCGTGTCTTGCACTGTGTTCTCTATGAACAGAACACAGGAAGAATCTCTCGGAATATCTGGCTACTTATGTAACACAAAAAGGCAGAATTCGGCTCCTCCACTCGTCATAAGTATCCTCTGAAAGAGAGTTATGAAAGTGGCAGAGGCAGCCGGCAAGAGCTGTTTGCTTACATCTGGAAATGCCGTCCAGGCTGTCAGCCTGCAGATGGGGCTGATCTCAGGATCAAAGAAGTCTTGAGATGTGTAGAATGATTGCTTGGCTTAATCAGTTCTTCTTCGCTGAAAACTGTACAAAAGTCCCTTTCCTCGCATGGGGTGGTCTGTCGTGGTGGCTGCAATATGTAAAGTATGTATCGGAGTAATGTTATGGACATCTAGGTGGCAGAGACACCGGAGACAGTATGTCTGAGATATTTCACTTTCAGGAGGTCGTCTCAAGATTTGGAAAAACACCTGACGGAGAAACTTGTCAGGTGAACTATATCTCCATAGGGTTCCATGATTGGTGCTTGTCCAGTTTTGAGGACTTCCAAGCCAATCAGACTAGAAGAAATTAAATAGGTAGATGGGAACAAGTAGAATGTTTATGATGTCATTACTTCTGATCTGGTGCCGTCTCTCCAGATGCAATGGGGGGGGGGGGGGGCTTTAATGCCTCCAAATGGTGAATATAGTTTTTTTTCTATTTTTTTTCTATTGGATGCCCCACCAGGGTTTTTTTCCCAAATATTTAAATCTATAATTAGAGTTTCCTCAGGGGTGGAGCCTAGTAATCATAGGTGGGGAAAAGCTTTTCCTTTCTATAAGATTCCTCAGGGGTGGTGGTGAAAAATCATAGGTGAGGCACAGCTTCCTTTCTACTTCCTGAGGGTTGGATCCCTGTAAGCATGGGTGGAGCACAATTTCCTGTGTATCCATTAAAATTGCCATGTGGCTTTGTCAGACAAATGAATGGGATTATTGTAGCTATACCACATAAAACTGCTCATTAATATGCTTGGGAACCAAATATGGGGTAAGGGAATCAGGTAGTAGGAGTCCACCACAGAAGAACCTTCAGGAGTGAGCAGGGGGTGAAATCTGGTACCAATCCAGTTAACATTATCACATCAAGAAGAAGTAGTTTGTATGTGATAAAACATGTCGTGAGACTGTTGTGATCAAACATCCCTTTTATGGTCTCATCGGCAATGCCGGAAACAAAGGGACAAAGCAAAAGAATAACAAGAAGTGAATCGAATGCATCTAGCCAAACAAGAGTAAGGACAACAGTAGTCTCTGGATAAACATCTCTTGTCCCACAGCCAACCACACCTGGACAAGATGAGGTTTGGGAATAAGAGTCTGATCTGCATAGAGCTGAACAGAGAAGCAGCATGGAAGCTGCCCACTAACCAGTTTGGTTTAGGCTGATGTCATGGAAATTACCCTAATGACCACATCAGAATTCACCCTATGGCTCCTAAACAGAGATCTGATCTCCTTTGCAGTAACTCTACCATGCCATTTCTGGTATGGGTAGCTGGGTTAAGAGACATTAGTGAGAAGGTCCAGTGAATGGCCATGAACAAGCTGAGGTCAAGGCAGCTGAAGTTCTAGGGCAGTGATGGTGAACCTTTTGGAGACAGAGTGCCCCAACTACAACCAAAATCCACTTATTTACCATGAAGTGCCAACGTGGCATTTTAAGCAGTAACTTATTGCTACCTGTTCTTCCACATCTTTCAATCATATCGGCCCCCTGAGGCGACCGATACAGTTGAAAGAAGGAGGGCAAATTCTCTCCAGGGTCTCTCTGTAGAGGAAGAATGGTGGGTCCAGAATGAGAACCACTAAAGATATTGCAGTTCTGTCAACAACTTTTTACTTTTCCCGGGGCGATGGCCTGAGTGCCCACAGAAAGAGCTCTGAGTGCCACCTCTGGCACCCGTGCCATAGGTTCGCCATCACTGTTCTAGGGGAATCGAGCAATAGGGAATTGAATAGAGCAAATCTTTGTGCTGACCTATCACCAATGGGGGGTAATGGCTTTTTGTGGTTGGCTCTACAGCAAAAAATACAAGTCAGATTTTCACTCTTTGTCTCAGAATGTCATCAGTGCACTGATCTCATGATGAATGGCTGATAATAAGGATATCAGAGTAAGTCTGATACTAGAGATAGGGATTTGCCCAGCAATATTTGCTCTCATGTCTCTGTCTTTGTCTCATTCCTTCTGATGGCTTTCATGTAGTGGAGCATGTGGGACAACCATTAGCGCTCTGCACTGAGCCACATTCCCTGCCGATGGGGCAGAACGCTCTTGAAGTTACGCTTCTCCTACAACTTCCTTTGATACATGTTTCTCCTTGGAATACAAAAGCATAAAAGACTTCCTGTAATAATCTGGGAGATATTGTGTCTGTTTAGTATGTCATCCATGCAGGCACAGTCCTCTAAACACACGGCTAGGAGATCTCTAAACACAGGGATATCCTTATTCCAGACTTGGCTATGAGCATTGTGGAAAAATAACCCTTCAATCATCCAAAATCATTCTTCCTTTACATGCTTTTACACTTTGCTACACTGTCAGCCCCAGAAGGATCCCCAGAATTAGACATTTTATCATGAGGATGATGTAGGCTGTCAGTAGCATAATGTGAATAGAGCCTAACCCTTGAACCTGCTGCCTGCCCGGAAGGTTAGTCCTCAGTCTGTCATCCTCCTCTCCAAACCTCAGGCAGCTCCAGAAAAACTGAAATATTGTTCAGTCTACAACTGTCTCGCCTAATTTCCCTCAAGTACATGCATGCTCAGATTATACAGGTTATAAAGTAAGATCCTCCAGCCTTGAAACCCTCATACATTATTCAGGCTCTTGACACACACATGTATACGAGAGCCCATCCAGGACCTTTGATGGTCCTCCAAAAGTTCTTAAACTTCAGAACTGGAAGCTGACAGAAGAAACTTTCCCACCTTTCACAAGAAACTTGGTTCTGGTACCATATGTAGAGAGTAAACATCAAATCAATAAAAAATGTGGATATTGGGGGGATTACAATTTTCATAAAGCCCAGTGTCCATGGTAGTCAGTGTCCACCCTTGTAAGGTCCTGTGTTAGCATCTCATGACCAACTCAAGTTATCCCTGAGAACAAGTGTATCTGGTCAATGCATATCTGTCCTGACACCTTCCATCGATGGAGGGTTTACTTGCTCCTATTCACATTGGATGGTCGGCCGGTCACACAGCAGGTGCACACAACAATCAGCTCACATGTCCACTTTGCTCTTTCACCCTTTGTCATTGCTTCTGTTACATGTGAGACTTTCCCCGCACACTCCCCTCCTGTTGTCTGATACTTTAAGTACCAGATCAATAAAAGATTAATTAAACCAACTGGAAGCTAAAAATGGTCATCATCCCCAAAGACACCATGGATGAGTGGTGATCCTTCGCGAAATAGCGATCTCCAGCGGCACGTCAGTGCCAGCGCACGGCTGCAGCCAGCACCAATCATAGGCGATTAACTACGGTGAAAGTTGATGTGTGGCGATATTAATAAAGTTCGGGTTTAGGTCTAAGAGAAGCAAACTCATAGGGACACGGTTATTTACCCCCGGAGTTCACCGAAAGTGCAATACCCAATGATAATGCACTGTGCCGTGATACACTAAGATTGTGCGCCCGATATCCTGCATGTGCCGCTTCCCCGCTCAGGTCTGCCAGATTTCACCATCTTTTTAGTGGTGCGTGTAAGTGCTTGTGCTTGCGACACAATTTGAAAGTTAAATCCCGCGCTCAGCCCAAATAAGTCGGCCCACCCCCTAAATTGTGCAGCATGAAAGCAGCGCAGCTGCGCCAAAAAAGGTTTGCGAGCGACACAACCCCAGCGCAGACACATGTTAAATACCAAGCCGTGCAATCCCCAAAAACGTGGCACAGTCTGACAAAAGTGAGTGGCGTGACCCTTAGTAAATGAGCCCCATAAAGTTCGGTGCTAACCTAAATTTTGCGGTTCAGGTGCGCCCTACACCAGTCTTGATTCAAGTGCAACATATGTGTCCTTTAACTTTACAACCAAATTTTAATAATTCCTTCTAATAACACTGTCAAAATACTTAGTGACCCACAACAATATAT
Source organism: Engystomops pustulosus (assembly GCA_019512145.1). NCBI lineage: Eukaryota > Metazoa > Chordata > Amphibia > Anura > Leptodactylidae > Engystomops > Engystomops pustulosus. The sequence continues at coordinate 14,142,689 of CM033641.1, forward strand.
GGAGAATCAGTAAGTGTTCAGATTCTCTGCAGCTCCCCCACAGGTGACATGTAGTATTACATGAAATCAGTTGGATTGCTCTGTAATACCCACACGTCAGGTCCTCCAGGGAGGAAGATGCCTAAACTGCAATATTAGGAAATTTTGATGTAAAAAAGGACAAAAAAAATAGTACGCTACATTAAATGTGACAAGGGGACCATGACAGCAGCGGCGATGCGTCAGGATGTTCTACTAAGGACGCACAAGAACAATAGGACGAGGCCTGGAAATACCAACAGGGCTTGTGAAAAGAGGCAGTGGACAATGAAAAGAGCCCATTGTGTCAGGATGTAGTGGCCGGCATTAGTATTCAGATGTGCGGCACGGAGAGAATGGCCGCTCCGATTGTGCAAGGAGAATCTATTTAACCTTGAATGAAAGATTCATCAATTCAAACAGGTCAACCCAAAACCAGGGCGGCGTATCGCATGATGGGGAATGTGCTGCGTCTGCTGGCCTCTGTCAGGTCGCCATTGTCCGCTCCAAACAAAGTTAGTTTTGTCTCCTCTCTTGGGGACCTGGAGGTCTCAGAAGGGGTCATGACACAAAGGCAATGCCTCGCCCTACCGGCCCCATTATACTCTATTATCTTCCTGTGACCTATTATATAGAAAGGAGAAAAGTTGCCGGTGGTTGAGCTTCCAGGGAGATAAAAGTTTAATATAATGTTTTCATGTCCAGATTTTTTTTAATGCCGGATCATGACGAAGGCGATTACAACTGAAGAAGACCTGAGGACGGGAGAATTTTCATAAATTCATCCTTTCTGTGGATGAGTAATAATAATGTATATTTAGGTGGCAGATTTTGATATTCTGATATATTTGTGCTTTATTTATTGTAATATTTTTTTTTTTACAAAAATGTAAAAAAAAAAACATTTTGAGATTTTAAATATGTCTTTAAAGTCTTTAATATGAGGGGGAGTTGGGGGCACGATATCAGAGGGGCTTCAGTGTGTCAGAGAGCTGGTGGGACCCAATGTGCGGGAGATGGAGGGCACCAAGTGGGAAATTATACTATGTGTGGGTGGAGCTAGGGGCAGAGCAGAAGGCGTGGCTTAGGGCAAAAAAAAAATTGTCCTTCTTTCTCTGCTATGAAAGTTAGGAGGTAAGGGCAATGGAGCTTGAGCAGGATGTATCTCCTTTCATATTTTATGTATCACCTGCCTCAGTCCCTATGAGACTTTTAAAAAAGTCCTTGAAAAAGCAGAATCAGACTACACAGGATTTGTTTTGTAGTCTGTTCCCATGGAGACACACTTTTCTGTTTTCAGGCCCTTTTTCTGCATTTAAGTAAAATAAAATTGAAACTTTTTTTATCAATAATATAATTATAAATTTTGAAAAAGAAAGTTCTGAATGACAACAGACGGATATATCAATCGTATCCGGATCTGGAAACATTATTTGAGCGCAGCCTGTGGCTTTTATTCGGTGGCAGGTAGAGACGGCTGTGGGTGATGACACATTTAGAGGGATGACATAGGGCAGTGATGGCTAACCTATGGCACTGGTGCCAGAGGTGGCACTCAGAGCCCTTTCTGTGGGCACTCAGGCCATCACCAGAGATGACTCCAGGTATCTTCCTGCAGTCCCAGACAGCCCAGGACTTGCTGTGCACAGAGATATTAAAGTGACAGCTCTACCAGGGACTATTTTCTGCTTTATTGGTGCCTCAGGTGCTGGTATAAATGAAAACTGTGACAGAGAAGGGAGTATAAATCACAAGTTAAATTTCTGTGTTGGCACTTTGCGATAAATAAGCAGGTCTTTGTTGTAGTTTGGGCACTCGGTCTCTAAAAGGTTTGCCATCACTGACATAGGGAGTTCTGGAATTTCTCTGTATCTTCTTTGCTTCTTCTTTCATGTGGAAAGTGCAGTGTGACTCCACTAGAGGGCGCCACTAACCACTCATAGAGAAGCAGCAGGTGCAGAATATGTGACTATAACGTGACTTTTCTTTGGTTTTTTTCGCCTTTTTGTATCTATAGTCACTGACTTCCAGTATTTATCTATAGGTGCCTAAAGCTTAGTTACTGGATAGAATATTCATGTATTTTATAAGGTAGGAAAAAAGTTCACATTCATAAACTTAATCTTTTTTTATGGACTTTTGTATTTCATTGCCGTTTTTAAGATCTTGCTGTCAGTGAACAGGACCTACGGTGGCCCTGATCAGAGAATAAAAACATAAAAATCTGATATTTTTTAATGTGCTACAGTTTTAGGCATCAGCAGCATCACAAATCTCTTTCCTGAGCTGGTGCTTTGCTTTAGTGTATCAGTGCAGGTTGCGCTATGTTTACATCTGGTTTTGTGAATATGTTTGTTCTAAGATCTCGGAATTTATAAAGTAACCAAAAATTATACTTACCTCTCGGCTTCCCTCTATTCCAGCTTTCTCTGTATAAAGATTCTGCAGCACTGAAAAAATATTGATGACATGAGACTGCTGGGGTCTGTCATTGGTCTCAGCAAAACACCCCTGAGGCCAGTGACTACAGCGGTCATCTGTCATCAATGTGACCTCCAAATTTATGGATCCAAGCCAACCCCTTTAATCTAGGGTCCCGGTCTGGAGAATTGATTTATTTTGGGGTGAGCTATTTTTTTTCCAGGGGGCAGAGCAGTTGCCATTCCTGCAGTGCAGCCGAAAGAATTATAGTCATGTGACCACTCAGACCCTGTGAATCAGTCAACCAGGAGTTTTCCCATATGACTTGAAAGTCTGGATAAATTACCTTTCGATATTGTCTGATTGGGAATGAATCCATTTTTTAGTTGACTCAAGTGCTGTAACATATTGTACAAAGAATTCCAAGTTCTTTTCATAAAAGACAATTTAAATGTTATTTAAAGGGAACCTGTCACCACATTTTCACAAATACAGCTAGTGACAGGTTCCCATAGAGCCCTATAAACTAACTGACTCCCTTCTTTCAGCTCAAAATAGTTTCCTTCACATCCCCATAAATCAACTTTATCTTATAGTCACTGGTATCAGAGGGGGCGTGTCCTGCTCGGCCCCTCCCATCTCCTCCCCTTTTCCCATGCCTCTTCTCAGCCTGTCATGTGACCAGGGTGATGTCATCTAAGGTCCTCTACCCAGTTACATTTACAAAATCCACCTCATATATGTATCTGATCACATGAAATCACAGCAGCCTCCATGGACTTCTACTCCTCCCCATCCTCCATGGAGGTGATTTGCATATAAGTTTAAAAACTGATTTATTTTTTTTTTGCCATTGCAGCCATGGACTGGAACCATTTAGGAATAAGATCAATGCTTTTAAATCATAGTTTTTAATTAAGTATTTATTAAAAGTGGGTTAATTTGCTTGACATGTTCTCTTAAATAAAATTCAGCCCCCTTTTCATTTCCATAATGATAAATATATAAACTGGCAAATATTTTCGGTGTCACCACATCTGTAAAAGCCTGTGTTAATAAAATATAATGTTATGACCCTGTGTGGTGAACAGTGTTAAAAGAAAAAACAAGAAAAAAAAAATGGACCCCAATTTAACCCCTTGAAAATGATGGGGGCATTTTAAACAGATTTTCATACGTGGCGGTTTAAGGGTCATCACCTCTTTTTGTTTGCTGTGTTTTTTACATGACACACGGAGCTGGTTTCAACTTAAAACAAAATAACTTTTTTTATTTTTACTTTGTTTTTTTTGTTACATTTATAAAGAAAAAATCCTACTATGTACAGTATATATATTATAAAAGAATTTCGCTATTTTGTGTTGGTCATTTTGATATATAATGGGGCACATGTTTTTGCATGGATCTGGCGCCCCCTCCACTGTTCCGACAGACTGCACCAACTATTTTTTGGTGCACCTTTAACATGGGGCGTGCAACACATTTCTATTGGACTTTGCATGGTACATCTGGTGCACGGTCCGACTGAGCACCGGAACGCGCCCAAAAGTGCAGAAATTTGGATGTGTCGGGTATAGTGCACTTTATAAATACCCGTGCAAGCCTTTGGCACTGAAAAGAACGTGCAAAGTCAGACCGAAAAATGGCCAATCTGTTTAGTCTCTGGCAAACGACCCACTATTGCTATGTTTGTTACATGAGGATGAGGATTTTTTTTCATTTATTGGGAAATATTAATGTGTGTTTCTAAATATTTCTTACTATTTTGTGTGTGTGTGTCTGTGTTTTTACTTTATGTGTTCCCCCATGAGGTCACAAAAGACCCCTGGGAAACATATCGATTTAATTTTTTTTTAAATTTTTTATTTTTTTCTCCCACCAAGTTTTCTCCTGTAACTGGGGCATCTACAATAACCATTACAAATGGAAAAAGACCCCTTGGGGGGCAGATGTCTGATCAGACACAACAGATCTGATTAACCCGGTGCATCATGTGACCACCAGGTCTATAGAGCCGCAGTCTGGAAAAGAGACGACTACGAGGGGACATGATTAATTTATATAAATATATGAATGGTCCATACAAAAAATATGGTGGTAAGTTGTTTCAGATGAAATCAAATCAAAAGACGAGGGGGCACTGTCTCCGTCTGGAGAAAACAAGGCAACAAGACTTCTTTACTATGAGAACTGTCAATCTGTGGAATAGCCTACTTGCCGTATAAACTATGAAACCTCTACTTGCAGTATAGGGCTACTTCAGCGCTGTGCAGTGAAGACAGGAGAAGGCAGAAGTGATAATAAACTGCATCTATCTTCTCCCCAAGGTTTCTGGTTGTATCTGACAGTCAGAGACCTGGTCCTGCTCCAGCCATTAGAAAAGAAACTGAAGCGACATCGAAAGACTCCGGATCTGCATCATCACTTTCAGGTGATCTGTAAGGCATTAAAAGCACACAAAAAACAAGCCCTCATATGGGTAATGGTAATAAGACCATATAAAAGTTATATTTAAAAAAAAATAGACAAATAGAAAAATTTAAAATAATTGGATCTATGACTAAGTGTCTCCGGTAGATGATGATGGATTTTGATGGTAAATTTCCTTCAATCTCTAGGTCTATGTCACCTTTATATATACTACAAATTATGCAAGAGGTTGGGGTTTGGCCTATATAAATGGGTGGGGCTTGTCTGTATGATGATATCGATAAATCGGTACCTGTCAACTTGTGCCGGTTAAGGGCAATGGATGTACAAAGTTTGATAGATGGAGACAAAAGCCATTAGTAGGACGTAGAAACTTGGACTGTAATAGGAAGCAATTTCTGAAAATATGTAAACGCACAAGTCGTGACCCTCTTCCCGATACATACGGCCTCTAAAATTAGCCAAGCCAATGGCCGTCCTTCTCGTAACGATATTTTGCTTTCCAGTAAAGGTCCCTGGTGCCCTGTTATTTATTAGGTGACACCCACGTGGAGCCACTGAGGCTGTTTATGGATCACAAGTTGAGTTTTATTTATATCTATCGGAGCTTCTATCAAAGGAAGGATTCCCCCGGTGTCTTATATTAAGACCAGATATGTATCCGAAGCTCGTGACTCCTTATTAAAGGGACCTCTGTGAAGGGCGATAGAGTTACTATGAGTCACTTTATATTTATTTTATTTTCCTGCTCTAGATATGTGGACGGCCCCATCTGTTCTGCTCTGACTCACAGGTCATAATTGGTCCCCCAGAATGAAGAGCCGGATGAGCACTGTGTGACACTACACGCATTACATCAAGTGGAAAACCGGGGCTGGGTCCCACCATGGAATATTGGATTGACACCGCCTCTGCTTCATCCTTGGAATAGACCCTGAGAAGTGATTTTACTAAATGGGTCCTCCCAGCTGCTAAGGGGACACTGATATACTGCTCCCAGAAAGCCATGACATAATATAACTGGATAACACAATGTTACATGGAATGTCACTCCCTACATATGATACTAGAATCAGCTTCTTGGGGAATGGAGGACGTGTCCCTTCTCCCTGCTTTCAATCTGTGGTTTCAGGACCTTTGGAGGACCTTCAAATGTCCTGAAATAGCTCTTGTATGGTGAGAGAAGAAATAGATGTACGAGGATTTCATGGGTGAAGAACCTTCTCAGTATAAAATTTGGTGGGTGGTTTGGATGGTCATGGGCCCCTTAGAAGACTTGGTCCCTGGGATACTACCTACACAGCCTGTATTATAGTCCACTATCCGATTTACTCTTCACTATTATTGATGAGCAAATCCAAACCGCAATGTTTGGGTTCGTGGTGAACATTTCGGTTTTGGATCTCTGAACCTGAACTTACACCTCCAAAGGCATCGGCACACCAATGGTGTGAAGGCTGCCAATTAGTCTATGATCATCGCTTCCTGATGACGTCACTGAGAGCGTTGAGCCTCGGGAAAGTGGTGGAACCGGCATTTACCGATCGGGGGTTCTACCGGTGAGTGTTTCAGTTCGGAACTGATCTTGGCTAAACCCAATCTTGAATGGGTTCATCCCTATTCACTATACTTTACACTGTAGCACCGCTTACTGTTGTGTATAAACACTGTAGCCTGAAGTCCTCAATGATTCTTAAAATTTAAGTGCCTGCTATTGACTGAACATGAAAATTGGAGCACCCAGAAATATGTGTTAATTGTCTGTAGACCTGGAAATGGAGTAAGCATTAAATTCCTAAACAGCGCCACCAAAGGACAAATGCTGAATTACACCCTTCTCACAGAAATCAATGGTCTATCTGTGTCATTCATGGGCAACTTTTGTCCTCCAGGGCGGATAGGACCAAATACGAATATACATATATGCATAAGGATGTTCCTATGTGCTCCTGATGTATACATCTAGTAAGGTGACCGTTTCTAAAAAACATTTTCTCCATCATTGCTTATTGACTGTATTTAAATGGTTTTTGTTATATAAGGCACTTGTGACTTAAACAGGGTTAAGTGCCTGATTTCTAGAATTTGGACCAGTAGAGGGTTCTGGAATTGGGAACCAAAAGTCCTCAAAAGTAATAATGTACATGCCCTGTGAAGGAGAAGCTGATCCACACCTGGACTCCATTGTCTTTGGGTCCCCATTGTCCCACCACTAGGCCATGTCGTTTCCTTGCACCTTTACCCTATATACAGATAGTAAATTTGATTACTCGACCTTTATACTGCGGATATGAGGCGCTCCCTATTATACTACAGAACAGGTGTCTCTGTAACTCTCAGGACATTTAGCCTCTTTTGTTGTTTTTTCTATACAAAACATTTTCTTATCTCATATAAAAAGCGCAAATTACAATCTCATAAACATTCACTTTTACATCTTCGTCCACATGAAAAAACTTTAAAGATGATGGAATCTCATGGAAATATATTTCACCTTTAATTAAATCGGAAGTGTTTTTCTTGTTTTAATTTGGGAGAAGAGATAAGCAGGCCTGATGGTCAGATTTGGCTGCTTGACAAGCACCCCCCCTGGCCAATCATGGCCATGGCTAGTAGTTAGGGGCGTCAGTTTGTAGGACTAGCTGTTCGGCAGGCAATGTCCGGGTCAGGCGGCCAAACTTGAACGGTGAACCTGACCATCGGGTCCTCTCATCTCTATTTGGTAGCTATTTTACCCAGGAGCATCACTTTTGTCTTTGGGCTGTGTCTGGTAATGAACCATTTACTTGATGAGTGAGCTGCAATATCTCAACATTTGGTAAAAGAGAAGACACTTTTTGAAAGTGCTTTTTATGGTTTCAATATTTGGTAAAAGTCCAATGTTCTCGATTTTTTTTTTTTTTGTGAGCCTCCAGGTCACAAATGGTGGAGAGAGGAGTCAGGAGTAGTTGAGAACCTCCAGAACCTAAATTGAGAAGAGATCCTTCAGCTTATCCTATCTACTGAGTTGTTGGGTACATACTGGACCCATCTCATGATTATGTGTGTACCAGAAGTGGAAGACCCACAATCCTTAAGTTATCTTTTATTCTTTGGATAAGAGATTGTTGGAAACGGCAAGAAATAGCCCTCGAGATGTAAATATTGGCAACTTTGCAACAGGTGGTCTTATTTAAGACTTTCAACATTTTAGAAACTTTTCATTGGTAATAGATAACAAACAAACCCTGTATAGTCTGATCCTGTATTCATATACATCTTTTGCTGAACGGCTGTGGCCGGCATTGAAGTAGCATTGTTGATGTTCAACAGTGACTTGATTGGTCCTGGTCCTGTGACCATTGCAGCCATCAGTCGACCACCAACGCACGATTAAACAAACCTTCAAATATCTGCAATAGAAGATTAGGTTAAAAGTGTAGACCACTTATAGGAAACTTTAACAGGGTAAGTATAAGACCAAACCCTGTTAAAGTTTGCTGGGAGCTGCAGGTGATGTGACCCACAGGCAGAAGGACTCAGGACTTCCTGTGATGTTCGTTGTCCTGCTGGCTTCCGGCGGATGAAGCCACGGCAATGGTTGAAGGGACATGCAGATATTTTTGGCAACCACTCCCACATCGGTGGTTGGTGGTTATGATGGAGAGGACATGCAGACACTACTGACTAGACAGCAATCCACCAGAAGCCAGCAGGACACGGAATGTCACAGGAAATCCTGAGTCCTGCTACCCGGGGTCACATGACCACAGCTTCCAGCAGCAATGGGAAGATTTATCAGGATTAGTATATTATGGGTGACCCTATTAGCGACTTATGCTTCCATTGTTAAAGTTTCCTATATGTGGCCAACCCCTTTAAATTCTCATCCAAGTGCAGCAGTTTCTGTACTGCTCTTTAATTATTTATTAAAGATACTGAAACAATCTTAGGAATTAGTCATCACAACATCAAGAAATTTTAGGTGGGCCAAAACTTTTTACTATTTCTGCCTTTGCTGCCCCCAAAACCCATCAAAAATTGGTGGTAAGTCTTACTAAAAAGAATTCAAGATCAAATTTTTTTTTTTTTACAAATTCCTTAACCCGACCAAAGATTACAACTAATCAAACAACCATTTTCCCCAAAAAGGATACAAAAAAAATTCCAGCAGCGTGTTCTCCTTTTGTCCAGTGGCTTTAGAAGAGACGTCAATCTGTTTCCAGCCTATTTTTCAAAGGAAGGTTTAAATGGATCCTTGAGATGTTTGCGCTGACCTCTTGGGTTTCTCTGGTAGGGGAACAGCTGTTTTAAGTCTTAGGGCTTCTGACAAACCTTTGTGAGGACCATGTCAGAGCCGGCTGATCCCAGAACAAGATTAGAACAAATAGGAAATCTCTGACTGTCTCGGTGTCACTGACATTGATTAAGAAGTGGTGTTCAATATGGTGCAGTGCAAGTTACATGGACAAATATTTGCCTTGGCCCATCCTGGAGGTATTTGCTCGATAGTCGGCAAATAGCTTCCTCCTTCATTGGAGCTGAAGGGATAACAAAGACGAGAAAACAGAGGAGAAGGTAAGGTTATACACTTGTATATATTTACTCATTATTTACTAAGCTATTGACTGAAGCATTTATCTTGAGTCATTTCTGCCTTAGATTATCTTACCTCAAATACCCTATTAGGATATTCTTAGGTAACAGATGGAGATCTGATCTTCCGTTCCATAGTAGAGGAACGTGGGACAAGGCAACTCAACCACCCAAAGAGGCACCTCCAAATGTTATCCATGGCTTGTGAACACTACAGATCTCAATGTAAAAATTTTGGTCGGATATACCTTGGCCCCACCATGAGTGAGGATATTTGAGGGCCCACAGTTTACTAATACGCAACCTATGGGTGTTGGATGTATCATTAATCTAATCTAATCCCAAATATTACTGAATAACTTGATAAGGAATAGCACCTAGTAGTACCAAGTGATTGTTGTAGCCACCTTTGAGTGGGTTTTTCTACCAGTGGAACCAACTATGGTTTATCAGATCCTGTGCCCGCCAGAGGATCCTTTGGTGCCTTGATGTTATAGAAATGTGAATCATGGTATTCAGCAGTAGCTAGAATAGGGTCTGCTAAGGATTAGTGTAAGTAAGCCACAGAGGACACCAAGAAGACCACAGAAGTCAGAGCTTGGCCAGATGCTTAAAGCAACCCAGGCAACCTTAGAGGGACAATTCTAAGAGGATTGCTTTTGGAAATCAGTAGAGACCTGACCTGATTACTAGTTGAAGTCTGACTGAAGAGTGACCTGAGTGGAAGCAGACTGAACTTATGAGTTGGTGCCAGGCTCCAGGGGTAGTGGACTAAAACACTGCAACGATGACGTAAGAAGGCACCTGGGACTGGAGTCTAAGTGGAACCTGGTTTTCACCAGAGCCCGCCGCAAAGCGGGTTGGACTTGCTGCGGCGTGGTACCACCAGGTCGTTCCACAGGTGCGAGTTTGTCCATGGTGGCAGCCAAGGCGAGGTACAGAAATGGAAGGCAGATTTGTGGTCAGGGACAGCATGGAGGTTAGTCCAGTTGGCACAGGATCAACGTCAGAGGCAAAGCGGAAGGTCAGGGCTGGCAGCGGAGAAGCAAATTCACAGCGTGCTGGCCTTTTAAATCCTTTGAAGCCAGCGTGCCATAGGAGACGGGGATGAGCATGCACGGCTGTTGGAACAGAGGCAGTTACAAGCACGGGTGAGTAGCGTGGGCGCCGTGCTGGCGGGCAGAGAGGGGCACGGGTGAGCCCGCGATATGGGGCACGGGAGCACCCATGACAGTTGGTGGACCAAGTCCATCATAAGTTAATAGGATGTGGGACACAGATGTTAAATGTGTCATCCCTAACGGAGAGGAAAGTATTACACACCGGCCTACAACACAACATATTAGGAGGAGTCAACAAGGTGTACCATTCATTGTAAGGACCACCCATGATAAACCCCTGACCACTTTATCATTGGTCAGTAGACAACATCATTTAATGGGAATGAATCCAAGCAGTACAAGATTTCTCATTGGAATGGCTAGAGGACACTTGGTAAAACATAAAGGAAGAAGAATGGCACTAACCCAAAACAGTTAGCTTTATATGTTGTCTTTTATTGTAGCATCAACAAAAAGAAGAGGGAACCAGAGGTTCTTACAAACACAAGTGATGGCTGTTTTGCTCGTTAAAGAAATCCCATTTTTCGTGATTCATAAAAGCGCCAACTGGACTCCAGTACTTTGTCTCAGAATATTGTCTGTTTCAATACCAAGGCTATAAAGTTGTACTACATAACCATGGCAGTGCCTCCTCGTAACGTTATAAACATGAAGATATGTGGTAAAAATGTCCAAATGTCAACTGGAGATACCATTCACTGTAAGGCTGCTCTGTGAGGAACCTGTCAACTTAGTAACAGATATTTGGTAAAATTTCCAGATGTTCACTACTGGAAAAGGCTCAGAAACATACACTGCCCTTTTGACTATAGTAGTAGCCAAAGAAAATAATATACCCAGAAGGCTCATTGTGCAGTACAACCCAGTCTGTTGTGCTGTATTACCGTATACTGCCAAAAATTTGATACGTTGATGTTTAATGACCAGGTAGACAGGTTCCCTTTCATTATCACCAGATACGGCTGAGGGTCCTTTTGGGCTTGACTAGGCATAAAGGTCTCTATGGGTCTTTAACCTTTTGTGTGACATAATGAGTAGATGTATACAAGCATATTTGAAACCAAATTCTTTACCAAGGGTTTCTATAGTGGTACATCACAGAATGGAGAAGACCTTCTCCGTTGAGTAGAGGAGAAATGTAGATGCTATCTTCATCGTTCACACCGCGTAGGAACATTTGTGAAGTACCATAAACACCTCGGCCATACTGTAATTAGGGTCATTTACTAAGTATAGCTCGAGTAGATTGGAGAGCAATTACAGTATTTACTTGCACCTTAGCAATTATGGTCAATTACTATGAATGACTCAAGTGGATTGGTGTGCGGTTCATGTGATTGTCTCCCGGATATGTCATTACAACCACTTTCCCAAATTAGTGGAGCGGTTTTGCAGATAGGACAGTATTTTCCATATAAACCTTGAGATACCATAGGTCAAAGTAGATGGATTGTGGATACCTGCACCACTGTGCATGTCGTTGGCCCCATTACGGCTTAGGAGACCATTTAGGCACGGTGGCTGAGTGAGTAGCACTTCTGCCTTGCAGCACTGGAGTCCTGGGTTCGAATCCCACCCAGGTCAACATCTGCAAAGAGTTTGTATGTTCTCTCCGTGTTTGCGTGGGTTTCCTCCGGGTACTCCGGTTTCCTCCCACACTCCAAAACATACTGTTAGGATGTTTAGATTGTGAGCCCCATTGGGGACAGGGACCAATTTGACATGCTTTGTGCAGCGCTGCGTAATCTGTGTGCGCTATATAAATAAAAGAATTATTATTATTATTACCTCAGTGGAAGTTCTTGGTGAGTCCCAGATGTTTTATTTTTTTAAATGTACTTTCACTCTAAGTCTCACTTTCTCCGGATAAGGGGTATTTGAACATAAAGCTCTAATAGACTTCACTGTAATCTTTCTCTATCAGCGAAGGGGTCTAAGTAATGCCAAGAAGGACACCAGGTGGGACCATTACTGTCTGGCCATTCAGCATGGAGGATATCCTCAGTGCTGGTTATACAGTAGGGACTTGAACCCTAATTTAGCATCCGTTCTGCAATGCTACATAATAGTGCATGTCTAATTCTGTCGAGTCCCCGTTACCTGACCCCTGGATCATCTAATTTTGTACAAATCATTACTATGGCATACTTATAATGATCTGTTTTATGTATAGCACCTGATGCAAACACCGCAGATCACTTAAAGATTCCAAGTGAAGAGGAAGATTCAGTCGGTGGCCCAGTGCTTGATAATTACGATACAAAGCCCTTTACTTATAAGTTACAAAGTTGAAATAGTCACCACTTGTTGCTGGGTAATTCAGTATTGTTACGGCACAGGGCTTGGTGGTTGCAGTTCCCAGACAAGAATACAGCTTGATGGTTACAAACCATAGCGGTCATGAAGCTTAAGAGTAGCATTCTCTAACCCAAAGTAATAGGATATGGTGGTGTCACTGTCGGTTGGCACACCCGTCTTTTGTAGCACATAGCAGTATTCTCCAGGGCATCCCTCAGCCCAAAGTACAAATTTTCTCCAAGAAGTGGTCTATTACCAAATGTTAGAGGGACACATTTCAAGGAGTCAAGGAACTCTTTGGTTCTAGTAGTCCTAAGCGGGACTGCAGCCTGGTTCATCTCAAGACACCATACGCTCTGGTTCGTTGAATCCATTTTTGTTGAATTAGGGTCGGAGTAACTGAAAGAAATTAGTTGTATTCCTGGAAAGGAAGTAGAAATCATAGTTGAGCGCAATATAGTCAGAGTACGTGCCAGTTGGAAAGGGGTAACAGGATCATTGCATATGATTGAAAGTTAGAACATTTTTTGGGATAGCATATTCATATACAGGGCAGTAAATTGAACATCTGCTATAGGAGACGGAAAGCAGCACCAAGTTTATCTCAGCCACCCTCCACCTAGATCTGGTTGGTGTAATATGAGGAGATCTGCTGAGGCTTCTGATATAAGGCCCTTTACTCTTCATGGGATGGAGGTGCAATTTCAAGTGTAGACCACCATAATGATTTCCACCCTTAGGCTTTAGGAGCCCTGGGCATATCTTCTCCTACACATGCCCCTGGTTCTTAACTTTCAAATTGACCTCAATAGACTGTGAAAGCTGCTTCTTGCACAAGTGCTATAAAAATTTTGGCACGTGAATTCACGGAAGTGTCCTCGCTCTATGGATGCATTGCCCTACTTGCGGTTTAGGGTCAAGCTGGGTAAACAACTGTCCTGACAAAGGAATCATTCCCCGCCTGCAGACCGCTCCTGGGCCTGCACGACAGGCGGCACGACCGGCAAATAACATCTTCTCCGTGTAACATTATATCACTGAACAAATAAGAAATGGTTGAATTTTATAAGTGCTTTCAGAAAGAAAGAAAAAATTCCGCTGGAAACCATGTTCTTTTTTAAAGTGGGAAATAATTAGCAGGACACAAGTGACAATCTATCCCAGTGTAAAGCTCGCGGCCAGCTGCTGTGAGAAGGGGCTTCAAAGCTTCCCCCGGAATGTATGGCGCGGATGCCGAGCGCTGGTGGCAGCTGTACTCCGCCAAGTAGCCTTTCACTCCACCACCATGTAATGGTAAACAGCAGTTCAATTTGTTTCACATCACTTAGGACAAGACATTGCTGATTAAGGAGCAAATGAGGGGAGGCAGAGGCATCTCAGCTCCTACTACGTGTAAACAAACCCATAAAAACAAAGGCAAGTGCGTTCCAAAGGCGATGGACAACCAGTGCAAGGATTCACATATAGGGGGATATTTATCAGGGACTCTGCGCCATGCAATGTCCAAAATACATACAACTTTTGAGGATTGAAAACTAGGTTTCTTCCCTGTCTGTAGCTGGCGACTACACTGGTAAGGCCTAAAGTAGCGTGATGTGTCTGTATCTTGCTCCATTGTTGGAGAGGTAGCTTCATCTTCTCCAGTAGCGATAGGCAGGATGGCTCTTCTTAGAGACGTGGATCATTAGGCTCAACATAAAAGGCTTGTTTCCTGAATGGTGCCCTATTAAATGTATTATAGGGAGTCTCCATTCATGGGCGTAGTCAGTACTAAAGGGGGAGGGGGGCTAACAGCTCACTGCCGAGAGCCGACTAGTTTATTGTGATCTTATTAGAAATAGAAGAGAAGAAGGAGAGACCCAAGTCAAGGTCACATGCCCTGCCCTCCTCAAGCAAACAGCTCACCGGCTCAGATCTCAGGTGGGAGCTGGCTCCCATCATTTACTGAAAAGACCCAGCTCTTTGTGCCGACTCGATCGTGAATGACCCATCACTGTTCTCCAGCTACATGAGACCCCCACTACATGTGTAGTGGCCTGGAGGAGCATTGGACATTTATGGACATCTGATTATGTCCCATATATGAAGTCAGAACTTCTTTATCTTGCATTAATCTATAGTGAAACACAGCTAGTGACAGATTTTTTAGCCAAAAATAGTTTCCCATACATCCCCATAAATAAACTTTCTCTTATATTACCTGGCATCAGAGGGGTGCGTGATGCTCAGCTGACCCCTCCCATCTATTCCTCACCATGTCCCATGTCTCTTCTCAGCATGTCATGTGACCAGGGTGTTATCATCTAAGGTTCTGTTACATTTGCAATGTCCACACCATGTGTATATCTGATCACATGAAATCACAGCAGCCTCCATAGACTTCTACTCCTCCCTATCCTCCATGGAGGCTTCAGTGATTATATGTCATCAGATACATACATGAGGTAGACGTTGCAGATGTAACAGGACCTTAGATGAAGTCATCCTGGTCATAAGACTTTAAGTACCCAATCATGTAAGGGATCTCTCAGTTACTGTGATTGGACTCACCATAGGTGAGTTCCATATAAGTTTACAAACTGATTTTTGTAACATTGTAGCCATGGAAAAGAACCATTTAGGGCTAAGAGCAATGCTTTATCATCATACTTTAGAAACTTGATTCCATGGAATATTATGGGGACTCAATGTAAGTCTATGGGAGAATGCTTTGTCATAGTGTTTGTGCTGAGATTTCTCTACTCCTACCATGGTAGAAGTTATATAAAGAGAACAGTCAGAGTTCCTAGTGTCCTGCATTTAGGAAACAGCAAGACGGTGCCTGGTGGACCCATAGCATAAAATTGGGGCCTCCCCTAGTGTGTGTACTGTAGTGTATGGAGCAGTGGACATGAGGTAAGTGAATTTTGTGTAGTCAGTGGAGGAGTATGTGTTGTCAGAGGGGAGCTTATATGTAGTCAGTGGGGGAGGGGTTGTGGGTCTTCTTTGTGTGTGAGGGGCAGTTTGAATTTTGGCTGAGCGTCGTCATTGGGGGAGGGGCATTTAGAAAATCACTTTGCAAATATTTATCGAGGAGGGAGGGTACCCATGGACTTGTCTGCCTACTGCACCAAAATATCTTGTCCTGGCCCTGCACAAAATCTGACTTCTATAATGGTCCCTGATTGTAATACCAGATTATCCAGGATGTGATGTATAGTGGAAATTCTGTACAATTTACAAATTCTGCGACTTATATTCACTATACAAACAAATGAGTCAGAACCCAAGGAATGAGCAAGTTTTAGAAAAATGTAAGTACTACGTTTATATCATAAATGCTCAGAGTCCGTGGAAGAAGAATGACAGAAAGCATCAAAATCAGCGGAGAGATCAAGGGGATTAGAAGAGAAAGTGACCTTTTAGTTCAGCGATGGAAAGGTCATGGGCAGCTCAGAAAAAGTCACATTGCAAAGTGTCCAGAACACGGGAGGAATCACAGCGGTCTAGCGTCTGCTCTGCCAGCATTACATGGATGCCACAATGGTTAAAGTATATGTACCAAAATTAAAGGGGAACTCCCTTCATACTCCCACCTTATAATTAGGAATTTTTCCAGAATTTAGTGGCTTGTAGTTTATTATTCCTTTATTTTCCATTTGTCTAGCTATGATGTCTTACTTTTTGTTGGGAAGGGTTGTATTTTTTGGGTACAAATCATTTTTGACTAATTCTTAAATAAAAAAATACAGTAAATCTTCCCGTGCTTTTGTAACTTTTTGCTCTCCTATGTGTTATGTGAAGAGGTTTTCTTGTCTTATTACTTTTGTTAAATAAAAAACTTAAAGGGAACCTGTCACCAGGAGAGCCATTTTTAGCACTCCCCCAGTCCCCACAGAGCATAGTACATACACTGCCAAAGTGTTTTTGTATTAAAAAATAGGTTTTACAGAAAAAAAGATATGTTATATTGTACCTTTCATTAGCATCTGCTGTGTGACTAGGCAGCTGCCAAATGGGAGGAGCTGGAAAGGAGTAGTTCCCCCCCCCACCCTTGGGAAACATGTGACCATTTCAAATATATAATCAACTCCCCACACTCGAGATTGGCTGTAGAGGAGCAGGGGGCATCGCTAAGCCAAGTGATGGGTGTTTTCATATATATATTAGCAGATGCTAATGAAAGGTACAATATAACAGATCTTTTTTTCTGTAAAACCTATTTTTAATACAAAAACACTTTGGCAGTGTATGTACTATGCTCTGTGGGGACTGGGGGAGTGCTAAAAATGGGTCTCCTGGTGACAGGTTCCCTTTAACTGGTGAGACAACTGAGGGTCTAAATTAGGGGGACATAACATTGCAGACAGCTTTTTACTTACATAATTGTCAGGGAGGTACCAGTCAAAAGATACTTCAATGTACCCATAGTATAGTAGTAACAAGAAATCCTTTACATGGTGCAGTTACATGGTGATGGGAACCTGTCAGCAAAAATTTGACCTAATAAACCACTATAAATAAAACCAGTATGTTGCAGCTGGACACCTTCCAGATCATGTTTCTTTCATGACCCAGTGTGGTGGCCTCATCCAGAAAATCAAATCTATTAAGATCATTGGGAAAAACGGAAAAAAAACGTCAAAAATGCATGCTTTTTTTAAACGGACTGAAAACGCATGTTAAAAAAGCAGACCAAAAACGCCATGTGTTGCATCACCTTTAGTAAATGTGGCACACACCATTTCAGGTAAAAAATGACTCCAGAATTCTAAATCTCCTGCATTGGGGCTCATTTACTTACCCGGTCCAGTCGCGATCCCGCGGCGCGTTCTCCGACGAGGATTTGGGTTCTGCCGGGATTCACTAAGGTCGTGCTCCCAAAAACAGTTGTTTGCTTCCTCATGATGATTTTCGCCTATTTGTGCCCCTACACCAATGCCATTACAATCTAAGCGGTCAATACATTACTTTTAAAGAGGTTTTCAAGAATAAAAAATTGGGGAACATAGAAGTTTATGTCTAAAAAATACCAACACCTTTCAGTAGGTCCCCAAGTTACCCCCAGGTCCCCGGTCCCCTGGGCTGTTTTGTCACAACTCGATGGGTTGGGATCTTATTATCTCAGAGCTCTGGATTTTTTTGAATTGTTTGTTTTATCATGTTTATTTTGCATTATTCTTAATCTTATTTATCCATTTTTTTTCTTCTTGAACAATATTTCACCCTGCAATGTACACATGGCACATGACTTGGTATATGTCAATGAAAATGGGAAATTTGGGTCCTTTCACTTTAACATATTTGCACTTGTTCCATGTCATAAATGTGAGCACCAAGTTTCTGATGGACAAACGCTCCCCTACATATTAGTGTGTCATCCTCTGGACCTGCCCACAACCCTCTTATGTCTATAGCCAACTACAGGTCACAGTACCCCAAGGGGGTAATGATCACCTAGGGGTGTAAAATAAATTCTGTCTCATCCTGTATTGCTTCTAACAACTCCCAGTAGTGTTGTATCATGGACTCCTCCATCCTGCAGGAATGTGTGAGCTCAGCTGAGCCCCTGACACCGGGAGCGGTGGGATTCACACCTTCTCCTCCTCCACGAGACACCACCAAACAATGACATATGCAGATGTTTATCTGACCCCAGTCATTAGACATGGTGGGAATCTGCTGGGTTTTATCTTCTTATGTATACACACAGCAGGATAGCGAGGAAAAAGTATCCCAAAAATAGCTCCTTCAATGCGGGAGAACTTCTACGAGAACATCACATCATAAAACTAGGCTTAGGTCTTAATTGTGGGAGAAAATTAGTATTTGCTGGTCTGATCTATATTCTCAAGTTAGTCATAATAAGTAATAGTCATAATTCCTTTATTTATATAGCGCCTACAGATTACACAGAGCTTGCCAAATCAGTCCCTGTCCCCAATGGGGCTCACAATCTAGTCAACTCACCATTATAATTTGGAGGAAACTGGAGGACCTGGAGGAAACCCACACAAACACGGAGAGAACATACAAACTCTTTGTAGATTGTAGGACTTGAACCCAGGTCCCCAGCGCTGCAAGGCTGTAGTGCTAACCACTGAGCCTCCATGATGCCCTAATACTGATAATTCCATAATGATGTACAACTATAGACCAAAAATAACTACTTACCATATATTTGTACTTGTCAGGAGCCATTAAGTGAAGCCTGGCTAAGGGCTAAGCCTAGGAAGATACCCACATGATGTTTAGGTTTGGTCCGCTTGGGTTTTGATGCTTGTGACCTTGGAGAAAGCTAGTTTTTAGCCAGATCCATCAGCTTTAAAGGACACCTGTCATGAGGTCCATGTCAGTTGTCCTGTCACCTCTACCTGTTGGAGCAGCTCACAAGGATCCCATCCCAGCCTTTATCTAGTAATTCATACATTAATCATTATAAAATCTTCTATTCTTTATTATGTAAATGAGGCTGGTCACACGGTCAGAAGCAGTGATGTCACTCCTGTTACCCCTCCCCTCTCCTCCCCCTGTTCATGTCTGTGTGTAATGTATAGTAAAGCATTGCTAGTGTGTGTGCTGCATCTGCTGACATGCTGCATCCTCCTAATACACAGAGACACAGACATCAGCTACACAAGTACCTGACATGTTCTGCTATACACATGTGTGAGAGACCCAGACATCAGCTACACAAGTACCTGACATGTTCTGCTATAACATGGCTGCCTGGAGCTGTTGTATCTTTCACCTACACATACACACAGGCTGCAGGGGGCGCCAGAACCAGGAAGCACATGGAGTAGCCAATACATGGAACAGCTGTCAGTCATGCACTGGGGGTGTGGCTGTGCCTCCCACTCATGAATAAGCTGGGCAGCTTGAAACTGCTAATGACTCATTGGACATCTCACAGGTCATTTGCATACAGCTTTAGGACCTCATTGCTTAGGTTTACAGGCATGTAGAGGGACAATGAAGGGATAGAGGCAATGCTCTCTAATGGCAGTTTATGAAAATATATTTAGATTAGGGGGGTTATTCTGCATGACGGGTTCTCTTTAATTGAAATACTCCAGTAAGAGCTAATTCATTGGATAATACATGGTGCAGGGCCCGGAGGGAGGAGCAGGACTCATTCTCATTGTGTTCCTAGAACCTGGAGTCCTGCTCCTCCCTTCAGGCCCTGCACAAGGTGTAATACAATGAATCAGCTGTGACGGGAGTGTCCATTCAAGAACTCACATTGGGGCAGATTTATCAAGCAGTCTGAAAGTCAGAATATTTCCAGTTGCCCATGGCAACCAATCACAGCTCAGCTTTCATTTCACCAGTGCTCATGAATATTTTAAAGGGTAGCTGTGATTGGTTGCCATGGGCAATTGGAAATATTCTGACTTTCAGACTGCTTGATAAATCTGCCCCATTGTCTTGAGAATAAGAAGGTCCATAGGGTATATTGGTATTACATATGATATAAATTCTATATAGATTGTGATGTTCTTTTGGTGATGAGAAGCCTCCTATTGTGAAGTCTGGAAAAGATTGGACCAATGCACCTTTATGTCCCTTTACATAACAAAAATCAACATCTCTAGTTGGTACCCGATCTACGTATATGGTTCAGGCTGAGCTACATGTTTTCTTACTGGTGCAGTCACTGTACACGTACATGACATTACTAATCCAGAGCTGCATTCACTATTCTACTGTCCCTATTCTGCTGCCGGTGCAGTCACTGTGTACATACATAACATTACATATCCTGTACTGATCCTGAGTTACATCCTGTATTATACCCCAGAGCCGCACTCACTATTCTGCTGCTGGTGCAGTCACTGTGTACATACATGACATTACTTATCCTGTACTGATCCTCAGTTACATCCTGTAAATCTTTTATTTTATATAAAAATGAAAAACATAACAACCATAAACATAAATCAAGCCATAACTTCTGGCAAAATAAAACAATAATAATAATAACAAAACAATAATACAAACTAAAAGAGTCTTACGGAAATCTCCTGGCCCAGCCACACACACACCACACACTCAGCATAAGTACAAACAAAACCATCACCCATTCCCACCACCTAAATTTTTTTTTTTTTTTTTTTTTTTAAATACACAGCAAAATACACATAAACGAACAAGAAATAAACATAGAAATAACAATGAATATAACTGAAATAACATTAATAACATTAAATAACATTAAATATAGCAAACTAAATCCCACGCCCATCACCCTCCCCCCCCCAGACACTGGTCTAACGTCCAAAGTTCGCGTTATATAGTCCAGACCAGTGCCCAGGATCCTACAGTCCAAGTCCCGTCCACCCCCCTCCCAACCTAACACCCTAACACCAACACCCCAAAACCAACCAACCTATAAACACACACAAGAACTATAACTACATATAACTATATACACACTGTACACAAGATACAAACACATTAAACATATCAACATATATCCAAACCACATAAAGCCCAGGTTCGGCACCTGCAAGCCGCTACATCACTACATGCTCAGATACAAAACAAAAATCTACAGTGTCAGCTTCAGCCCAACACCAGGAGAGGAGATGACGGACTAAGGGACACTAAAGGAGAACCCCCTCCAAAGGAGAGAGGCCCTCCCCGTGCCCCGCCTCTCATACTCCAGAGAGCGCACCTTCACCAGGTCACCCAGAATGTTCCTAACCACCTCATCCACCGGGAGGATTTTACGCTGCGTCGATACTAAACACCGTGCGTTCCATGTGTGGTACCTGACCACTAGGCTAACTAGGAATAACGTGCAGCGGTCCCGGCCACCCAGGCCTCTGAATGCTCCATAGGCCCACTCCGCATAGGAGAGACCGGCCAACCCGGGCCAATGGATGGAAACACCCACCCGGTTGTACACCTCTGTGTTAAAGGGGCACTGAAGCAGGAAGTGGTCCATGCTCTCCAGAAGGCCACCGCACTCCTCCCGGGGACAACCCCTTTCCTCAGAGCTCCTACACTTCAGATTGTCCCTCACACACAGCTTTCCATGGAAGCAGCGCCAAGCCAAGTCCCAAAACTTCAAGGGGATCCTGATGGAATTCAAAAGACCTAAACCCACCCCAAGATCCCGACTTGGGCAATCCCTGAGGGCCAGAGGCTTCTGGAAACGGGCAAACAGAACCCTCCTGTCAAGGAGTTTCCTCGACAAAGTCCTGATCTCCCACATTCCCAGACCCCACCGGCGAATCACCTTCAGAACCGGGGTAGCGTAAGCCGGAAGATGCCCATGCGGTGTACGAAGATCCTTCACTTGCCCTCCTGTCTCCCATTCCTGGAAGAAAGGCCGAAACCATCCCCTACAGGAGTATACCCACGGAGGAGCCCTCTCTTTCCAGAGGTTTGCAACATTGATCTTAAGAAAGGTATTCACTAGGAACACCACAGGGTTGACCATACACAACCCTCCTTGTCTCCTCGTGCGGTAAGTAACCTCCCTCTTGATAAGGTTCAGCCTATTCCCCCATAACAGCTGGAAGAACAGACTGTACACCCGAGTCCAGAGGGGCTCTGGCAACATGCACACACTGCCCAGATATATCAGCAATGGGAGCAGGTAAGTTTTAATCAAGTTCACCCTTTCCCTGAGGGTCAAAGACCAACCCTTCCACTGGTCCACCCTCTGAGCGGCGATCTTAAGCCTGCCGTCCCAGTTTTGCATGGGGTAATCCCCCTGGCCAAATTCGATGCCGAGAACTTTGGCAGAGTCTTGGGGCCCTTGAAGAGTGTCCGGGAGATCAAAGCCTGGATCCCCCTCTCCCAGCCAGAGACTCTCACACTTATCCCGGTTGATCTTGGACCCAGAAGCCTCTGAGTAGCGGTCAACCTCTGACATCACCCATTGCGCCTCCCCTCTCGAGGACACAAAAACGGTGACATCATCGGCATAGGCTACCACCCTTAGAGTGGCTTCCGGTGCCGCCTGGTCCATCCCGACTCCCACCAACGGCCCACGATCAACCCTCCTAAGGAATGGGTCAATCGCGAACACGTATAAAAGTGGGCTCAGAGGACAACCCTGGCGAACACCAGACCCGACCTCAATAGGGCGGCCAATCCAACCGTTCACAAGCGGGAAACTCTCTGCCCCTGCGTACAAAACTTTCAGCCAATTGACAAACCCACCCGGCAGGCCATACCTCAGAAGGACAGACCAGAGGTACTCGTGGTTAACCCGATCAAACGCTTTTGCCTGATCCAAGGACAGCAAGTACCCCTTCCAGTTACCAGCCCTGCCCTGCTCCACTGCCTCCCGGACACAAAGCACAGCACTAAATGTACTGCGGCCTGGAACAGAGCAGTGCTGGGTCCCCGAAAGGAGCCGGGGTGCAAACTGCACCAGCCGATTAAACAGCACCTTTGCCAAAACCTTTCTGTCCGTATTGAGAAGCGCTATGGGACGCCAGTTCTCAATACGAGATCGGTCCTTACCCTTTGACAGGATGATCAGGGCAGACCTCCTCATTGACTTCGGCAGAGCGCCCGAGGAAAGACACTCATTGAATACCTCAGTCAAGAGGGGAACCAAGGCGTCCTTAAAGGTCTTATAAAACTCAGATGTTAAGCCATCCGGACCTGGCGATTTCTTGAGGGCGAGCCCTTCAATCGCCCGGCTGACTTCCTCTTCCCTGATCAGCTCTGTCAAAACATCAAGAGAGGGGTCTACTCCTGGCTCAGGGACAGTTTCTGCCAGGAAAGCCGACATCACATCCCGATCTAGATCCTTCCTGCCCAAGAGGTGTGAGTAGAAGGATCTGACGACCTCCAGGATCCCTGATCTGGACCTTTTCAGGGATCCCGTACTGTCAACCAGTCCCGTGACAACTTTACCATTCACTGACATCTTGCAGTTTCTGTAAGGGTCGGGCGAGCGGTATTTCCCGTAATCCCTCTCAAAAACCAAAGATGCGTGTCTATCGTACTGACACCTCTTCAGCAAGGATTTCACTCTGGAGATGTCCTCACGACTACCTCCAGTCGAGACGAGATGCTCGAGTTTCCTCCTCAGGCCCTGATACAGGCGGTACCTGTCCAGGCTCCTGAGGCTCGAGAGCTGGCGGAAGAATCTCGCCACCCTTTTCTTGAGCATCTCCCACCACTCTGACTTACTGCTACAAAGGCCCAGCAATGGTACCTGGCTCTGAAGAAAGTCCTCAAAGGATTGTCTTATCTCTGCTTCTTCCAGGAGAGACAAATTGAGCTTCCAGTAGCCTCTTCCCATCCGGGGGGTCTCTGTAACATTCAGAGAAAACAAAATTAAACAGTGGTCGGAGAACTCCACCTCAACAACAGACACTGCTGAAGAGATGGCTTCCTCCTTTAAATAAAACCTGTCTATTCTAGACCTGCAGCTACCCCTATAATAGGTGAACCCCGCGTGGCCTGGGGTGTGCCGGATGTGGACATCCACCAGGCGAGCCTCACTAGCTATGCTATTAAGAGCGACGCTATCATAAGTCAGCTTGTCTCTGGAACCTCCCCTATCCTGGGACCTCGTGACAGCATTGAAGTCCCCTCCAAAGACCACCTGCCGACTTGTAAAAAGGTAGGGCTTGATCCTCATAAAGAGACACTTCCTGTCCCACTTGGACTGGGGACCGTAGATGTTAATTAGGCGAAGTTCTTGTCCCTTCATGAGGATATCCAGGATCAGGCACCTCCCCATTTCTAACTCAATAATTCGTCGGCATTCTACCGGTGCGGTAAAAAGGACCGCCACTCCGCTATACGGCTCGGCCGCAAGAGACCAATAGGAAGGCCCGTGTCTCCATTCCCTCTTAGCTTTAAACACGGCCGCCAAATCTGGCAGCCTGGTCTCCTGCAAAAATAAAATGTCGGCTTCAACACGGCCGAGAAAATCAAAGGCCGCAAATCTAGCCGCATCAGACTTAATGCTGGCGACATTAATGGACGCCAGCGTCAACGGAGTGGGTGCCGCCATCATGAGTGATTGAGTTAGACGGCTTTTTTCTTACTACCTCCCTTCCCTCTACTGTCCTCTGAAGATGAACCCTTTTGCCTTTTCCCTTCAGAATTGGGGCAACTTCTCTTTAATGAAATCGAGGTGTCCATGTTATTACTGGCCCCCAAGGACCCACCCGGACCACCCTCTCCTTCGTCCTTGTCTCCTGACTCTGAGTCAGTCTCCCACTCTGAGGACCCAGCATCCCCAGAGGATAGAGACTCGGCGCCCCCTGCAGGCTGCTCCGCCGCCACCTCCAGAACCCCACCCTCAGCCTCTCTTCCCGAGGAGGCGGTCTCATCGAGGGTGAGGAACCGGTTGGAAAGCTCAACCAGAGGGGAGGAAGTTTTCCCTTCCTTAGGTACCTTAGATACGCCGCGTTTTTTCTTTTTCTGCTTGCGCTTATTTTCTAGCCAAATCCTGTTATCCTCATCCATACTCTCATAATGGGAGGACGTGGAGGACATGGCACCTTTCTCGCGCTCCATCCTCCTGACCTCCTCATCCAACTCATCATCCATCAGGGCCTCAGTAGCATGACCAGCCTCTGAGGAAGGACCAAGGGTCACCCCAGCAACCTGAGGCTTCCCCAGTTCTCTCCCTTTTTGTCTGGCTTCAAGCCGCCTCAACTGAGAAGGTGACTTATTCTTGCTTTTCTTCACAGGCCCCTCAGCTCCTCCACCTCTGCTGGTACCTTCCCCAGCAGAAGCAACCTCATGGCTCTCCTCCACTGGGGTCACAACCGCATTGGCAAAGGAGCGAGGACAACGGCTGAAAGGGTGACCGAGCTCACCACACAGGTTACACCTAATGTCCTTACAGGATGCAGCGAGATGACCTAGCCCACCACACAAAGCGCACTTCTGCACTTGGCAGCTGGCGCTAAAGTGTGTGGGGTCACCGCACCTGTGACAGACCTTCGGCTGCCCCTGGTAGAAAATCAGGATTCTGTCCCGCCCAAGAAAGGCTGAAGAGGGAATGTGAGCGACTGTGCCGCCTGAACACTTCAACTTCATCATGAAGGTCCAGGCCCCAGACCAAATGCCAAATTCATCGCGGTTTTTCTGAGGTACCTGTACAACCTCACCATAACGACTGAGCCAAGTCATGATGTCCATGCAAGAAAGTGACTCATTACGGGTCAAAATGGTCACTTTCTTGACTGCGTTTTGGCGAGACACTGCTTGCACAGCAAAGTCTCGCCATGCGGGCTCGTTCTTTGCCAGCTCATAATTCGACCAGAAGAGCTCTAAGCCCTCCGGCCGAACAAAGCTGACATCGAACTCCGGAGTACCATAAGGATGTATCAGGGCAAAGATGTCACTAGCCCTGAAGTTCATCTTCAGGAGGAGCTCCACCACCCTTGACCTGGGTGGGCATGCGTCACTGCCCCTCCAGCGAAGACGAACCACATTCCTACGGGCAGCTCCGGGCCCGGTTGTGGGTAAAGACCATACAGTCTCTCCCCCCCTTTTCTCTTGGAAGGCTGCCAGGCCATGCCTGTCTGTCCAGAAGGACAGATCAACCTCTCTCCCCTCTACAGTGATTGACTTTTCCCCTCTCCTGAGAGCCTCCAGAAGACGCCTTTGCAAAACGCTATTCCCAGAGTTAGGAGACAAGGAGTTAACCCCACTTGCCCCAGCGGTGACACCCGCATAGCTCCTTATGGGAGCGGCCACCACTGGGGGTGCAGAAGGTCCAGCACTCACACCAGGATCCCCCTGAGCACCATTCACCACCCCCACATTCACCACACTATGTGCATTACTGCCTCGCTTCCTTGCATCACTCACACCAGCTGGGCCAGGAGGACCTGGGGTTGCCTCGGCATCACTGGGCACTGGGGGTAGAGCCACCTCCATAGCTGATACAGCCTGAGAAGAGGCAGCTCCAACCCCGATCTTACTTGTGCCCTCTGCCTCATTGGCATTAACCCCTTGTTGTCCTGCTTTTCTTTTAATATTTGTCCACCGCTGCTCGCTGGATGCAAGAAGTCTCTTATCTTTATTAATTCCAGAGAGTCTCTTATCGCCATTTCCAGGGTCTGATGCACCGATACAAAATAACATTTTTCCTGCGCTCTTTCCCGCAGGCTGCACAGGACGCTTGGGAGGCGCCGCACCACAAGCCCCAGCAGCCCCATCACACTGCCGCTGCTCACCGGAGCTAGATGCAGCCACAGCGCTAGGAGCCACAGGAGCTACCGCCACTGCCCCTGGCACAGGGCCACCCCCCCCTCCCACTGGGGGGCAGCGCACAGTACCAGGACCTGCTGGATCGCCCTCACTGTCCGGCCTTTCGGCCGATGCCTTCCCTGCACCATCCTTGCTACTGCAAACAAGGCTGGTGCTCTGCGCCATGATGGAACGTGGCTTTGCAATCTCCCCGCACCCTGGCACCGAGTCCACTGCAGGATTCGTGCTGGGCTGGGTAACGGGGCCTACACGACAGGCTGGCACTGCTGCCCGCCCGGAGGGAACAGGGAAGGGACGAAACACCAGATTCACCTCCTGAGACGCCTTGATCTTCTTGACTCTCTTCTTTCTCTTTAGGTCGTCGTCTGGCATATCATCGCCGAAGGAAAAGTTCTGGAGGTGAACTGGGGACTCAAGCTGACGGATCTGAGCCATTAGCGCCCCCCCCTGGCCGCTGTCATCACTTTCCTCCTCCAGGTTGGCAGAGCCGCAGCCTGATGGTAATGGCGCTTGCTCTGCAGGCAGCCTGTCGTGCGAGGCCTGCTGGTGTTGGTGCAGGCCACCAGACGGACACGGCTGGTCTTCCTCATCCTCCTCATCATCGCCATCATCCGCCTGGACCTGAAGCCCCTTCAGCTTTCTTAACTGCTCCTGGCGCATGTCATCAAACCTGGAGTCGTTTTCAAGTTTTTCACGAAACGGACCACTGTGCTCGCGGATAAGATGACGCTTTTCCTGCAGAGCGGTGACCTCGGCTTTTAGTCTGTCTATGGTGTTAAGAAGATCAGACTTTTTCTTCTTAGTGGCCACCCCCGCTAGGGCCAAGGTCTCCCTTATCTCCTCCTGGAGCCTATTCATCGCCTTGCCAGCTTCCTCGTACTCACGGAGGTGCTCAGCAATCCGGGAGCCATAGATGGAAGCAGACTCCCGGGCCTTAAGATCACCCCATGCTTTTTGCACACCTCCGTGAGCACCCAGCTTTTCAGCTGAACCACCCAGCTTTCCCGCACAGTCACTCAGCTTTCCAGGAGGAGCACTCAGGCTGATGTTACTTGCCTTGATCTTCTGTGAACCGGAGACCTTGCGGCTTCCCTGGGTCTTGGGGGTGGCAGCCGAGGTCACATCGCTGCGTCCTTGGCTCCGGGCAGATCTTCTCACCCCTTCTGCTTTGGCGGGTAACTTGTTTCTCCTGCCTCCCGCCGGCCTGGTCCGGGAGACAGGAGCCTGGGACTTTCCTGCTTGATTCATCCCAGAAAACCCACTCCCTCCCTGGGGAGGAGAGAGCAGGCCTGGGTGGAGGGAGATTGCTCCAGGTGGTGCAGGAGCTCAGCAGCAACAACCACACCCGTCAGCAGTTCACAGCAAAATGAGTCAGCACGAACTATTCTGCTGCTGGTGCAGTTACTGTGTACATACATTACATTACTCATCCTGTACTGATCCTGAGTTACATCCTGTATTATACTCCAGAGCTGCACTCATTATTCTGCTGCTGGTGCAGTCACTGTGTACATACATGACATTACTTATCCTGTACTGATCCTGAGTTACATCCTGTATCATACCCCAGAGCTGCACTCACTATTCTGCTGCTGGTGCAGTCACTGTGTACATACATAACATTACTTATCCTGTACTGATCCTCAGTTACATCCTGTATTATACTCCAGAGCTACACTCACTATTCTGCTGCTGGTGCAGTCACTGTGTATATACATGACATTACTTATTGTACTGATCTAGTTACATCCTGTATTATAATCCACGAGCTGCACTCACTATTTGCTGGTGGCAGTCACTGTGTACATACATGACATTATTATCCTGTACTGATCCTGAGTTACATCGTATTTACCAGAGCTGCACTACTATTCTGCTGGTGAGTCACTGTGTACATACATGACATTACTTATCCTGTACTGATCCTGAGTTACATCCGTATATAATCCAGAGCTGCACTCAACTATTCTGCTCCGGTGCAGTCACTGTGTACATACATGACATTACTTATCCTGTACTGATCCTGAGTTACATCCTGTGTTACACTCCAGAGCTGCACTCACTATTCTGCTGCTGGTGCAGTCATTGTGTAACATACATGACATTACTTATCCTGTACTGATCCTGAGTTACATCCTGTATTATACCCCAGAGCTGCACTCACTATTCTGCTGCTGGTGCAGTCATTGTGTACATACATGACATTACTTATCCTGTACTGATCCTGAGTTACATCCTGTATTATACTCCAGAGCTGCACTCACTATTCTGCTGCTGGTGCAGTCACTGTGTACATACATGACATTACTTATCCTGTACTGATCCTGAGTTACATCCTGTAGATCTTTTATTTTATATAAAAGTAAAAAACATAACAATACAAACAAAACATAATATACAAAATATATACAATATCTTACCTGCTGGTCCAGCCCCATTCATACCTAGCAAAAACAATAACTTACAATACACCGAAATGATTAAACACCAAATACCACAACCCCCACCCAACCGATTATCACAACCTAAACCAAACCAATAAACAAAGACAAGCCACACCCACAAATAAACATAAATGACTATAAATATACATAAACCCACCCCACACCCATTTTTTTTTTTTTTTTTTTTTAAATATATAATAACAAATACACATAACACTACACTAAACTAAATCCCTCGCCCGCACCCTCCCCTTCCCCCAGACACTGGTCTAACGTCCAAAGTTTGCGTTAAGTAGTCCAGACCAGTGCCCAGGGTCAGTTCATAAGTCCACCACTATCACCCCCCTCCCAACCTAACACTATGTCCCAAACCCCACTATATACAATATATACAATATATACACTAATTACAACATAACAAAGAAAACAGAATACAAATTAAACCTGAACAACATTAATCAAAACCACATAAAGCCCAGGTTCGGCGCCTGCAAGCCCAACATCACTACATGCTCAGAACACAAAACAAAAATCTACAGTGTCAGCATCAACCCAACACCAGGAGAGGAGATGACAGACTAAGGGACACTAAAGGAGAACCCCCTCCAAAGGAGAGAGGCCCTCCCCGTGCCCCGCCTCTCATACTCCAGAGAGCGCACCTTCACCAGGTCACCCAGAATGTTCCTAACCACCTCATCCACCGGGAGGATTTTACGCTGCGTCGATACTAAACACCGTGCGTTCCACGTGTGGTACCTGACCACTAGACTGACTAGAAATAATGTGCAGCGGTCCCGGCCACCCAGGCCTCTGAATGCTCCATAGGCCCACTCCGCATAGGAGAGACCGGCCAACCCGGGCCAATGGAGGGAAGCGCCCACCCGGTTGTACACCTCTGTGTTAAAGGGACAATGAAGCAGGAAGTGGTCCATGCTCTCCAGCAGACCACCGCACTCCTCCCGGGGACAACCCCTTTCCTCAGAGCTCCTACACTTCAGATTGTCCCTCACACACAGCTTTCCATGGAAGCAGCGCCAAGTCACGTCCCAAAACTTCAAGGGGATCCTGATGGAATTCAATAAACTCAAACCCACCCCAAGATCCCGACTTGGGCAATCCCTGAGGGCCAGAGGCTTCTGGAAATGGGTCAACAGAACCCTCTTGTCAAGGACTTTCCTCGACATGGTCCTGATCTCCCACATTCCCAGACCCCACCGGCGAATCACCTTCAGAACCGGGGTAGCGTAAGCCGGAAGATGCCCATGCGGTGTACGGAGATCCTTCACTCTCCCTCCTGTCTCCCATTCCTGGAAGAAAGGCCGAAACCATCCCCTGCAGGAGTATACCCACGGAGGAGCCCTCTCTTTCCAGAGGTTTGCTACATTGATCTTAAGAAAGGTATTCACTAGGAACACCACAGGGTTGACCATACACAACCCTCCTTGTCTCCTCGTGCGGTAAGTAACCTCCCTCTTGATAAGGTTCAGCCTATTCCCCCATAACAGCTGGAAGAACAGACTGTAGACTCGAGTCCAGAGGGGTTCTGGCAACATGCACACACTGCCCAGATATATCAGTAATGGGAGCAGGTAAGTTTTAATCAGGTTAACCCTTTCTCTGAGGGTCAAAGACCAACCCTTCCACTGGTCCACCTTCTGAGCGGCGATCTTAAGCCTGCCATCCCAGTTTTGCATGGGGTAATCCCCCTGGCCAAATTCGATGCCTAGAACTTTGGCAGAGTCCTGGGGCCCTGGAAGAGTGTCCGGGAGATCAAAGCCTGGACCTCCCTCTCCCAGCCAGAGACTCTCACACTTATCCCGGTTGATCTTGGACCCAGAAACCTCTGAGTAGCGGTCAACCTCTGACATCACCCACTGCGCCTCCCCTCTCGAGGACACAAAAACGGTGACATCATCGGCATACGCTACCACCCTTAGAGTGGCTTCCGGTGCTGCCCGATCCATCCCGACTCCCACCAACGGCCCACGATCAACCCTCCTAAGGAATGGGTCAATCGCGAACACGTATAAAAGTGGGCTCAGAGGACAACCCTGGCGAACACCAGACCCGACCTCAAAAGAGCGGCCAATCCAACCGTTCACAAGCGGGAAACTCTCTGCCCCTGCGTACAAAACTTTCAGCCAATTGACAAACCCACCCGGCAGGCCATACCTCAGAAGGACAGACCAGAGGTACTCGTGGTTAACCCGATCAAACGCTTTTGCCTGATCCAAGGACAGCAAGTACCCCTTCCAGTTACCAGCCCTGCCCTGCTCCACTGCCTCCCGGACACAAAGCACAGCACTAAATGTACTGCGGCCTGGAACAGAGCAGTGCTGGGTCCCCGAAAGGAGCCGGGGCGCAAACTGCACCAGCCGATTAAACAGCACCTTTGCCAAAACCTTTCTGTCCGCACTGAGAAGCGCTATGGGACGCCAGTTCTCAATACGAGATCGGTCCTTACCCTTTGACAGGATGATCAGGGCTGACCTCCTCATTGACTTCGGCAGAACGCCCAAGGAAAGACACTCATTGAATACCTCAGTCAAGAGGGGAACCAAGGCGTCCTTAAAGGTCTTATAAAACTCAGATGTTAAGCCATCCGGGCCTGGCGATTTCTTGAGGGCGAGCCCTTCAATCGCCCGGCTGACTTCCTCTTCCCTGATCATCTCTGTCAAAACATCAAGAGAGGGGTCTACTCCTGGCTCAGGGACAGTTTCAGCCAGGAAAGCCGACATCACATCCCGATCTAGATCCTTCCTGCCCAAGAGGTGCGAGTAGAAGGATCTGACGACCTCCAGAATCCCTGATCTGGACCTTTTCAGGGATCCCGTACTGTCAACCAGTCCTGTGACAACTTTACCATTCACTGACATCTTGCAGTTTCTGTAAGGGTCGGGCGAGCGGTATTTCCCGTAATCCCTCTCAAAAACCAAAGATGCGTGTCTATCGTACTGACACCTCTTCAGCAAGGATTTCACTCTGGAGATGTCCCTCAACTACTACCCCAGTCGAGACGATGATCTCGAGTTTCCTCCTCAGGGCCCTGATACAGGCTGTACCTTTCCAGGCTCCTGAGGCTCGAGAGCTGCCGGAAGAATCTCGCCACCCTTTCTTGAGCATCTCCCACCCACTCTGACTTACTGCTACAAAGCCCAGCAATGGTACCGGCTCTGAAGAAAGTCCTCAAAGGATTGTCTTATCTCTGCTTCTTCTCCTGAGAGACAATTGACTTCCAGTAGCCTCTTCCATCCGGGGGGTCTCTGTAACATTCAGAAAAACAAAATAAACGTGGTCGGAGAACTCCACCTCACAACGGACACTGCTGAAAAATGGCTCTCCTCCTTAAATAAAACCTGTCTATTCTAGACCTGCATACCCCTATAATAGGTGAACCCCGCGTGGCCTGTGGTGTGCCGGATGTGAACACCACCAGCGAGCCTCACTGGCTATGCTATTAAGAGCGCCGCTATCATAGGTCAGCTTGTCTCTGGAACCTCCCTATCCTGGACTCGTGACAGCATTGAAGTCCCCTCCAAAGACCACCTGCCGACTTGTAAAAAGGTAGGGCTTGATCCTCATAGAGACACTTCCTGTCCCACTTGGACTGGGGACCAGATGTTAATACGAGTTTCTTGTCCCTTCATGAGGACATCCAGGATCAGGCACCCCCCATTTCTACTACTCATATTCGTCGGCATTCTACCGGTGCGGTAAAAAGGACCGCCACTCTCCCTCTCTATAACGGCTCGGCCGCAAGAGACCAATAGGAAGGCCCGTGTCTCCTCTCTTACCTTAAACAACGGCCGCCAAATCTCGGCAGCCTGGTCTCCTGCAAAAATAAAATGTCGGCTTCAACACGGCGAGAAAATCAAGAGCCCAAATCAGCCGCATCAGACTTATCCTGGCGACATTAATGGACCCAGCGTCACGGAGTGGGGTGCCGCCATCATGAGTGATTGAGTTAGACGGCTTTTTTTCTTACTACCCCCTCTCCCTCCTCTACTGTCCTCTGAGATACCCCTTTTTCCTTTTCCCTTCAGAATTGGGGCAACTTCTCTTTTAAGAAATGAGGTGTCATGTTATTACTGGCCCCCAAGGACCCACCCACCACACCCTCTCCTTCGTCCTTGTCCTCCTGACTCTGAGTCAGTCTCCCACTCTGAGGACCCAGCATCCCCAGAGGATAGAGACCGGCGCCCCCTGCAGGCTGCTTCGCCGCCACCGTCCAGCACCCCACCTCAGCCTCTCTTCCCGAGAGGCGATCTCATCGAGGGTGAGGAACCGTTGGAAAAGCCTAACACGAGGGGAGGAAGTTTTCCCTTCCTTAGGTACCTTAGATACGCCCGCGTTTTTTCTCTTTTCCTGCTTGCGCTTATTCTTCTAGCCAAACCCTGTTATCCTCATCCATACTCTCATAATGGGAACGTGGAGGAGGGCACCTTTTCGCTCGCTCCATCCTCCGACCTCCTCATCCACTCATCATCCCTCAGGGCCTCAGTAGCAGACCAGCCCTGAGGAAGGACCAGGTCACCCCACAACCTGAGGCTTCCCCAGTTCTCTCCCTTTTGTCTGGTTCAAGCCGCCTCAACTGAGAAGGTGACTTATTCTTTTGCTTTTCTTCACAGGCCCCTCAGCTCCTCCACCTCTGCTGGTACCTTCCCCACAGAACAACGCATCCCTGGCTCTCCTCCACTGGGGTCACAACCGCATTGGCAAAGGAGCGAGGACAACGGCTAAAGGTGACCGAGCTCACCACACAGGTTACACCTAATGTCCTTACAGGATGCAGCGAGATGACCTAGCCCACCACAAAAGCGCACTTCTGCACTTGGCAGCTGGCGCTAAAGTTGTTGGGTCCCACCGCACCTGTGACAGACCTTCGCTGCCCCTGGTAGAAAATCAGGATTCTGTCCCGCCCAAGAAAGGCTGAAGGGAATGTGGCGACTGGCCGCCTAACACTTCAACTTCATCAGGAAGGTCCAGGCCCCAGACCAATGCCAAATTCATCGCGGGTTTTTCTGAGGTACCTGACACCTCACCATAAACTGAGCGCAAGTCATGATGTCCATGCAAAAGTGACTCGTTACGGTCAAAACGGTCACTTTCTGTGACTTGTTTTGGGCGAGAACACCGCTTGCCACAAAGTCTCCCATGCGGCTGTTCTTTGCCAGCTCATAATTCGACCAAGATCTCTAAGCCCTCCGGCCGAACAAAGCTGACATCAACCCGGAGTACCATGGATGTATCAGGGCAAAGATGTCAGCTAGCCCTGAAGTTCATCTTCAGGAGGAGCTCCACCACCCTTGACCTGGTGTGCCTGCGTCACTGCCCTCCACGAAGACAACCACATTCCTACGGGAGCTCCGGGCCCGTTGTGGGTAAAGACCATACAGTCCTCCCCCCCTTTTCTCTTGGAAGGCTGCCAGGCCATGCCTGTCTGTCCAGAAGGACAGATCAACCTCTCTCCCCTCTAGTGATGTGACTTTTTCCCTCTCCTGAGACCCCCAGAAGACGCCTTTGCAAAACGCTATTCCCAGAGAGGAGACAAGGAGTTAACCCCACTTGCCCCAGCGGTGACACTCGCATAGCTCCTTATGGGAGCGGCCACCACTGGGGGTGCAGAGGTCAGCACTCCACCCAGGATCCCCCCACTAACATTCCCCACCCCACATTCACACACACTATGTACATTACTGACTGCCTCGCTTCCTTGCCATCACTCACACCAGCTGGGCCAGGAGGACCTGGGGTTGGCCTCGGCGTCACTGGGCACTGGGGTAGAGCCACCCCTCCATAGCTGATACAGCCTGAGAAGAGGCAGCTCCAACCCCGATCTTACTTGTGCCCTCTGCTCATTGGCATTAACCACCTTGTTGTCCGCTTTTTTAATTTTTCATCGCTGCTCGCTGGATGAAGAGAGGCCTCTTGTTTAATTCTCCGGACGTCTCTTATGCATTTCCAAGGGTCGATGCACCGAAAATAAATTTTTTTCCTGCGCGCCTTTCCCCAGGCTGGCACAGGACGTTGGGAGCGCCGCACCACAAGCCCCAGCAGCCCCACACACTGCCGCTGCTTCACCGGAGCTAGATGCAGTCCACAGCGCTTAGGCCACAGGAGCCACCGCACTCCTGGCCAGGCCACCCCCCCCTCCCACTGGGGGCAGCGCACAGACCAGGACTGCTGATCGCCCTCACTGTCCGGCCTTTCGCCGATGCCTTCCCTGCACCATCCTTGCTACTACAAACAAGGCTGGTGCTCTGCGCCATGATGGAACGTGGCTTTGCAATCTCCCCGCACCCTGGCACCCGATCCACTGCGGATTCGTTCTGGGCTGGGTAACGGGGCCTACACACAGGCTGGCACTGCTGCCCGCCCGGAGGAAACAGGGAGGACGAAACACACAGATTCACCTCCTGAGACGCCTTGTCTTCTTGGCTCTCTCTTTCTCTTTAGGTCGTCATCTGGCATATATCATCGCCGAAGGAAAATTTCTGGAGGTGAACTGGGGACTCAAGCTGACGGATCTGACCCTTAGCGCCCCCCCCTGGCCGCTGTCATCACTTTCCTCCTCCAGGTTGGCAGAGCCGCAGCCTGATGGTAATGGCGCTTGCTCTGCAGGCAGCCTGTCGTGCAGGCCTGCTGGTGTTGGTGCAGGCCACCAGACGGACACGGCGGTCTCCTCATCCTCCTCATCATCGCCTCATCCGCCTGGACCTCTAAGCCCCTTCAGCTTTCTACTGCTCCTGGCGCATTCTCAACTAGTCGTTTCAAGTTTTTTCACGACGACCCCTGTCCGGATAAGATTGACGCTTTTTTCCTCAGAGCGGTGACCTCGGCTTTAGTCTGTCTATGGTGGTAAAAGTCTTTCTTCTTCTTAGTGGCCAACCCCTGCTAGGGCCAGGTCTCCCTTATCCTCTCCTGGAGCCTATTCACGTCCTTTCCACTTCCTCGGTACTCACGGAGGTGCTCAGCAATCCGGGAGCCATAGATGGTAGCAGACTCCCGGGCCTTTAGATCCCCATGTGCTTTTGCACACCTCCGTGAGCACCCAGCTTTCGCTAACCACCCACTTTCCCGCACAGTCACTCAGCTTTCCAGGAGGAGCACTCAGGCTGATGTACTTGCCTTGATCTTCTGTTCCGGAGACCTTGCGGCTTCCCTGGTCTTGGGGGTGGCAGCCGAGGTCACAAATCGCTGCGTCCTTGGCTCCGGGCAGATCTTCTCACCCCCTGCTTTGGCGGTAATCTGTTTCTCTTCCCTGCCTCCCGCCGGCCTGGTCCGAGACAGAGCCTGGGACTTTCCTGCGATTCATCCCAAGAACCCACTCCCTCCCTGGGGAGGAGAGACAGCCTGGTGGATGGTTGCTTCCACCAGGTGGTGGCAGAGCTCACAGCAAACAACCACAAACCCTCAGCATCCACACAGCAGAATGATCACACGAACTATTCTGCTGCTGGTGCAGTTCACTGTGTACATACATGACATTACTTATCCTGTACTGATCCTGAGTTACATCCTGTTATTATACCCCAGAGCTGCACTCACTATTCTGCTGCTGTGGCAGTCACTTGTGTACATACATGACATACTTATCCGTACGATTTCCTAGTTACAAAATCCTGTAATTATACCCCCAGAGCTCCACTCACTATTCTGCTGCTGGTGCATCACTGTGTACACATAACATTATTTTATCCTGTACTGATCCTGAGTTACATCCTGTATTATACCCAGAGCTGCACTCACTATTCTGCTGCGGGCCTCCTGTGGTATATACATGACATTACTTATCCTGTACTGATCCTGAGTTACATCCTGTATTATACCCCAGAGCTGCACTCAGCTATTCTGCTGACTGGTGCAGTCACTGGTTCACATACATACAACTTATCCTGTACTGATCCGAGTTACATCCTGTTATACACTCCAGAGCTGCACTCACTATTCTGCTGCTGGTGCAGTCCACTGTGTACATACATGACATTACTTATCCTGACTGCCTGATTACATCCTGTATTAACCCCAGAGCTGCACTCACTATCTGCTGCTGGTGCAGTACTGTGTACATAACATGACATTACTATCCTGTACTGATCCTGAGTTACATCCTGTATTATACTCCAGAGCTGCACTCACTTTCTGCTGCGGTGGTGCAGTCACTGTGTACATACATGACATTACTTATCCTGTACTGATCCGAGTTACATCCTGTATTATACCAGAGCTGCACTCACTATTCTGCTGCTGGTGCAGTCACGTGTACTACATGACATTTTATCCTGTACTGATCCTGAGTTACATCCTGTAATACTCCAGAGCTGCACTCACTATTCTGCTGCTGGTGCAGTCCACTGTGTACATACATGACATTACTTATCCTGTACTGATCCTGAGTTACTCCTGTATTATACCCCAGAGCTGCACTCACTATTCTGCTGCTGGTGCAGTCTGTGTTACATACATCATTACTTATCTGTACGGATCCTGAGTTACAATCCTGTATTATACCCAGAGCTGCACTCACTATTCTGCTGCTGGGTGCAGTCAGGTGTACATACATGACATTACTTATCCTGTACTGATCCTGAGTTCATCCTGTATTATACCCCAGAGCTGCACTCACTATCTGCTGCTGGTGCAGTCACTGTGACATACATGACATTACTTATCCTGTACTGATCCTGAGTTACTCCTGTATTATACCCAAGCTGCACTCACTATTCTGCTGCTGGTGCAGTCACTGTGTACATACATGACATTACTTATCCTGTACGTGATCCTGAGTTACATCCTGTATTATACCCCAGAGCTGCACTCACTATTCTGCTGTGGAATTACAATAGAATAACCCCCTATAGCCCCTTAATGGTGAGCAGTTCCATCCATTCAGTAAACATCCGCATGGTGCAGCCTTGAGTTTGCGCAATTCTTATGTTGGAGTCATTTGATCTTTATTGAAGGTCAACTCAAAAAATGTGGCTGCCAGTTAAATAGGAGGAAGAAAGATCAAAACAGTACAGTCCATCAGTGGAGAGATAAGCAGGACATGAGGTTATTGTCCCCTTGTGTGTTATTCCCAGGGCTACTGTTTCTATATGCAGAGGAAGTCAGGGGCACCGCGTAATCCCCTTCCCATCAGATACCGCAGTGTGTCACGAGCCTTAAGGGATAGTGCTGGTCAACTGTGGCATGTGTGTAGTGGATTGGATAAGGCACGGTTCACTTAATAACATAGTTACTATTTGTTGTAAAACTGTGAGCATTTAAGGGTTGTCTGGAGCATCAGTCCTTAACAGTCAGAGGTGGCTATCCTTCCGCTCTGCTGAGAAGTGAAGACAGTTTGATACAACT
The DNA here is from genome assembly GCA_019512145.1 of Engystomops pustulosus. Taxonomy (NCBI): domain Eukaryota; kingdom Metazoa; phylum Chordata; class Amphibia; order Anura; family Leptodactylidae; genus Engystomops; species Engystomops pustulosus. The sequence goes on from CM033641.1 coordinate 14,181,540, forward strand.
AAACAAGTCCCTGTGAACCTGAACTCGTCAGAGATGTTACATCTAGCTGGTAGTTTGCTAAGGTGGTTTCAGTCTGGAGTCCAGTTCAGCGGAATATCTGCCCCCCATTATTTCAGATCATCAATACAAAGCTGCTGAAAAGGGAAAAATCAGAGCAGTAGATGTGCCCGTTGTAACGGCCTCACACATTAACCCCAGCAGATAATGGAACTGAGTCCGCTCAGAAATATATTTTTTATATTGTATATATTTGTTTTCTGTATATTTTTAATGAGGTAATCTTTTGTATCCTTTTAGTTTGTATACATTTTCATTTGTTGTGTTTGCAATTGTATTTTAAAGCATTATTTCAGATGATTTTTGCGTGGTGGTGCAGTGTTTTGCACTTGATAATTCATTAAGGAATTTTCCTCAGTTTCTAGAAAAACAGACGAAAATGTGCTCTTATTACAATGTTACTTCTATTTACTATGTAAAACTGTCTAGGATTGACACAGATCTCTCTCTCCTGTTTGTTTACACAGGCTCTGAGCAGGAGTGGTACCGTCCTGCCGCCTCCCTGCGGTAGTATGGGCTATGGCAGTCGATTCACACTCAGAGCTGACAGTAAAGGGGTTCCATCTTAAATGATGGTCCAACTTTATTTATTTTTTTTTTTTGTTTTTGTCTTAAATTTATAACATTTTTGTTTACCATTTCCCCTCGATGTAAATATTTACCACCCTCGCTCACTGTTACACCCAATAACCTATGGCATTCTATTTCCGCTTCTGAGATAGTAATTTTCCATGGACCCGCTCTTTACTATTCCCTAATATTTGCCCGCGCGCCATCTCGCAGGAGTGCGGGACCTAACAGCTGTGTTCATGAAACACCCAACCCCCCCCCCCCCCCTCCTCCCAAAAAATAAGCCTTTAAACCCCTGCAACGACCCTTCCCCTGGCTGCAATGCTCTAGCCGAGACGCATCTGAACCACCTGTGTGCTGAAGCCTGAGAAATGAAATCTCAATGCAGTCCTGACGATGGTGAAGGGGCTTTCCACCCCGCGCCCCTCAGTCAATCCAGAAGCAATGTGGCGATTCCGGTTCTGTGCTTGTCTGCCGGCTCATTGTGTTTTGACTAAGGGGTTGAAAGATTTAGTGACTGCAGTCTACGCTCAGCATGTTATAATGCAGCGAGTATTTCAGTTCGTGGTTTTATGTGTCCCGGCGTCCCCGCCCCAGCGCCTCTATATATGTTGTGTGATCACCTGATAAACCCCCTTGGATTTGGATACGGTGCCCCAAATTGTCTTGTTACTTACTTTAATGCAATTGCGTTCATTCCCAGAGATCCTAGAGGCACCGAGTTACCAGTGTGAACTTCATCAGAGAACTGGCAAGTTCTGTAAAGAGGTCTGGAATAGACTGGAAAGGCCGGCTGGAACGTTACACACCCTTAATACCATTTGTCACAAACTGACCTAATTTACCAGTAGCGGGAATAAATAATATACGAAGAGCTTAAAAAATAGCAAAGGCGTTCTGGGAAGTCGTGTTGATGGGCTTTGCAGAAGTTTTCACTGACCCATAGGCAATGACATCATAGCCTGCTCCGCTACAGTGCTACAGTCTGCCAACACATTGCAACGCATCTACAATGCACGCTATAGGCTGTACATCGGGCTTGGGATTAGGTGGATACATGATACGGATCCTTCCACCCCTATCCATCTCATGCTGCTAACAACTCTGCTCCACCCCAAGCTAGTTCCTCTCACCAGATGTCGCAATCACATTAGATTTATCTATGTAATAAGCTTTGTTTTCTGGTCCTGTATCTATGTATAAGCTTGTTCCAGTCCTGTATCTATGAAGTCGCTTTGGTTCTGTCCTGTATCTATGTGTACTCTTTGTGTTTCTGGTCCTGGAGCTATGTAGTAAGTTTTGTTCTGTCCTGTATCGATGTAGTAAGTGTTAGGGTCTGTTTCTGTATCTATACCACGCTTTTTCTGGTCCTGTTCTTTCTTGTGTAAGCTTTGTTCGGTCCTGTATCTATGTAGGAAGCTTTGTTTTCTGGTCCTGTAATCTATGTAGTAAGCCTTTGTTCTGGTCCTGTATCTATGTAGTAATTTTTGTTCTGGTCCTGTATCTATGTAAGTGTAAATTTTTGTTCTGTCCTGTATCTATTAATAAGTTTTTGTTTGGTCCTGTATCTATGTAGTAGTTCGTTTCTTGTCCTGTATCTATGTAGTAAGCTTGATTCTTGTGATTCGCTATGTAAATCTGGGTCCATACTGTAGATTGTAGTAAACTTGGTTCTGAATTTGTACTCTTATATAATCTTGGTTCAGAACAAGTATCCATGTAGGAAGCTTAGTTCTGACCCTCTATCTATGTAGTGAGAATGGTTCTGTTGATGTTTGTATGTAGTAGGCTTGGTTTTGGTAAAGTATCTTTGTAGTAATATTGGTTCTGGTACCACATCTATATAGTAAGCTTGGTTCGCCTCTATTTTATTAGTGTCCATGATCATGGTGGGTGGACCAACTGAACCGCCTGAGCGATTGAAGTAAGCCGACACCTTGGAGTGGAGTCTAAGTGGCGCCTGGTACTCCAACAAGAGCCCGCGGTAAAGCGTGTTGGAGAGCTATGCTTAAAATGCGGGGGAACGGGTTAGCCGACCAGATGTCACGGGTAGTGGTCAAGGGAGGGGGTTTTGGGGTAACAAGAGACCACGAAGCAATTGAATGGGATGGGTGAGTAAAGCCTGCACTGATCACGAAGATTAACAGGAAACTAGACATTAAAGTCCGAACTGATGAGTTACATGGTGGGAAAATGAAAAACAGGGAAAGGGTGCGTGCTCCTTGCACACAACTCCATGCCGAACGCCGCCGATAACAAGAGACTAGTAGCAAAGCAGAGGTCAACAAGCCCAAATACAAGCTAAAATAGAAAAGTGCAACAGGAAACAGGAAGCCACCACGGTCGCACATATCTACCTCCAACGGGCGTTCGGTTCGGTCGCTATGTGGTGCAAGATGTATTACATGTGCTTGGTCTCTCATGCGTAGCGTATCTTAGTAACTTTGCATTCATGGCGGTACGTGGGATCTAATGCAAAAGACACAGTGATGGCATTCTGGTCCGCTGTACATAATAGAAAGCATGGGTCATGGGGAATCTGGGGATGTAGTGCTAATGTACTTCATACATCTTTGAAAGATCTAGAACACGGGTATGGGCTTGGTGTCTATTGTGTGATTGTCGTTACATAGTACAGTTTTCTATCTCATTCTTGACCTACTGATTAACTTGGACAGAAACGGTGTAAACGGCGAGTGAACGCCGCTGCAGCAGAGTAAAAAAGAGTGAAAAGGATGGGAATGGGGAGAAAAAGGAGAAAAGTGGACGCCCAATCCCGGGGGTAGGCCGTAAGGAATAGATCACAAGCGTGACAGTTGGTCCACCACACGGTATCCCTGACCTTACTAACTAGAGCTTGAACCAAGCTTACTATATAGATGTGTACCAGACCCCATATTACTACAAAGATACTTTACCAACCCAAGCTCTAATACAACATCAACATAAAACATTCCTACCAGAGATAAGGCAGAACTAATGCTTCCTACAATGTTGATACTTGTTTCTGCACCAAGATTTACTATAGAGGTACAATTCATAACCAAGTTATACTACGAATAATAACAGATACCTGGAACCAGCAAATTTACGAGACACACCAGAATCACAAGCTTACTACATAGATTACGGACCAGAACAGAACTTCCTCTCTAATACAGGCGCAAACAAAAATTTCCCTACATATATACCGGACCAGAACAAAACTTACTACCTCGAAACAGAACCCATATACGAAACGGACAACACAAATTACTACATTTTGGTTTGGGCCGAATTCGATGCCGAGAACTTTGGCGGAGTCCTGGGGCCCTGGAAGAGTGTCCGGGAGATCAAAGCCTGGATCCCCCTCTCCCAGCCAAAGACTCTCACACTTATCCCGGTTGATCTTGGACCCAGAAGCCTCTGAGTAGCGGTCAACCTCTGACATCACCCATTGCGCCTCCCCTCTCGAGGACACAAAAACGGTGACATCATCGGCATACGCTACCACCCTTAGAGTGGCTTCCGGTGCTGCCCGATCCATCCCGACTCCCACCAACGGCCCACGATCAACCCTCCTAAGGAATGGGTCAATCGCGAACACGTATAAAAGTGGGCTCAGAGGACAACCCTGGCGAACACCAGACCCGACCTCAAAGCCGCGTTTTTTCTTTTTCTGCTTGCGCTTATTTTCTAGCCAAATCCTGTTATCCTCATCCATACTCTCATAATGGGAGGACGTGGAGGACATGGCACCTTTCTCGCGCTCCATCCTCCTGACCTCCTCATCCAACTCATCATCCCTCAGGGCCTCAGTAGCATGACCAGCCTCTGAGGAAAGACCAAGGGTCACCCCAGCAACCTGAGGCTTCCCCAGTTCTCTCCCTTTTTGTCTGGCTTCAAGCCGCCTCAACTGAGAAGGTGACTTATTCTTGCTTTTCTTCACAGGCCCCTCAGCTCCTCCACCTCTGCTGGTACCTTCCCCAGCAGAAGCAACCTCATGGCTCTCCTCCACTGGGGTCACAACCGCATTGGCAAAGGAGCGAGGACAACGGCTGAAAGGGTGACCGAGCTCACCACACAGGTTACACCTAATGTCCTTACAGGATGCAGCGAGATGACCTAGCCCACCACACAAAGCGCACTTCTGCACTTGGCAGCTGGCGCTAAAGTGTGTGGGGTCACCGCACCTGTGACAGACCTTCGGCTGCCCCTGGTAGAAAATCAGGATTCTGTCCCGCCCAAGAAAGGCTGAAGAAGGAATGTGGGCGACTGTGCCGCCTGAACACTTCAACTTCATCATGAAGGTCCAGGCCCCAGACCAAATGCCAAATTCATCGCGGTTTTTCTGAGGTACCTGTACAACCTCACCATAACGACTGAGCCACGTCATGATGTCCATGCAAGAAAGTGACTCGTTACGGGTCAAAACGGTCACCTTCTTGACTGTGTTTTGGCGAGACACTGCTTGCACAGCAAAGTCTCGCCAGCCAGGCTCGTTCTTTGCCAGCTCATAATTCGACCAGAAGAGCTCTAAGCCCTCCGGCCGGACAAAGCTGACATCGAACTCCGGAGTACCATAAGGATGTATCAGGGCAAAGATGTCACTAGCCCTGAAGTTCATCTTCAGGAGGAGCTCCACCACCCTTGACCTGGGTGGGCATGCGTCACTGCCCCTCCAGCGAAGACGAACCACATTCCTACGGGGAAACGAACTGTAAAATGTTGATCCCGATTCTGGTGTTAAATCTGGTCATATACGTTAGATGTAGGTTGCCAAATCCAACACTTTCAATGAGATACCTCCTCACTCATCCCCAAAATATCAAGATCAGCTGGATTTTAACTATTCAATCGTTTTGTTTTCGGGGAGGTAGAGGTGTCTCTCATCTCTTCATATAGGATTCCAATGAAATGACTGCACTCATTTATGGTCAGCCGGCCAAGATAGTATCAGCCGAAAATGAAAGGGTATGGACAACTTTGGAAAAGCCAGTTGACTGCTTCATGGGCCAATTTCTCTATGTAGGACAACCACTTTCTGAATCTCCTCTATTGACGGAACCTCCATTGTTTCCATATGTCAGTGATGGCGAACCTTTTGGAGACCGAGTGCCGAAGCTACAACCAAAACCCACTTTTATGTCGCAAAGTGCCATCATGACAATTTAAGCAGTAACTTATTGATCCCTTCTGTATCACAGGTTTTAATCGTATTGGTGTCCTGAGTTCACCAATACAATAGAAAGATGGAGAAATTTGGATTGTAGCTTCCCTCCAGGGTCCCCTGAAGAGGAAGAATCAGGGGACCCAGAGCAGGAGCTCCAATGACAACCCATCTCTATCCAGCCCTTCCCACTCCTCCTGTAGTCCTGGCAGCCAAGGATGTTGCTTTAAAATAGCCCTGAGCGTGGCACGTCTTGGGCTGTCTTGGACCACAGGAGAAAGCCTTGAGTCCTAGCTGGCATACTCTGTTTTGGGGTTGATGACCTGGGTGCCCACAGAGAGGGTTCCGAGTGCCACCTCTGGCACCCGTGCCATAGGTTCGCCACCACTGCTATAGGGTATGGACCATGTGTCAGTTGAAAGAGATTTGGTGATCATTATTATAAAATTATAATCATAATGCAAGTCACATAGAACTGCTCTCTCAGAATTTTACTGGAATTTACACTTCATTTGGATGGAGGTAAAAATTTCATATTTTTTCACAATGCTGCCAAGTACACACACAATTCTAGCCTTCTTTAGTAAGCCTCTGCATGGGGCTGATACAAGGAATATGACCTGGATTTCACCCATTCACCTCTTACTTCCCTCAATGGTGCAGCTAGAATAATATTACTCATTTAAGGGAAACAGTCATGACCAATCCGACAGGATTATTCACCGGTCAGTGCTAATGAATGGAGTCGTCAACATTAAAAAGTGCCAAAGAAAGTAGACATTTTTACAATAAAATGTTGTAAATATTTTTTGATAGTAAAAATCTTTATACCACCATCTGTGGAACCTTAAACCAGATTATGAAGGCTGATGGTTACATCATTCATCTGTTAAATGGATCAGATGTTTAAAGGGGTGGCCAAGACATTAAACATTTTTGAAAAAAAACAGAAAAGATTAAAAATTGATAAAACAAGTAATATTCTCCTCACCAATCTCTGATGCTTCACAAGGTTTCCTTCTGTTCTCTATTTCCTGTCCTATTGGGCAGGAAATTCCACCAAACCAATCACAGAATGAGGCAGGTTCCTACTGCATTTAGCGATTGGTAGAGAGGTCATTTCCTGTTCGTCAAAAGGAAGCAGGAAATGAAGACTGGTGGGAACCACATGAAACATCAGAATGGGAGCCCCAATAATCAACGAGGAGTCTATGACCTTCTTTATTATTGGCTGTATAACCCCTTTAATATTAAATATGGCATTAGGCAGAGGTCTGTATTATGGATGTGCCGTCAACCAAATTTATCATCAATTTTGGTTCAATAGAGCTGCCGTAGATTATAGGCCACATCTAATATTCAAACAGTAAGGGGGGAAACCCCAACATTTACCAAACACTTAACACACCGAATGTTTCTTTTTGTAAATTAGAAATGAATGTACTCACCAATTACAATGAGTGTGTAATTGACATTCACGCTTCCAAATCCATTGGTGGCCTTGCAGATGTAGCTTCCCGCGTCCTCGCTTTCCACCTCTTTAATTTTTAGACCTTGAACGTAAGCCCTAAACCTGGTCCAACCACTATGGATTGAACGACCATCTTTCATCCACATAGTAAGAGGAGGGGGATCACCTTCAACCGGACACAGCAGTTTGATGGTTCTTCCTAATCTCACCGTTTGTCTGTGGATCACTTTGTCTGAAATGCGTGGGGGACCTACAGAGAAAGGAACACAAAAATTGTCATTTATATGTACACCTCGTTTTTAGAATTACGTATTATTTTCAAGTCTATACTGTTGGATGTAAAATATTGGAGTCTTAGGTGAGATCTAAGAGATCCGGGGTTGTTGGTGCCCCGGGACTTTAATTTTCGACCACCTTAATGTTATATAATTACTACGTGCAAGGGGACAAGGACTCGTTCAGATTTATTTCAGTTGAAAAACGAGAGTTTTTGTTGTATTTTAATTTAAAAAATATATAAAAAATATATAAAAATGAGTTAAACATTATTTTATTTGGAGTTGGGTTCTTGTCTTTGTCAGCGCTGAGCCAGCACAGTGCAGAGAGGCGATTATGGACGCTTCATGTGGTTTTATACTTTGATGCGCCTACGTTGCACTTTATAGCAACGTGATACACTTCAATTCCGCGTGTGCTTGCTAAATCGCAAGCCCTCCGGTTGCTAACTATTTTTCACGTTCAGATGCCCACTGGCACAGGTTCCCCAACCTGTGTTGTACACAGAAGAAAACTTTAAAAAAATATATATATTGATACAAAAAAAAAAGTACAAATTCCAAAAACATTTTGGCGGTACAAGGTCCAGTAAGGACAACTTTTTTGTAAGAATTTTTATTATACTGTTTATTGAAAAATTGTAAGCCTAGTGCTTCACTACTGGAAAACTGGACAGCAGCCTACAATCTGTACAAGGGTTCAGCCAACATGTGAGATGAGATAGCTTGGTCCATACTTGGTATTAGAGCGTGACTGCACCTATACAAATCCACCTCTAAATTATTGTACCCAAAACTGTAATGATAACAGGTCATATTCTCAAAAAATCTACTTTTCCATTGGAAAATTACATAATGGGGCAGATCTACTTACCCGGTCCATTCGCGATCCAGCGGCAGGTTCTCCGACGCTGATTCGTGTCTTCCGGTAATTCACTAACGTAGTCCCCCCGATGTCCACTAGGTGTCGCTGCTGCGCTGAAGTTCGTCGGAGTTTCACCAAGCTAGGCCTGGTGCAGGTAAGCGCGTGTCAAGCAATCCTTTTTTTTTTTAAATGCAGCGGTTTTTCCGAATCTGTCGGCGCCGATGCGCCACAATCCGAACGCGTGCGCCAAAACCCCGGCGCAATTCAGAGAAAATCGTCGCAAAACGGAAAAATTTGGGTAACCCGCCGGAAAAAACACGATTCGGGCCCTTAGTAAATGACCCCCAATATTTTACTGTTGTTGACTGTAAGGAGATGTTTTTGTAGGTGTCATAGGTTCTGATGGCCCCAGGATCCTTATGAATTAGGCAATGTCTCTACGTAGAGTTCATCTCAAGTTGGAGGACACCGCACTTCCAAACATTAGTGAGGCTTATGTAATGCTTCATTTCACCTCCGGAGGCACTGTAGTTTTATATGTGTAATAGGATCTCTGATCGGCCTCTCATCTGGGGTCACTTTCAACAGAAAGGGATTGCCAAAAATATATGGTTGAAGCCTTTATACCTTCTAACAGTTTAGACATAGGCTCAGTTTTTATTCAGTTACTCAAGGTGGTACAAAGACTGCACAAAAATATCATAAATGTGTCCTCCACGAAAACATATAGAAGGGTGTAGAAGGTATAAAACTAGGTTAACAGATCTGTGTTATTGATTTACATTGCGGATATAGCATCAACATATTGTACAGCAGTGTATATAGATCCAGTCCATGTCCTCAATGATCCTCACAATGTAATTGCCCGATTCATCAAGATTCAAGGAAATCTACACCCCATGGGGACAGTGCTGCGTAATCTGTGTGCGCTATATAAATAATGAAACCAGGGACATTACTCCTAGATCCAGGCACCGGGACTGCGCTAATCTTTATATATTTGTTATCCATGACCTCCTTCATTCTAAAATCAACTTTTAAAATTATACAAATTAGCCACTTCCCTCCTCCCACTGTGTACTGAAACTTTACATCAGGCAGAGGAAGGGGGGAATGCTGAGGGAGATGAGTGGGAGGGTGAGACAGTGTAATAGCCTGCGGAGCTACAGCACTGAGGGGCTCTGGGGAGTATCTGGCCCAAATTATTTTTAATGTTGATTTTAGAAGGAAGGAGGCCATAGATAACAAATATAAGAAGATTACTACAGTCACGGTGCCTGGATCTAAGAGTAAGTGTCCCTGGTTTATCAGGATGGATTGTGATGGTAGATTTTTATAAGTTTTATTACATTATACTGTTATTACAATAAACATTGGATCATTTAAAAACTCTAGACCATTGGAGAAGCCAAAATGGTTTTATAGCCCATAGGCTACGATAGTCTCAAAGTTATGTTTTTGATGTGGATTAGTAGTATAAAATGGGTAGATAATAGAGGCGGGGGCAAGAAAATTTGCCAGACATGGGCATCAACATACAGAGTGACAACCCTGGATACAAGTCAATGTTTATACACTGCCCAACCCAAGGGTCCCTGGCTTACGCTTTTCTGCCATGAGTAGTAAAATTAGGGCTCTATCCAGGTTCCTGCAATAGCCCAAGATGAAAGCCCCAAACTGGAATACTTTCCCTACATGGACTAATAGGAGGGACAGGGATAATAAAAAGCTGAGTGCAGATCAGATCAGTCAATCCAAGAGAGTACCTCAAAGACAAAACTGTATTCATTGGAATAGTCAGAGGAACAAACCAAGGTCACAACCAGATGGCAATACAGTACATAATTAAGAGGTAAAAAAAAAAGAATAAAATAGGTGACTCAAATCCAAGTCAGACAGCATATAAACAGAGGTAAGTAAACAAAATCACTGGCATGTATTTCCAGTCCCAAGGAAGCTTTATGGTTGGCTACTGAAGTTACAGAAAGGCATCTTAGTAAACCATTAAAGGTTTTAACTCTTGTCTACCTCTCAGTCCTTCACTGCAAGTAGGAGATGTGACAACCTGGCCACAATCAGAAACTCTTCCTCTGCTTAAAAGCCTCACTTTTCCCAGCTCCCATTTCATTGCATTCTATTCTTCGGTCCTTTATAGATATCTAGGGTAGATTCCTTACAAGACGTGAAAGAAGAGAAAGTTCAAACTATTTTAAGGAACAGCTTGACATCCTTAGCAAAGAGATCGGACGTGGTCATCCACAGAGACGAGTCACCACCTCTTCAAGTTTACATGGTTATGGCTATTTTAACTCTGGACTCCAACGAGAACCAAATTACACATGTCATATTGGGGCCTACCACTGCCGACAGAAGCACCCGGATCGGATTGATTGATTGATTTTTGAACTATTTTTTTTTTTATGCACTTAAGGAAAAACCGACCATCACGGATGTACCTAATAAGGTAAATCTGGTGGCAGGTTCATCTAATATATTGAAGCCCTACCTCACTTCTACACTTGGGTGGGGTATGTAATATTATATTTAGCGTTCCCCCTTTTATGTTAAATCTCACCCTTTTATGCTAAAAATCACTTCCAAATCCATATGTAAATGAGCAGAGTCACTTGGGGCCTAAGATGAGTTACTTTTAGAGCCTGGAGAGGGAGAGCCACTTTAGAAGTCCCTTTCTTGGATCTATAGCAGCTAGAACCATGCTCCTGATTTAATTGTCAAGATGTAATTGTTGTTTTGTGTGCTAAAGTAAATAGATACAGTTAAAAAACATTGTTGGGAATGTGATCTAATCCCTAACTATGTCTTTAATTGTCTTTAATTTTTATAGCAGCAGAAGCCTAATAGTGATGCCTTTTGAAAGATTCTCATTGAAAAATCCATGTCTCTAGGTGCTACAGAGACAAAGGTAGGGGCTTCTGAAGTGATTCTCCTACTAGAGCCTCTAAAAGTGACTTATCTCAGGCAAAAAGTGACCCTTCTCTTCTTATTTTCACTTGACTTTAGAAGTGATTAATACAAGATTTGACATAACAGATTGAATGATAGAAAGCAGATTTCATACTCTACCTCATAGGGATTCTAGTTTAGTCACATGTACGCGCACGCCACCCAAGAATCGTGAGTCTAAAGGGGAACACAAAAACCTATTGACCTTGGACCTCGGTGTAATAGTATTAATTTCATGTAACATAATTCCCCGCTAAACTTCAGAACCTTCTGGTGGTCCAAATCACTGCGCAAAGTCATCAACGTATCTGGCATAGGTCAGGACCTGCGGAACAGACTTGAAGTGGAGTGATGCAAGCTGAGGTCAAACATGGTTGATACGGACAAAACTGTGGCGAAAATCTTTAAAAGACACTCAATACTTTATTGCTCAGGCACCTACCTGTGGGGGAAGGTGCCTCTATAACCAGAGATGTGTGGTGATTAGTGAACTTGGCCCTATGATGGAATTTATACAGAACTAGGCCTCGGATAGCCACTGGGTTTAAGCAACAAGAAGCTGGATCTGTTAAGGAAAGGTAACCCCGATAAGATGTGTCGGCTGCAACTCCCACCAATGTAACACAGGCTTGGTGTACATTGCCTTACAGGCTGATCGGGAGTAAGGGCAATGTATCTGAAAAACCAACAAAATGGCCTCCTCGTGACTACTTATCAACCCCTGAGTTATCTGACTACATTTACTCCTAACTACTCTTACCATATCTGTACAACTAGTGCCAAGACTGGCCCAACAGACTAACAGAAGATCCTTTGGTCGGCCCAGATCCAAACTCAATAGAAGACCACAGTAGTACAGTAGAAGATAAACCCTAGTAGCATCCAAAGTGGGTTATTTTCCAAAGGTGGACGAAGGGTGGTACCTCGGAATGATTTTAATCTGGTGGTCCCAAGGAACCCCAGTGAGACACCCAATTTCCAAGTGCATGATCATACTTATCGTATCTCCTATCCCAAACCAACATCATTGAAACGGGGGCTGCCATAGGTAAAAGTGTTACATCCAATTGTGGTTTTCCTGTCTAGAATTCCTCTAGAACAGTGATTTTCAACCAGTGTGCTGTGGCGCCCCCTGTGTTTTGTTTCCCGGCAATGCGCAGCGATGCGCAGTCACGGCTGCATACAATGTAGGAGACGTGTACAATAACACATGCGCAAGGCTTGAAGCTCGCGCGACAAAATGACGTCACCGAGGCCGGCGCATCATCCTGAGAGCGGAGAGACTCTCGCATTTGCCCACCGCCAAGGTAATGCCACCAATAATGCTGACTATATGAGCTTTTGCCTGAGAATATGAACTGTTGGCAGAATACTCAGCATATGAGCTGGTACTTGTAGTACTCCAGCAGTATACTGCATATAACAATGAGAAATGTAAAATGAGAAATACTATCGTCATGAGGCTGGAGTACTACAAGTACTAGCTCATATGCTGAGTATATGAGCTGGCACTTGTACTCTGGCCACATGGCCATAGTACTTCTCATTGTACACCTTTATATTGCAGTATATGAGCCACATAATAATCAGCACCATATACTAAAAACAGGGAGAAACTGAGAAGTGTTGAGGAAGAGCTTCGTGTGCGTCTTTCCACCATTCCTGCCAGGATATCCCTTTTGTGTTTATCGAAACAGGCCCAGGTTTCACAATGAGGGAGTAAAATAAATTTAGAATCTATATTATTAACTATATGTATAATATGACTGTTTTAGTGTCATTTTGTGCTATTTTGGTTGGTGGTGTGCCCCAGGATTTTCTAAGTATAAAAAGTGTGCCGCGGCTCAAAAAAGGTTGAAAATCAATGATATAGAAGACCATCTCTAAGTTTTCCGGTGGTCTTCTCATAGAGTTTGACTGTATTTGTTTGTGTGGCACATCGCTGCCCTACAGGTACAGAATCTGCTTTTAATCATGGTATAAACTGTTTATATACACAGAGCAGAACAAATTGAGGATCACATAACAATTCACATCTCCATCTTATCCTGCTACACAATTAACCCGAAAGGGAGATGGGAAATCAATAACATCTCAATCACATTGTTCCTGCAGCAATTATAATCTTCTCAGAGTCGAGAGTTGGAAAAACAAAAGCCGAGGGTTGATGTGTCATGTCAGCCGATAAACAAGAGATTTTCTCCATTTCCATAAACACATCTCAGTGTTTAGAGATTTACACAAATTACTGTTCCTAAATTCTCCTGATGAGATTGTCGTCCCTCACAGCGGATCGGCCCCAGGCTGTCGGATGGAATTATGAGAATTTAATTCATGGGCAAAGACTCATCTTCTAAACCCAACAGGTCTTGGATATACATGGAGATTGTTAAAGGGGTTGTCCAGATTGGGTAAACCATTATAATATACCCTACTAGGCAGGTTCTAGAAGGGGGTCTCTGTTCAAGTTCCATGGTTATAAATTATAATAATAATTCCTTTATTTATATAGCGCACACAGATTACGCAGCTCTGCACAGAGCTTGTCATATCAGTCCCTGTCCCCAGTGGGGCTCACAATCTAATCAACCTACCAGTATGTTTTGGAGTGTGAGAGGAAACCGGAGGACCCGGAGGAAACCCATGCAAACACGATAAAGAGTGTCTCCTACTCGGCAGGACCTGCATGGTGTAAAACATAATTTTGCCTTTGAGGTTGTAATATAGAAATTGATGTTGTCTTATTCTAGGTATATAATGTAGATTGAGAAGGACTTGTTGGTTATGGTTCCAATTTAGAGAAGATCATGCAAAATATTCTGCCATGTTGGTGGCATAAGGGGGAAATAGGTGAGATTTCTGACTGTACGCCAGGACCTGGGCCTGTTTCAGAGCTTGTGGGGGTCATTTACTAAGGGCCCGTTTCGCGTTTTCCCGACGTGTCACCCGAATATTTCCGATTTGCGCTGATTTTCCCTGTATTGCCCCGGGATTTTGGCGCACGCGATCGGATTGTGGCACATCGGCGCTGGCATGCACGCGACGGAAATCGGGGGGCGTGGCCGAGCGTAAACCTGACGGATTCGGAAAAACCGCCGCATTTAAAGCAAAAAATCTGTCGCGGAGCTTGCACTTACCTTCACTCAGCCCGAGCCGGTGAACTCCAGCTCGTTCCGATGCTTTTCAGCGCAGCAGCGCCACCTGGTGGACGGCGGAGGAACTACCTTAATAAATCCCGGCCGGACCCGAATCCAGCGCAGAGAATGCGCCGCTGGATCGCGAATGGACCCGGTAAGTAAATCTGCCCCTGTATGTCTGATTTCAGGCACATGAGCTCTGATAAATACCCCTCAGTGTTTTCACATGAAGGTTAGAATACTCCCCTTTTTTGTGCTTTAAATATGAGGTAAAAAGATAGATTTGAGACATATAGGAAGATCAATAGATACCAGATAGATAGATAGTCAAGGAAGGGTATCAACCCCAATTCCCTACCTCAGAAACCCTAATGGTAAGGGACTACTGGTTGACAATCCCAACTCTGTAGATTCAGACTCAGAAACAGGTTCAGGGTTCCAGATCAAGTTGGGGTTCAGGGTTCTGAATCAGATTGGGGTTCAGGGTTTGGATCAGGATATGGTTCAGGGTTCTGGATTAGGTGAGATACAGGGTTCCGGATCAGGCAGGACACAAGCTCAGGTACTAGTATGGGGTTTCATATCAGGCAGGATAATGGCTCAGGTCTAGAAAAAAAGACAGCAATATTACAAATCACAGAAGAAAGTATAACCAACCCTGAGTGGACTGAGTATTGGATATTTAAGGCATTCCTGAACGCCACCCTTGCAGCTGACTGGCTCAGCTGTCCATCACTCAACCTATGACTGAAAACCCCCAGCTCAGAAGCAAGACTTAGATTATAATTGATAGTTTTGTAGCCCATACAACAATGTGTTAAATGTTCAATTTCCCAATGTCATCTGTATGGGGTGTCAGCGTTATGATATTCATGGATTTGGGATTAACTTGTACTACTAATCACATGTCGCATTAAATTGCTTAGCAACTTGTTCCAATAGATTTTCCACTTGAGAGGTTTACATTGTGTGATTTATAAGAAAGCAATAAGACACGACAGGCGATGCATTAAGGGATTTTGATGCACACCCTGGGCGTGGTCCGTCGCCCTCAGCGATTGGGACGTGTGGCTAAATCCTGTAACCCACACCCCACTATGTAATCACTCCATAACAGACCTGGAAGGAATAACATTGTTTCATCAAGAAAATGACAAATTATCGGGGAAAACAATTAGGAAGATGTAATAAGGGCATCAGAGGTGCACAACCTAGAAGATACAATGTAACTGTATGAGAGTGAAGATACATTGTATCAATGGATCACCCACAATGAAGGGGCCCTCCTCATAACACTTTATAATGCTTGTCCTTGAAGGAACTAGACATAGACATTGAAGACATAGAAACCTGACAATTACTCCCAGCCAAACAGAAGCATTAAAGGGATGTGTTGGGACAAGTACTAGTGGAAGGGATTGAAAATCACCCAACATTCACTTAAATGGGATTCCCATAAATGCACCCGACTGGAAGTTCTGGGGAGTAACAGGACTCACTTCATCCAAGAACTGCCCTCCTCAGACGTGGGACATTAATCTTTTAACATGCTTCCAGGTCCGAGGAGGCCAATCATACCTCAACCAGGACTTCTAAATGGACACGGCTCCAAAACTGGCAGTACCAAAGCACCATGGGAAGTGATAGCGTATGAGTTCTTTTTGTTCCAAACCCAAGCCTCCGTTACATGGAACTTAAAGGGGATGGCACCTTTACCTCATATTTTTTTAAATATTTGTGTAAGTGTGGTGGGCATCCTGCCCATCCCCAACCTTTTCACACACTACAAAAAACATGAGGTAAAGTGGGAAACCCCTTTAATGGTAGCTGAGTTGCAGTCAAAACTCCGCTATCACTCAGATGATGGAGCTGTTCGTCATCCACTTGAATCTGCTGACCCTATATATTCACACAGAAAACCCCTTTAAGGGAAAACTACGTTGGATGACAGCTGTTCCTCCTTCCTCCCTTTAGACATGAGGATTTGGCTCTATAAAATGTGCATCTATTTATATGGCTATGAGGTGTTCAATGGTTTCCCCTCTCATAGTTGGTGGAATGGGATGGTTTTAGAGACCTGAAGAACTTAATTCAAAAGGAAGCAACAAGCTTGGCCTCAGGCAACTAACACGGTAGTCCAGGATCTGCTCCCTCTATTTGGGTCTCCTTCACTTGGCACCAGTGCTCCGAACATGGATGTAGGTGACATCACTGCGGAGGAGTAACACAGACCTGGAGGACTAAACATCAGTTTTTATTTCAAATTGTAACATAAGTTTTTGAAATCCCAGAAAACCCTCTCAAAGGCTCTCTGCCCCCCAGTGTCCCCACCATGGCAGAGTGGTGTTTTTATAGACAACGACTCATGTGTTTGATCCAAACCAGTCATTCCATGCCGGCAATTCCCCAACACCAGATGAAAGACGCTGATCCATCATCACATGACATGGCGACCCCAGCCCTAAATAAGGACGATGTGATGGATAGGGAGGGAGGTATATACTGTATATATGAGAGGAACAGCTGGGAGGTTATTAATGTCTGTCATTACCTCATTATCTATCATAACATTACATTTCGGCAACATCAGATAACCCTGTGTTCTGCCATTCTCTATGTACCTATCTGTATATCCATCTACATGATATCTATCTATTTACAAATTACATTTTTTTTTTTGCTCAGCATGTACACTGTGCACCCATCTCCACAGAAAACATGAAATATCACAAGGTGATAAGTATTCAGCCCCCGGTGATAAGTATTCAGCCCCTGGGATAAGTATTCAGCCCCTGGTGATAAGTATTCGTCCCCTTTGCTCAGCATAAGAACCTAGTAGAAGCAGCTTTGGAGTTTTCTTGGGAAGATGCAACAAGTTTCTCACCCCTGGATTTGGGGATCCTCTGCCTCTTCCTTGTAGATCCTCTCCAGTTCCCTCAGGTTGGATGGTGAACATTGGTGGAGACCATTTTCATGTATCCTCAGATATGCTCCATTGGGTTTAGGTCCGGGCTCTGGCTGGGCCGGTCAGGAATGGTCACAGAGATGTTCTGAAGCCTCTGCTGTGTTATTTTAGCTTGTGCGTAGGGTCAAAATCTTGTTGGAAGGTGAACCTTCAGCCCAGTCTGAGGTCCAGAGCTCTGAAGGAGGTTTTCATCCAGGATATCTCTGTACTTGGCCACATTTATCTTTCCTTCCATTACACTCAGTGGTCCGGTCCCCCCTCCATAGCCTGATGCTCCCACCATGTGTCACTGCTGGGATTGTATTTGGCAGGTGATGAGCAGCCCCTGGTTTTCTCCACCTCTCAGAATTAACACCAAAATGTTCACTCTTCATCTCATAAGACCAGAGAATATTATTTCTCATAGTCTGGGAGTCCTTTATGTGTTTTGTGGCTTTCATATGTCTTGAGAGGTGGCTTCTGTCGGCAGAATCTGCCATAAAGCCCCGACTGCTGGAGGCTGCAGTGATAGGTGACTCCCATTTCCCTACTGCACCTTTGGAGCTCGGCCACAGTGATGTTGGGGATCTTCTTTTCCTCTCTCACCAAGGCTTTTCTCCCACGATTGCTTAGTTTAGCTGGTGGAACAGTTAAGGAACAGTTGTGGTCATCCAAACTTTTTCCTTCTAAGGATTACGGAGGCCACTGTGCTCTTAAAATTTTGAGTGCTGCAGAAATTCTTTTGTAATCTTGGTCAGAACTGTGCCTTGCCACAATTCTGTTTCTGAGCTTCTTGGGCAGTTCCTTAGATCTCATGATTCTCCTGTGCTCTGACATGCACTGTGAGCTGTGAGGTCTTATATAGACAGGTGTGCGCCTTTCCCAATCAAGTCCAATCAGTTTAATTAAACAAAGCTGGACTCCAATGAAGGAGTAGAACCATCTTTAGGAGGATCAGAAGGAAATGGACAGCGTGTGAGTGAAATATGTTTCACAGCGAAGGTTCTGAATACTTATTACCATGTGATATTTCAATTTTTCTTGTTTAATAAATGAGCAAAAATATCTACATTTCTGTTTTTTTCTGTCAAGATGGGTGCAGAGTGTACATTAATGAGCAAAAAGAAGAATTTTTCTGATCATACTAATTTGGCTGCAATGAAACGAAGAGCGAAACATTTTAATGGGTCTGAATACTTTCCCAATGTATATGGCATATACCAGGTGTGTAGGGGAGGAATGCCTACAGATTCTGCATCTACTGTATATACAGAGCTCAGGGCAAATATTGGACTGGTACGATGTGAGTGTCTCTCCTATGTGGTCTCCGCACCTGTGCTGTGCCTATTGTATGTAAATGACGGACACTGCGGGATCTTCTTCCTGAACAAACTCTTCTGTTACTAGTTAATCCAGAGGATCATCTGCTGCCCGCTGCTATCTCCTCCTTCATCCATCATATGTCAGGGACGAATATTCATGGGGTATTATGTTCTCTGCTACACAAGGGAAGGTTACATTGGTGACATCTGTGATCTGAGACCACCTCCGGAATGGATTTTGTCCATAGAGACCCCTTTGGCTTGGAGATTTATCTTTGCACAAGTTATACATAAAATATGTCATTTTACTTACTCTTTAAAGTTTTTTTTTTTGCACAATTACATTGCTTTTCAATCTAATTCAGTTTTATTCCACAAACGTTTTGGGAAACCATCAACAAGCTGCTGTTGACAGATCCTATTTTTTCATTAATGACCTATATGAATAATTGTGATTGTTTATTTCTGTGTCCCCTGCCAATATAGCAATGGCGGTCTCCAGGCCTCTACACATGAAAGAGACATTTGTTGGTACTCTGAAACCATCACTAAGCTGCTGTTGACAGATCCTGTTTTTTAAATAATGACTTATATGAATAATTGTGAATGTTTATTTCTACCGTTTAACGCCTGACTCTGTAATAGTGGCTCTCATTATGCCTCCACGTGCTGTAGATACAATTGTTGCTACAATGAAACCTTTATAAAGATGCTGTTGACAGATCCTGTTTTTTAAATAATGACTTCCCGGTATATGAATAATTGTGAATGTTTATTTCCACCATGTAGCTCCTGGCTCTGTAGCAGTGGCTGTCCTTATGCCTCCATACACTGTAGATACAATTGTTCCTACAATGAAACCTTCGTGAAGATGCTGTTGACAGATCCTGTTTTTTCAATAATAAGTTGTATGAGTAATTGTGAATTTCTTATTTTTATATCCTCTCCCTCTGTAGCTACCATGTAGCTCCTTACTGTAGCAGTGAATGTCCTTATGCATCCACAAAGTGTAGATACAATTGTTGCTACAATGAAACCTTTATGAAGATGCTGTTGACAGATCCTGTTTTTTCAATAGTGAATTATATGAGTAATTGTGAATTTCTTATTTTTATATCCTCTCCCTCTGTAGCTGTGGCAGCCCTGATACCTACCAAAGAAACAATTGTTACCACTCTGAAACCATCATGAAGCTGCTGTTGATTCTGCTTTTCCAATAACGGGTGGTATAAATATTTAGCTAAGTTTAACTGCAAAGCATGTGCAGCTTTGTGAAAGAGACAAGTCACAATCCCTCCATGCACTGAAGAAACACTTGTTGCCATCCTGAAACCATCAGCACACTGCTTTTGACAGATCCAGTTTTTCAAATAATGTTTTGTATGAATAATCGGGAATTCTTTATGCCAAACAATGTGGTGCCTATGGAAGCAATGTGTTACAATACTTCATGCATCATAGAAACATTTGTAGTCACTTTAAAGTTTAAACGCTATCAGCAAGGTGCTGTTGATGGATCTTGTTATTCAAATACAGGCAATCCCTGACTATAGGACACCAGACTTAACGGGGCGACCGGTAGTTACAGACAGACCTCTCTGACTACTGTGACCTCTGGTGAAGTCTCTGGTGCCTTACTTTACTCCCAGGCTGCATTGATCAGCTGTAAGGTGTCTGTAATGAAGCTTTATTGTTAATCCTTGTTCCCATGACAGCACAAAAATTTTGAAAATCCAATGGCCACATGAGAATTTTTTTTTTCTGGAGCTACAATTATAAAATATACCTGTTCCGACTTACATACAAATTAAAGCAAATTTACCATTTGTTTTCATGCATTATGATTCAAACTTACCTTGAGATTGCTGCAGTGACATTGATGCAGAAACATATCTTGTACAATCCCTGATCCGAGTGGTTTTGCTCAAAAAACAATTATAAAATCCAGGACCTTGGGAAAGCTGGGTGCATACCGTTCATAAAAACATTACACGGAGCTTCCTGAACTACCCAGACAGGACTAATCAACCTGAGCTGGATGACTCATACACAGCAGCTGGGGGCTTGCGTCGAATTGCCCCGGGTTTTTGGTGCGCGCGATCGGATTGTGGCGCATCGGCACCGGCATGCATGCAATGGAAATCAGGGGGGGGGGGGGGCTGTCAGAAAACCTAACAGATTCGAAAAAAAGGCAGAATTTTAAAAAAAAAATGTCTCTTGACACGCGCTTACCTGCACCCAGGAATAGGATGGTGAACTCCGGCGAACTCCAGCGGACTTCAGCGCAGCAGCGACACCTGGTGGACATCGGGCGCACTACCTTAGTGAATCGCCAGAAGACCCGAATCCTTGACGGAGAACGCGCAGCTGGATCACGACAGGATCGGGTAAGTAAATGTGCCCCATAGAGTAAGAGGAGAAGCGCTGGGGCAGCCACAGGAGCATCAGAGCCTCATTATCATAACTTTATGATTGTTTTTTTTTCAGCAAAACCACTCAATTCAGGGATTAAACAAGATATGTTTCTGCATCAGTGTAGCTAGGTATGTTTAGTTCATAATGCATAAAAGCAAATAGTAGATTTCCTTTAAGCACAAACCTAAAGAACTTATTGTGTATGTTACTGCTAGGGACTGCTTGTAATGGGTTATATGAATAATTAGGGAGGTGTAATTCAGTAACACATGGGCCCCTGTGTACTGTAGAAACAGTGAAACCATCTATTTGAAACCATCAACAAGTTGCTGTTGACTGACTGTAGAAACATGTGTAGCAATAGTTTTTATTAGCAAGTGTTTTTCATAAGGATTTGAATAAGGCTATATTCACACTGCCGTTGCCCGCCCGTACCGTAGCGGGCAACGGCAGTGTAATGGGGGGGGGGGAGGAGGAGAGCGCAGCTCACCCCCGCCCCTCTCCATAGGAATTAATGGCGCACGGCGCCGTACTATGGATAAAGATAGGACGTGTGCTGCACCGTACCGCTCCCGTAGGGTGCCGTGCGCCCATTGCTGCCTATGGGGGACGTATATCGGCCGTATATACGTCGGCCGTATATACGTCCCCCATACGTTCGTGTGAATATAGCCTTACAGTGTATCGGGGAGCAGGGGGGAGAGCTCAACGATAGAGTCCCAAAAAGGGTGCAAGACAGGGGAAATTTGGATCCTCACTTAAAGTAACGGTATATGTCCAGGGTCCATTTTGAAACCATCAGAAAGCTGCTTTTGACATATACTACTAGTCACAGAGTAAGATTACAGGATCCATCAACAGCAGCTTGCTGACAGTTTTCAACTGCAGTATGGCAATAGCTTAAAATTCTGTTTGCTCGTACGTGCTGAGGTCATTCATTACTTTTGTTATTAAAGAGATGTGTATACAGTGGCGCTGGACTTTGTATATTAGAATATTGTAACCTTCTTTCATGGGTTCTGTACGGACATATATGTCCTTCCTCTTATGCACAGACTCTCTTAAAATTCATTGTAATAAAGTTTATTGTTGATTTAAAACAAAATTCTGTTCGCTCAGTACTGGTACTTTTTTATAGAAAAAGACAGCACCAGAACCATCAATTTATGAATATACACTTCTGCTACTTATTGGAGCCATCAACAGCAGCTTGCTGACGGTTTCCCACTGTAGTATTGCAATACAATAAAATTCAGTTTGAGTGATGTCGTTCCAACTTTTAAAAGCATAGGGATCCATACCATCAAATAGTCAAAATACACTTATACTATTAGTAACAGAGTGAGATTACTCGATCTGTTAATAGCAGCTTGCTGACAGTTTTCAACCGTAGTAGGTCAATACCAAAAAAATAAGTTTGATCTGTATTGATCCAACTTTTAAAAACAACCAGATCCACATCATCAATATACACTAACACTTGTAGTCACAGAGTAAGATTACTAGATCCATCAACAGCACCTTGCTGACAGTTTGCAACTGTACTATGACAATACTTATAAAATTCTATTCAATCAGTTTTGGACCAACTTTTAAAATCATAAGGATGCACACAATAGCAGCTTGCTGACAGTTTTCAACCATAGTAGGTCAATACCATAGCAATCAGTTTGATCTGTACTGATCCAACTTTTAAAATCAACCAGATCCACATCATCAATATAAACTTACACTTACACTATATAAACTTACACAGAGTAAGATTACCGGATCCATCAACAGTACCTTGCTGACAGTTTTGGTTATTCAATCAGTTTTGGTCCAACTTTTAAAATCATAAGGATGCACACGATCAATTCCTCCATGTTTACTTACACTACTAGTGACAGATAAGACCACCGGATCCATTAACAGCAGCTGGCGGCGTTTCTAGTAGAATTGTGAAAAGTGATCAAACAACAGCAAAAATAATCAGGTCCTCAGGTCCACAGGGACAGTATGAAGTCCCGCGCACACATGTTTAGTCCACAGTAAAGCGGTTATCCCAAACATGCCTAAAAATCACCTGTTAGAAAAATTGGTGTGGGGACCCTGTGGCCCCCATCCTTACTCAAGCTTCGTTTCACTCATTTTCATCAGCGGATCATATGATGAAAGGGAGGCCTGCTGTGTGCGGCTATCATTACCCCAGTATAAACAGTATAGACTCAAGCCCCGGAAATAATCCGGCATACATATTGTGTCTAGCATGCATGTCTGCTGAGGAGGGTCCGCACGGGTCTGTTGTGTTGTGCATGCTCTATAAGGACCTACTATGACTGGCTTAATTGGGAAACGTGCCACCTTGTCCCAGGTTGTATCCGGTACTACAGCTTGACCCTAGAACAGGGACTCTGCATACCCACACGTCCTGTGGGCAAGGGTGGCGCCATTTCCAAATTAAACCAGCCATGTTATTAAATGGGACAACCCCTTAAAGGACTGTCTTATGATAACAACATTATATGTAGACTCTATGTTTTACTAAATTCCTCTTTATGGCCAAGAGGGACATCCATCTTGAGGTTAGAGAAGCTGATCAGGCTGTCGTATAAGTGCATCATTTGACAAACATGGCTCCATATTGTAAAAACGCTGCCACCCTTACCGGAGGTTGTATGCGGTTTGCAGCTCAATTCAGTAGAGCTGTAATACTATGCTCACCTGCGGACAGGTGTTTTTAAACAACTAGACATCCTTTAAAACTGTCACTGATCACAACAGCCTTGATCAGCTCTGTTGTCTAATGGGAGTCTTAAGTATCAAAAAAATCCTAGTTATGCCTCATCATAGGCTCAGGGTGCCGCTCTGCCTCTCAGCCATGCTTTACACTGCGGCACTCTTTATTGTCCTGAATAAATAATTCATGAAATTTCAGGTGTTTTATACAGGACAACATAACATGGCAGTTTCCCCCCTAAAAACAGCGCCGCCATTAGCCACAGTTTCTGTGTGGTATCACAGCTCACTTTATCTATGATAGTAGCACCTAGACAGAATGGCGCCGCTTATGAAAAAGCTGGGATGTTATTCTGATGCAGAACATCCCCTTTAGAATGTACAGGAGGTTTTCACTGAGGGAAACCCAAATTTTGCGATGAGTGATTATTGCTAGATCTGAACTTTGATATCTGTGAAGGTAGATGACAACTCAGTTCAGCTAATCTGCTGTCTGGCCCCTTTAAGATAAAAAAAGCTAAAAGATCCAGCTCTGCTATGTTTGTATAGTGAGGTATCCTTTGCTGCCCCCCTGTCTTAGCAAGACATCGTAAGAACTAAACTTTTTAGGGACCATCACCACTCGCACAGCATAGATTGTCGCGAGAAGGGAGAGGGGGGCGAAATTTGTTAATAGTAACACCCCTTGGGTGACAGTGTCGTCACAATGTATCAGTATATGATGCGGTAACGCCCGGGTCTATCATGCACACAAGACACTACACCCGCGCTTTAACCCTTCAGACCAGAACCAATCCCCATTTGGTACCAGGGTTGAGCATGAGAAGAACGGACAGGGGGGGGGGGTATAACTTATGCAAATTACTGTCATTCATTAAAAGCAGGTGTGGACACATCTCAACAATTTAAAAGGGACAAAAGGAAAACTCGTCTCTGCACCGCTGCTCCTACATCCTGGCGAGTGCAATGTTTTATGTGGGTGCATTGTAGTGTGTCTTCCTCATGTCCCAACTTGTGTCTGTGCTGGAGATTGTTTGTATACAGATGTAGCAGAGCTGAAGAACAGAGTATCACAACTCACTCTATACACCCCTGTACTATTGTAGTTTGTACAGATGTAGCAGCAGTATATCACAAATGTATACAATCAATTGTTATATACAGATGTAGCAGTGCTGAAGAACAGAGTAACACAACTGTATACATCCCTGTACTGGTGTAGTTTTATACAGATGTAGCAGAGCTAAAGATCAGAATCTCACAACTGTATACAATCCCTTGTTATATACAGATGTAGCAGCGGCAACAAAAAAGAATCATGATAAGAAACCTGTTAGATACCATAAAAGCAAAAGAAACAACACACACACTGTATACACATCGCTGTACTGTGTATGTTATATACAGATGCGGCTGAAGACGGTAACAACAAACGTGTATACATCTTGTACTGGTGTAGTTATATACAGATGTAGCAGAGCTGAAGAACACATGTAACACAACTGTTGATACATCCTTGTACTGGGTAGGTTATATACAGATGTAGCAGGGCTAAAGAACAGAACAACACAACTGTATACATCCCTGGAGGAGTATTTATAACGATGTAGCAGAGACGAAGAACATCTGTACCCAACTGTATACATCCTGTCGGGCGTGATGTACTATACAGAATTAGTCAGATGCTGAAGAAACGAGAGGACACACACTGTAACATCCCGTGTACTGGAGAGTATAGACAGAGTATGCAGAGCTGAAGCCAACCCCAACTGTATACAATCCACTGTACGGTGTTTATTACAATGTAGCAGAGCTGAAGAACAGAGTGTCAAAACAGCATACATCTATATATTGCGGTAGCACTGCAGGATTCACAGACTGTATACATTGTTGCAAACCCTCAGCTGTCCAGGTTTGCAGACTAGCTGCACAGCTGCTGGTTTGTATCTGTTACATTGTATCAGCGCTATAGGATCATTAGGACTAGACCCCACTGTAGCAGACCCTCAGATGTGAGAAGCCTCTGAATATAAACCAGAATATACAGAGTCCTACTAGCTACACAATTGAAGGGTCATCACAATTATTTTTAGCAAGACGATCAACACCGTAGTAGCACAAATCTGTCATCATTTGCTGCAATGTATCAGTGCAGGGGAAATGTGTCAGTTGTGGAGGAATGAATGGCCAGGCTTGATGCAATTGTAACAAACCCTCAGATGTCAACAAGCAAGGAGTCGAATAGCTGCAGAGCGAGGCTTTCCATCAATTACATCCAGTGTACAGCCTGCAAGCTAAACCCACACTCCACAAAAATCTTTCGCTACAATGTATCAGTGCAGGCTCAATGGTATGAGCACTGGAGGATATTCTGGAGACTAGATGTCATTGTAACAAATCCTCATGTGAGAAAGTCAGCGCAGGTTAGAACTTTCCCTTTCACTACCGCTAGTAACAAAGCTGAGGGTTTGTAACAATTACATCCAGCCTAGAGCATGTGAGCTTAGCTCACCATCAGTAGGAATCTGGAATATTTTGCTACAATGTATCAGCACTGCCTGGAGACTAGATGCATGTGTAACAAATCCTGAGATGTGAGCAGCTACTGACAGCAAGCAGAGATCCTGCACACGTGTCCCCGGGGGATCGCTCAGGCTCACACACAACAGATTCCCAGTGTAAGAAGCTGCAGCGCACTAAGGGTTAAGAAATCGCAGGCGGCTATTGGCGGAAAAGGATGACCGCGCCCGCTGATTGGCGGAAAGTTTTGGAGTGGGAGTGGCTTGTGTTCTTGCTCTGCGGTCCCTGCAATCACAAAGCCTGCGGGGAGCAGAGAGCACAGAGCACAGCAGTGTGGCCACAGATCGGGGAGCCCGGGGCCACGACTGCCCGGGGCGCTACACGGAGGAGATCTAGTACATGTATGTGACACCGGGAGGAGGACAGGAGCCCGCACACTGCACCGAGGTGGGTGACCGGACACATCACTGCATATACATCACCCACCATGTGCTGCCGCATCACTGCCACACAGCGATCAATGTGTATAGCGCCCTACAGGAGGAGGACCACTTACCTCTAGCGCAATAGAGGAAGAAGACCACTTACCTCTAGAGCCCTAGAGGAGGAGGACCACTTACCTTTACATGCCCTAGAGGAGAAGGGCCACTTACCTTTACATGTCCTAGAGGAGGAGGACTACTTACCTTTACATGCACTAGAGGAGGAGGACTACTTACCTTTTAATGCCCTAGAGGAGAACCACCACTTACCTCTACGTGCCCTATAGTAGCAGCCATATACTGCCAATGCATCATATATTGTACTAAAACTACTCACCTTTTCATGTCCTAGAGGAGAACCACCACTTACCTTTATGTGCCCTTTAGGAGCAGCCATATACTGCCAATGCATCATATATTGTA
The DNA here is from genome assembly GCA_019512145.1 of Engystomops pustulosus. Taxonomy (NCBI): domain Eukaryota; kingdom Metazoa; phylum Chordata; class Amphibia; order Anura; family Leptodactylidae; genus Engystomops; species Engystomops pustulosus. Next base: position 14,208,852 of record CM033641.1, read on the forward strand.
CTAAAACTACTCACCTTTTCATGTCATATGACCTATAGGCTGCCCTGTAAAGAAATCTAAGCAACCCTTATATCATAGAGGATCCTATATGTATGAGCACGAACCTCTACATATAGGAAGTGCCATAGACTGTCCACACACCGTAGATGGTTCTATGATTACTCACCTATACAGTGCACTATAGAAAAAGAAAGTGACCCTTACATCGTAAGGAATATTATCTGACCTCTGCATGACGCATAGGAACCATACCATACACTATAGACTCTCCTACAAGAATAACCAGTCACCTAAACACATCATATAACCTATAGACTACACTAAAGAAATATAAACTGACCCTTACATCATAGAATATCCTATATATATTATCTCTAACACATAGGAGCTGACATACACTGCCCATATGCCATAGACTGTCCCATAACTACTTATCTATATATACAATATTACCTATACAAGTCGTATAGCCCTTACATAACCCTATAGAAACAGAAACCAACCCTTACATCATAGAGTATCCTATATGTATTATCACTAACTAACCTCTTATAACATATAGGAGCTGACATACACTGCCCATATGCCATAGACTGTCCCATAACTTCTCATCTATACGTGCAATATTACCTATACAAGCGCCTAGCCTATACATTGCCCTATAGAAACAGAAACTGACCTTTTACATCATAGAGTATTGGAGATGTTTAATCACTAACCTCTACATTCCATATGAGAACAGTCATACGCAATAGACTGTACTATAACTACTCACCTTTATATACTAGATAACTTATATAGTGCCCTATAGTAACAGCAACGAACACTTACCTCATAGCGGATCCCATAAGTATGAGAAGAAACCTCTACACGCCATATAAGAAAAGCCATATCATGCTCATACACCATACACTGTCCCGTAAGAATAACTATGCACCTATACATGCATTGGGCATTTAGACTACAGACGGCCCTATAGTTACTGCAACTAATCCTTACACCATAGAGTATCCCATATGTCTAAAAATTAACATATACATTACATGATATCATAAAAGAACAATACTACACAGAGGATTCTATAAGGGTAACCACTTACATATATGAGGTCATATGAAAACTGTGTCATAAAGTACCCTATAAATCATATAGAATGTGTCTCATATGTATAACCAATCACCTATACATGTCTAAGAACAGCTAAGAACAACCCAGAAAGGGCCATATAACCCACATGCTGCCTATGAGAGGAGCAGCTGAGCCATGTAACCCATAAACAATCCTATAAGAATAAGCATCAACACGTAAAATACCATATAACCAATAAATTGCCCCATACACCATAAATTGTCCTATATGCATAGCCACTAACCTATACAATACAGTGCCCTATAAAAACAGCCAAACGCTGCCTTATACCCTATAGAGTATTCCAACCTGTACAAGACCTTTAACCTATCTATAGTCATAATTTGTAGGATAACCAGCAATCCATAGACTGCCCTATGGGAATAGCAGTTACCCACATGTCACCATATAAATCATGTTACATCCCATACAAACATCCACTAATCCATATATTGCTATATACCATATATACATTGTATCCCTAGAATAACACATAGGAGGAACGTCCATAAATGGTAAACACATCATGTAAAATGCCATATAAACCATATATTGTTTAATTTAACCTATATAATATCATAAAGAAATAGTAATAATTGCATTATGACCCCAAAAGATAATCCCTTACCCATATAGAACACAGAACTGTACACTGCCCTATGTTTATGGGATACCCCATACAATCCAATCACACCATGAGTACCCCAGAAGGTAACCCATATACATATACATTACACATTAGCCCTATGGATACATTACAGTGAAACTAACCTATAGTATACCTAACAATCCACACACTACACTATTACTCATAATCTGCCCTATAAGAGAAATTACCTTAAATTATGAAATACTGGAATAGCAAAGTGTGAAACGTATGGAATCCTGAGAACATACAGTAACCTACAGAACACCGTATAGAAAAGATAGAGCTTGCTATAAGTATAACAGGTAACCCATAAATGCCCTATAAAAGTAGCACATAACCCATCATTCATTAAAAGTATATATGTACAGTAAATATTAACCACCTTACCCTACAGAAACATCCCACAATAGAGGGCACGCTATACAATTTTTCCATAATAGATGATTACCTATAAAACATCCCATAATAGATTATACACTTTGGAAATTTCTGATAATAGATGATGCCCTTTAGAAACATCCTATTAGGGTTCCCCATAGAAACATCCCATAATAGATGGTGCCCTTTAAAATGGTCCTTTAATTGATGATACCCTATAGAATGACCCCATAATAGATGGTGCCCCATAGAATCATCCTATAATAAATTATGCCCTATAGAAATGTCCCATAATAGATGGTGCCCTATAGAAACTTCCCATAATAGATGGTACCCACGTCCCATAATGGATGATGGGACCCTATGGAAACAACCCATTATACATTGTGCCCTATAGAAATGTCCCATCATAGAGGATGCCCCATAGGAATACTCCATAATAGGTTCTGGTATAACTCCAGATTATCGGAAGTGCTGGATTATGGGGATTGTGTTGTTTATACGCAGTATGGCCGCTCTGCTCCTAATATCATGTATGTTGTCTGCTCTGGGGGGTGACATATATGATGGGCCACATGTTGCCCTCTCAGAACCCTCTACTGGATTTCTAAAAATAAGTTCTTGGCCTATAAATTGCTCTTATTTACTTTAAAACCTCCTGGAATTTGCTATTTTGACTGAGGAGCAGGTTGGAGCCCCGTAGACAAGCGTCCTGTGTGTGTCAGGAGTGGCCGGGTGTATGCAGTGAATGGCGCCTTTCATCATGGCCATCAATGTGACTGCACTGTATGGGGAGCAGAGACGTATAGAGCACGTGGCGGTATACACCATGGGGGGGGTTAACCTATTATGGTTTAGGCTGTTTCATCCATTTGGGCTGACAAGGGGTTAAGCGTCTCCTCCCCCTCCTCTCTTCTTTTTAGTAAATTTGTTCCTCCAGATTGTCGATGTAATTATTTCACTTGTTGGAATGAATCCGTGGATTGTTGTGTGTCCCCAGGGTGGGAAGCGTTTACAAGAGCCAGGAATCCTGACACGGTGCAGAGAGTGAGAGTGTATGGCGGTGCGCTGCGCACCTCCGGGCTGTTTGTGCAGCTCCTCTGTACACCGGGGGAACCCATTGAGACGAGTATTGGCGGTGACTTTGTGTTGTCACAGATCTATAGGGCACACGTTGTCATATATTGTAACAGGGACGTTATCTGTCACTTAGAGTGTAAGCTCTGCTGCCTGTTATTTGTCAGGTGGTTATCCATATCTATCTATCTATCTATCTATCTATCTATCTATCTATCTATCTATCTATCTATCTCATATCTATCTATCTATCTCCTATCTATCTATCTATCTATCTATCTATCTATCTATCTCATATCTATCTATCTATCTCATATCTATCTATCATCTCTCTCGTATCTATCGATCTATCTATCTATCTATCTCATTCTATCTATCTATCTCATATCTATCGTTATCTATCTAGCTCATTCTCATCTATCTTCTATCTATCTTCCGTATTCTTCTATCTATCTATCTACCTATCTACATCTATCTCTATCTTCTATCTCTATCTTCTATCTCTATCTACTCTATTCTACTAGCTATTATCTATCCTATCTATCCTATCTTCAACCTATCTATCTATCTATCTATATCTATCTACATACTATCACATATCTATCTACTATCTAGATCTATCTATCTATCTCCTATCTATCTACCTATCTATCTATCATCTAATCTATCTATCTATCTATCTATTCATATCTATCTATCTCATATCTATCTATCTCTATCTATCTTTCTATCTATCTAGAAAATGCAAAGTCCAAAGCAGCCAAGCCAGTAGTTGGTGGTTGGTCAAACCCGATGATCCCTGACATGGGTCCTCGATACTAGTAGTGAAGAGGCAGCACTCAATAAGTTGTAGAAAAGTGGTGAACTTTTATTCCACACACAACGTTCGGTGCTTAGAAGGTGCGGTTTAGCCACCGAACGTCGCTGTGTGATGGAATAAAAGTTCACCACTCCTATCTATCTCCTATCTATCTATCTATCTATCTATCTATCTATCTATCTATCTATCTATCTATCTATCTATCTATCTATCTATCCAGTTGTGTTTGACTTGTGGCATTATGGCCCCAAAAACTACATTAAAAACAAAAAAATAAACCCTATGTTGTAAAGTGCACATTTCACCAAATAACTTTTTGTAATTTTTAAAACATTTTTCTAAAAATATTAGCGCCACAAACATGTTTACATCTTTTCAGGTCATTTCAGGTTATTTTATATTTATTTTCTAAATTTCCAACAAATTGAATCAATTCTATTTGATTTTTTTTTTAAGAGAAATATTTTTCAAGATGAGATTTTTGCTCTTTGAACAACTTTATTGTTGATGTTAATTTTTTTTTTACTTTTTGTGTTTCAGGTATTTGAAAGTCATTAAAACAGCGTTTTTCGTCATGGATTTCCAGTTCACTTTCCTTTTTGTTGGACTAATTGCATTCTGCGACTCGGCGCGAGGTAAGGCTGAATGCGGTAAACGCACTGTTATGTAGAGATTCAAGTAGGGGAGGAGTTTATAATTACCAATCAGATTCTGGATTTCATTTTTACGTTTTGATTTGGTTGGTCAGTGTATCTTGCGCCTCCATTCAGATTTCTGTGGTAATCAATGAGTTTTCTGATTGTAGCCATGTCTGTCACTGGGGTTATTTTCATTCATGATGACCAATTTTTATGGTGTTTTGCCTTTTTTTCCATTTTTGTTTTACTGATTTTGCAAATGAGTCTGGTCTTGCTTTGGTAAACCCTTTGGTGATGTCACCTATGGCGTGTGATTGTAATGAATCCGGCAGCAGTATTTATATCAGTAGTAAAATTGTGTATTTAATATTTTGTTGGTAGTTTTTTTATGTATTACACTGGATATCAACAAGAATGTTCTCATTCACTGACAGTAAGCAGAGATCCTGAAAACTATTTGAAACACAAATGGATATTTGAAATGTTCATTCTAAAACTAGGAAAACCAATTAAAGGGTAACTCTAGTAATAATTCTGGTCACGGGAGATGTTGGCGTGAGAGTGGTAGTCATTCGCGTAGGCAACCGTATAACCTTGCAGAGAGAGGCATCCGGTGTAACATGGTGGCATATGGTGTCCCGACATCCTCGCATGGTCAAACCTAGCATGCGTGTATATGTTAGGTGTCAAGAGTAATAGCTGTCAGACGAAAAAGCACTTGCCCTATAGCTATTTTAGGTGTATGGCCTGTATTAGACTTCCTGTGGTAAACATGGCTGCCATCATCATTGGCGGTACCCCTTTAACTGACTAGAATTTAAAGGGGTTTTATATGTGTGACAAATTGGGTGAAAGCAGTAGTAAATTGCCAAAAAACAGACACAAATTGTCGTTAGCACTTGAATAAATACCCCTTTAAGTAGGTCTTTAACCCATAAAAGGCCACCATGTCTTAAAGACAATGAAAGCAGCTCCACTAATGGATGTATCAGAAGGAAGACTTAATCCCCTTTTTGTTTATCCTGGGGAAAGCAAACAAACAGTCTTGTCATTCCTCCAAGTGTCAATTGTGACGGCTCCTGTGGTGTGGCACCTTTGTTATCACTGTCCCAGGATAATGGCAGCTGCTTAAGAGATCACTCAGTTATCTTGAAGGAAGCTGGACACTAAATGCTTTATGACCCTATGAGAAATTGCCTGGTTGGGAATAGATTGTGGTTTTAGTGATGCTACTCCCATATAATAAGGCCTGGGGGAAGGAAATTTTTGACTTCTTTGGAAAATTTACCTCAGATTTTTCAAAACATATTAATGGCGGGCACAGTGTGTAAAATGGTGTAGGAAAGATGACAAAACGGCGGCGGGGCAAGCTTTTGGCTGACAATATTGATTATTAATCCTTATCTGGACCTTTTTTGTCGTCCACTTCGAGCTCAGCTTTATTTTTGCTGTATTTGGTTGTATGGGCAATGAAACTTGATTGATAATAGATCAATGAGGCCCATTAAAGCGCCGAAGGATATTTTGGGAGGAAATCTGTGCGTCTGCTCCACCAATGAAGTGAAATATTTTTTGGTATATTCACACGTGAATGTTCAATATATCCGAATTCATCTTGATAATAACAATGTGTTTGCCGCCAAAACAGCCCCTTTGAGATGAATGGGAACAGATTTTCAGTCAGAGAAATCTGTTGTGTGTGAATATACCCCCAAAATAATCACATACCGGTGCTATGAGTTCCTCCTCTGTATTACATCGCAGAATCATGTTTGATATCAAGATTTCATTTATTCTTGTCTAATAAACTTTTTGGTAATAGAGAATATTTGCTAATCTGTCTTATATTTTCGTTACATTGATCTGAGGTAAAAATTTTACAACCATGGCGTCATAATCTTGATTATCTGTCAAGATATTGCTGTAGAGATCAAAGTCAGTCACATATTATTCTATTGTGGGATCGTTGCTGTTTATGGTTAATTTTAAACCCTCATGCCGGATTATCAGATTTTACGGATAATCGGTTTCTGGACAAAAGGATTTAGACTGTGAATATTTATATATCATCTGTTATATTGTCTTGTCTGATTTGAGTTTCTGCAACCCCTGACCTCCCCCAGCCGGTATTTTTGGCTTCCTTACAACCTGTACTTGATCTTTTAACGGTGCGGTTCACTTAGTGAAGCGTACAAAAGTGTGAAACTGCACAGATTGCTGCGAGAACAAAGCCCGAGACTGAGGAGAAATGGGAGTGGGGGGGGGGGGGGCAGGAAAAAAACACCCGACACATCTGGCTTAATTTTTGTGTTATGTTTTAGCGATACAAATTTCTACATAATTTGTAATTCATTTCCTGATCTGCAAGTTCTCAATGAAGGCGTTATGCCGGCCGTCGCTGGAATTCGCAGGAAAAACGTGTTGTTTTAAACTCCTTCCCATCTTTATACACTTTATGGAACAGGTGTCAGTAGCCCTGGGCTGAGCAGCTGCTGGTGCACTACATCTACAACACTATAGCATACTACAGCGAGTAGTTAGTCCTGTGACTTTTTGTATTACAGCCGTGACCTCGCTGTGGAGCGTGGAGGTACCTGGTACAGAAGTAATGTGACTTCAGCTCGGGGTGGCCCTGACAAAGAAGCTTTTGTTGGTTTGGTGTAACCTAGAATTTATTCTCTGAGCTCCTGTTGAATTTTTTTTTTTTCTGTTGTGAAATATTTTTGAAGCCTGGGTGAAATATCCTAAGCTAAGATGAAATATTCCCATCATCTTTCTATCATTGAATTTTAGGGCATCTAACTAACTCATCTGAATTGTTTTCCAAAAAAACTATATTTAGAACTATCGTATTATTCGCTCTTAATTTTTTTTTTTTAGCATTTTGTTAGTTATTTTTTTTCAAATTTAATCGCTTTTAGAATTTTTTTTCTTTTTAGAAACCGGCAATCCAGTGGCACAGTTTAATATTGGATCGATCGCCCGCTAGCGTCACACGTGGAGACTATTTTTAGAATTTTCCAGTTACAAAAATAACTTTTAGTATTTTATTAATCGGGGAGGGTCAGATGTTTTCTATCATTAAAGTTTTAGAGTCTCTGCTCTGGATTGGTAAATATAGAGTCGCCGGCCATAATTACAGGCGGCTGACCCCAGGCGGTGTGGAACACGGTCAGAGGGCTGTGATTTTGTTGTACTTTGTTTATTCTGGATCCAAACCTCGTATGGATGATTTGCCCTTTGCTGGTACAAAGGGAACATTTATTTTTTTAGCCTTTTTTAAAAAAAAATAATTTTATGTGTAACATTTTGTTTCTGAAAACTTTACCTTACAAATGCGAGATTATTTACTATGGATATATAATATGTATTAAAATATTGGACTCTCTTGGTTTTCTCTGCATTGGTGGGTGGTCTTGCCGGTCATTTCCCGCCTTCTACTACCAAAATACCATAAATATCTCATCTGTCATTATATGAAAGGGGTCACTTTAATTGTTTTGATCGGAAATATCAGAGACAGCACCCCTGGCACTGTGTTGAGAAGCAGGTGACATGTTTTTAACTCCTTTATCATGAGAAATGCCATGGAGAACACCTGATCTGGCCCTTAAAAATCTCTAGTTGATTTTTTCAAGAGGGACATGCTGACTATACCGCTTCTCTACAGAGGCCACTACTGGTGGCTTGGAGTATTGCGTACTGCTATGACACTGTTCGACATACAGACCAATCATGGTATGAGGTGGGTCACCACTTGGCCGCTTCCTGTTGCGGTTCCTTTCCATGGGCACTGATTGGCTGAGTGGTCATTTTTAGTTCTGTACAAAGGGATCAGAAAGCATCTTATTTATTTTTAACAGAATTTATGAGAAAGACCTCTCTCAACAGATTCTTAAGGGGATCACGGACAGGCTCCTGAAGGTGAAACACCCTCCTAAAAGAAATATCCAACCACACACTATGGTAAAGTCAAGCACTCTTGCTTTAGAAGTGAGTGGAGAAGAACATCTGTACCATGGAGCTTACACTCCATACAACACATATGACGGATGTGTTGTGACACGAGCTATACAACATCAGCCATAATTACAGCTTTCTCAGTGGGTGGTGCAGAATCACCCTCATTGTTCTATAAGTCGAGTTTCTCAGAATACCGGCGTACCCAGTAAGCAGCGTTGATCCATTAGATTAGCGATGCTCCTGTTGGGTACCGGTGCATAACCTACTGTGGGACTGGTGATGCTTGGAGCCCTGGATTTAGGTACAGGATGCAAATTTGGGACAGTTTCCCTAAATTGTTCTCCATAATTTGTTATACCTTGGCTCCTACTTTTCATTCCATCAGCTGATTAGGGTCAAGGTTCACCTCGTACTTATACAATTCTGGAATTAGTGTCGAACAAGTGTTTATCTTAAAGACAGATATTTAACTTTTACTACAGTTAATGGTCCTTCTATTGTTGGTCCATCTCACGTTGGTCCATCTCATGTAGGTCCTTCTTGCGTCAGTCCATCTCATATATTTACTTTGCCGCCATATCTATCCATATCTAGAATGATTCGGAATAAACCAATGACCTCCAATAACTCAAGGTTAATTTATATCCAAGCCCTTCAAAGCTCTGTGTCTCATTGGCTGGTAGCTTTGACTTTGGCTAAATCTAGTGGGTTGAGATGTAAGGCTGTTTTCTAACATTGATTAATGGTATTCTAAAAGTGGAGGCACTCCAAAGGAACATATGCGGCAGCCGCCTCCATAAATTAACGTTTGACAGTCAACCAAGGTTCACAAAAATGCATCTCTCAATATTTTGGACCTAGATCTAGACAGCTGATTCGTCAAGAATAACTTTTTGGATTGTTTTGGAAATTTTACCTAAGTCAAGTTCTAGAAAAAATTGTAATGATTTCTTCTTGCGTGGAGAAAACTGGCTCCATGTTTCGGATGATCTACCGGTGTGAATTCGACATAGTTTAGGGCTAATAAATTCCCCTTATTTTACACTTACTTGTCCACCCTTGTCTCTAAGATCCACTTTGTGTCTACGAGGCTCAACTCTTCACATGGCAGAAAATTCTGAAAGGAGCAATCTCCCACTTAATCTCTGCAACATAATGTTGTAGTTATGTTTTATAAATCTATATTTCATTACGTTTTAAGACGCCGCTTGTAACCAGGCCATCAAACTTGTCGAAAAGGAATAAAAACACGTCTGGGTTTCTTAATTTGGAAAAGTCTGCCATCTTTCCCCCGGTGTTTATTAAGAGTGGATTTCAAAGGAGATGTTTAGTTTTCCAGAGACAAGAAAAACCTGTGGCCATGTTATATGGAGACTGTAAAGAGATCTTAACCGGGAAGGGGGGGACCGCGCTGCATATAAATACAGCCGTTAATTAGACAGTAATTTGGGGGTGAGATGTTTCATATGAGGTTTCTACTAACAGGGACGTTTAAAATAATAACATAATTTCATAAATCTATTAGGAATATCTTGAATGAATTTACAAATATCCCTTCTAAAATTATTGTAATTATTTTTAAAGTTTTTAAAGTGACAATTTACCCATCCAGTCCTAGCGTACAGCGTCAAATAGTGCCCACATAGTTAGTAAAGCCACTGCTAATTTTGTAGGTTTAGGATGTATTTTCGAACTATAAGGTACACAAAAAATCCTTTGATTTTCTCAGAAATCAAAGGTGCGCCTTATAGTCCAGTGCGCCATATATATGAACCGTACTTACAGACAACAGCTGCCTTGAACTGTGCACAGGTCTGCCACCTGCTGGTCATTCATCCTTATAGTCAGGTGCGCCTTATAATCTGGTGCGCCTTATATGTGAACCTCGATGTTTTAGCAGGCATTTCAAGATGGTGCGCCTTATACTCGGGTGCGCCTTATAGTCCAAAAAATACTGTAATTGTACACAGTTTTAGTTTCAAGGGCAGCTCAGTCATTACATTTTCCCAAAACGGCTTGAAATGGACTCAGGACTAGGTCTTAAAATCCTAAAAGTAGAAAAAAAAAAGAGAGAAAAACATACATTAAGGGTGGATTTTAAGAGTCAACTGGTGTTATGGTGACCACGCACATTAGATATTAGTAGGCTAATGGTTGAAGAAAGGATGAAATGTCAAATTCTGAAACATTTTAGTCAAGGTTGGCCGTTATAGTGGCTCATAAATTTTTGATGACCCGGAATGTTATCGATTGTCCATTATAACCAAGTTTTAATTTTGGTGAACCTTCAACAACTTTGGTCCAGTGCTTGAACACCTGAGTAGGATTGAGAGGACCCGATCTGGAAATGTAGGTCCGGGGTTCCATTGCGTCCCACTCCTAGCTACTAGGTGTAACTGTGATTGGTCAGGGGGACACCCCTGGCCGATAACAGCCATAGCTAGTAGCGAGGATAGTAGCTGCTCAGTCACCAATCTGGCAATAATTCCACGTCGCGCGGGATGTATCTGAACCCCGGACGCAAATTTTAAGTTGGGGACTGCGCAGTTCTACTCCTATATGTATCTAATAATACAGGTTACATAATTTACACTAGTTTCTAGACTTGGATCTTTCAAAAAGTTATTTATCTACCAAGAACGAAAATTCCACGGCTGCTGTCACATACTGTAGGTATCAGAGGATCAGATAAGTTGCTCTACCCTCTCTCGGCCTCTAATTGGTATGTTCTTATCAGGTTTTCAGTCAATTATCCAGGGTTTGCAGGTTAATGGGGAACTGTCTGTTATGTTGGTATCCAAAAATATCTCCTACATGACATCAGCTACGCTCCCGCCCCGGTCAAAAAAAACTGGCTACATCACTTGTGACATCGAGTAACCTCAACATGTGTTCCCCATCAAGTAAAAATACTACTACTGCCACTTTAAACAGTTCGCTTCATCCAGTGCCCGTGCATAACCTGATTTGGCTTGTATCGTACTGTATGAGGTACCTTTATGTATACATTTTGTGCCAGTACTGTATCTCGTTTCCATGCCCCCCCCCCCCATGGTCTATAAGTATGACCAGGAGCTTAGAGAGCGCGACTTTATGCAGCAAGATCAGACGTGGCATTTAACAAGTTAATAGATGCCGTCTGACATTGTGTTCATTCATTTTTTCCCCCCCTCTGTTTAGTTTTTTTTCCACGACTTTTCCGAGTCAAATAAACATCAGCTGTACAGCGTCGCCCTGATTACACAGTCGTCCCATTGTATCCCAACAGAAACATATTATTCCTCCCGTGCCGTGAATAACCGAAAATTTTCATTTCATCAAAGACTCTTCAATTATCAGGAGGAAATCTGGCCAGTTTCTCTACGCGACCGTCTTCCATCCAGTGCGTGAACTTTTTTTTTTTTTTGCCAAAATTTGTAAATTAGGAACAGAAACTTTATTTTACGAAAAGGCTTATTCTGTTTTCTGTTCCTGCAGATATTTTTTTTTTCCTCTGCGTAACTCAAGAAGTCAAAGCGGTTTTCGTCTTGGCAGTCGTCTGAGTTATTCCCCCCCCCCTTTTTCTCCCCCCCCCCCCCCCTACCCCAACCCTTCTTTTTTTTTCCCATCTGGTAAATTTACTTCACAAGCGCTTGATGGAATTTGAGGTGTCGCATCACCAAAGGGTACACGGTATAAAGTGCTGACCCCCCCCCTCCTTCTCGAAAATTGCAACGACTTCTGGTGTTGGTTTTACGTCTCCGAACTGATATTCGAGAATGAAAACGCACTGTTTGTAAAATAGTTTCCCGTTACCCGCAAATATGACTCTGCTCATATATTCTGGACATTCTTTATGAGGCCAGTAAAATTGCGAAGGGGAATTTTGGCAAGCGTGGCCTCCTTACATGCCCAATCTATTTTTACAGGTTTTTTTTCTAGTCCTGGTCAGGTAATAACTTTCTCTCGTACAAAAATAGTAGCTGGACTGCAAGGATCAATTGATACCTACCCTACTTTATAATGAAATGTTTCTTTGTGCTTCTACACATAAAGTTATTTAAAAAGAACCCACCTTCATGTGACAAAAGTCTATAACTGATCACAGCTGCAGGGGAGGAGTGTGTTGATTTTGTGGAGGTCAGTGACCTGACCTTTTATGAGAGGATGATGATGATGATGATAGTGAGCTGGGCTATGTTATCATGGAAAGGACAGGGTTAAGTTCAGTAATCACTGCAGAAGAGTATGTTGTCCTTGAGGGGGAAAGTGACTTGTCCACTAAATTGAATGTGTTAATAAGCTAAGCATGTGGTAAGTAGATGTCATTTTTCAGGCAGGTGAAGACCACCCTGTAGCCAGGGGTGGATTGTGACTACCATGGGACCTGTGTTTAATGAAAAGTAAAAGCCCACCACTAGCCTAATATGTTTTTATTACTGCCTACATACGGTATCAGAACCAAGCTTCTGGAGAAGTATCAGAACCAAGCTTCTTGAGAAGTATCAGAACCAAGTGCAAACACAGCTCTGCCTTGCATCGGCGAGGGTGTTGCACAAGCTTCTTGAGAAGTATCAGAACCAAGCTTCTTGAGAAGTATAAGAAACAAGCTTCTTGAGAAGTATCAGAACCAAGCTTCTTGAGAAGTATCAGAACCAAGCTTCTTGAGAAGTATCAGAACCAAGCTTCTTGAGAAGGTTCAGAACCAAGCTTCTTGAGAAAAGAGGGGTGTTTCCTTCTGTCCACTTTCACTCTCTGTCGTTAAAGGACTTTTGAGGACCCTTTAAAGGTTAGAAGGACTCTCTGAATACACGTGTGTTTGAGAGCCAGCACCCATGTATAAGGAATACAGTAATGGAGTCCCTCCTCTTATTGTCGAATTGGGCAGTATCAAACTTGATGGGTGGTTTTGGGTGGCCATGGGCCTTCTAGAAGTCTTGGGACCTGGACTACCACCCAACACCACCATCAGATCTTGGAAATGAGGACAGCAGCAGAAGAGAAGAGAAATTGAGAAGTGTTAGATTAGTGACCGTTCTCGAATGATTGTGCCTGATTTATGAAGTTAGCGCAGATACAGGTATGTTGACCTTGTAGGTGGCAGTCAACCGTCCTTTCTTCTACTTAAGTGAATAAGTACAGTTCTGAAATATCGTGTGGACAAATAATATATTTTAGCGCTGGGAACATGGGAGTTTAACAGCAGCAGAGGAAGAGTGTGCTGAACGTGTTGGGGGGTAAAGTGACCGGTAAACTTAATACAGCGCAGCCTGGAGTTATAATGACCACATGTAATGGAGCGGCCGTATGAGAGCCATCACCACAGTATTATAAACAAGACAATAGTAGGTAATTAGAGGCATATTATACCCACGCTTCTATGTTGTGCGTTCATTAGTGTTGGTATTACGGCTCAGCGTGCGTTTATACGATGTTTGTTTTCGAACCAGTTTTGATTGAAGAAAAAACAGTGCTATAAACCAGTTACGAGTGAATGGCCGAACTGTATGTGTGAATTACTGAGCGCTATCTCAGGGGCCTAATGGCTGTATCATCGCTTGCCAGCCCCTGTCATTTCACTGACTCTCTCCTTTCTGCAGTGTGAATGCCTCAATGGTTTGCTTTGGCAATTAAGCAACCCTATTGTCTGCAGTCTCTGCCCCTTTCCAGGGCATGAGGATTTATAAGGTTGCCACTTTATATTCAGAACATGCAGCGCTCTGCTTATTTATCCGTTCCTTAATCTAGGTTACACTTTTGCAATTTTGATTGAAACTCTTACCCCACAGGAAGTGTGAACCTTCACCGTCCCATTCATCATATGAGCTGTTGTTGGTTAGTTGGCCAGAATGATCATAACCGTAGATTTTCGGAAGTTGTCATCCATTAGTCCCAGATTAATATCCATAACTATTCTGCTGGTGCAGTCACCATGTACATACATGACATTACTTATCCGTATTATACTCCAGAGCTGCACTCACTTTCTGCTGCTGGTGCAGTCACTGTGTACATACATGACTATTACTTATCCTGTACTGATCCTGAGTTACATCTGTATTATACCCCAGAGCTGCACTCACTATTCTGCTGCTGGTGCAGTCACTGTGTTACATACATGACATTACTTATCCTGTACTGATCTAAGTTACATCCTGTATTACACCCCAGAGCTGCACTCACTACTCTGTGCTGGTGCAGACACTGTGTACATACATGACATTACTTATCCTATACTGATCCTAAGTTACATCCTGTATTACACCCCAGAGCTGCACTCACTATTCTGCTGCTGGTGCAGTCACTGTGTACATACATGACATTACTTATCCTGTACTGATCCTGAGTTACATCCTGTATTATACTCCAGAGCTGCACTCACTATTCTGCTGCTGGTGCAGTCACTGTGTACATACATGACATTACTTATCCTGTGCTTATCCTGAGTTACAACCTGTATTATATCCCAGAGCGGCACTCACTATTCTGCTGCTGGTGCAGTCACTGTGTACATACATGACATTACTTATCCTGTACTGATCCTGAGTTACACTGTATTATACCCCAGAGCTGCTCTCACATTCTGCTGCTGGTGCAGTCACTGTGTACATACATGACATTACTTATCCTGTACTGATCCTGGGTTATATCCTGTATTATATCCCGAGCTGCACTCACTATTCTGCTGCTGGTGCAGTCACTGTGTACATACATGACATTACTATCCTGTACAGATCCTGAGTACACCTGTATTATACTCCAGAGCTGCACTCACTATTCTGCTGCTGGTGCAGTCAGTGTACATACATGGCATTACTTATCCTGTACTGATCCTGAGTACATCCTGTATTATACCCCAGAGCTGCACTCACTATTCTCTGCTGGTGGCAGTCACTGTGTACATACATGACATTACTTATCCTGTACTGATCTGAGTTACATCCTGATTATTACCCAGAGCTGCACTCACTATTCTGCTGCTGGTGCAGTCACTGTGGTATATACATGACATTACTTATCCTATACTGATCCTGAGTTACATCCTGTATTATACCCCAGAGCGCACTCACTATTCTGCTGCTGGGGCAGTCACTGTGTACATACATGACATTACTATCCTGTAATGATCCTGAGTTACATCCTGTATTATACCCCAGAGCTGCACTCACTATTCTGCTGTGGTGCAGTCACTGTGTACATACATGACATACTTATCCTGTACTGATCCTGAGTTACATCCTGTATATACTCCAGAGCTGCACTCACTATTGCGGTGCTGGTCAGAACGAGTACAGCTCTGGAGCATCATACAGGATGTAGCTCAGTCGTCACCACTGCTCTCTATTGTGCGCCTGCTAGAATATTTTCTCCTGAATATAACACTGTAGCCATATGTAGTCGGTCTTGCTTCCACTTCATTACTGGCTGCAGACGTCAGTAAGAATCCTGCACGAGTCAGAATATAATGTTATAAAGAATGAAAGAATAAGAAGCATTTGTTAAGTCTCTCCCAGCGGCCGTGTAATGAGTCTTGTTTATCTGTCCGCCCTTGTCCCCTTAGCTTTATACCACTGTTGGTCAGAGGAAATGAATTAACATAATTTACGTTTTAAAACAAGACACATAGTGAACCCCTCCCCCCCTACCCCCCCACCCACTCGGAGCGTGTTTACAGAGTCTGGGTCCATTTACACAGAACAATAACATGATTATGAGACATAGACTTTCTCCATAGACTCTCTTAGGAATTTGGTGCCTTGCGCCCGTTATGGTAAAATGAGTCCCTGCCGTCGCGGCTCGTTACAATGTTGTATTGGGGAGACGTTTTTCAAATAATATTTATCGAAAAGTTCCATTACTTTGCTCATCCTGGTCTCCGAGTTCACTAAGAGAAGTCATCGACAGAACAGGAGGAGCTCATGAGGTCTGTAGTGAGAGGGATACCCTGCGGTTATTACAGCCCGAGACAAAGAGGGTCCAGGCTGAGATCAGAAGTCAACTGCTGTGTACTCTCCAGCTGGGGTTGTTGGATTTCTGGAGCTCCTGGATAAGGAATAAATATTAGCGGAGGCACTGAAAACATTTCCTGCAGTCACCTCTGAAGATTTGTGAGCGCGGGGGGGTAATTAGATGGTGAACAGAAGGGGAGAGCGACTTAAGGTCAAGGGCAGATGATTAACAACCTTTTTTAGCAAGTTTGTAACAACAGGCAGATCTCCGTGTGGGGGGGTCTTTTTGCCTTCTATGAACATGGTTTTGAAAGAAAACACATTGCTGCCCCCCCAGCTGTTCCTCTTGTCACTTAACAAATGGAATTTCGAGAGGCAATTGTTTAGACCTCGGGAATTCTCTGTCTTTGGGATTAGACAAGTCTTTGATGCTTACTAGTATGGCTTCCACGTAGTGTCTCCTAGGTGTCTGTCTTTTGACTATTAACTGGAGCTTATACTGTACATGGATATGCTACCTATGTGCACCTTACACGGTGAGGCTCTGGGGTCTAGGAACTTTATATCAATTCTGTTATATAACACATAATCTGTAGGTCCAAGAAAAAATGATTGGCCACACTCTAGAAGACACTGTTGTCCAAGATTTAAGAATTCATTTCTATTTCAAGCCTGTTCACCAACAGTTCAAAATTGGTTTGTTCTATTGTATTGGTGCCTTCATCAAGATGGGAATACACAGAGGAACACAGTAGACGGGCATATCTCAGTTACTCGGTTTAGTGTAAGGTGGGTCCAACAATATACATTTGAAGTGTTCTGTATGTTGCACCTTACACCAACCACAGGAATTGGACCTACGTTGGCATCCGCAACTGTGAGCAATCTTAGGCCTAGAGCAAGATCGTTGGTAGTACCGGGCTTCCCATTTGTCTTGGTGTGTTGCAGTTTTTGATGTCATTGATAAGGCCTGTTGTATTTTCGTGTTGTCTGTTCTTGGAAATAGGGATTGTGAGATTTTTGGATTATCAGATACCAGAAAGACTTTTAGATGCTTAAACTAGTCTCTACTAACACTCTTGGGTGCTCTTATCTGAGGTTAACCTGGAGTTCCTGAGCTACATATGGATTGCCACTACTTGCACCTTTTGTGGTGAGGTCAGGGGGCTTCATATCCATGTGTGGGGGCCAAGAGTAAGTGGTCAGGACTCTAGAAGACAATTGCTGTCAGCATGAGTAGTTTGGCCTAAGAGTTGCGAGCATTGCTCCTATTTAGCCAAATTTCAACCTGGTCACCAGCAGTTGGTATATTGGTTTATTATATTTCTAATGGAACCTTCACCAGGACGGTAATATGTAGAATAGCGTGTTGATGGAGCATACCTCAGTTCGTCAGTACTGTATGGTGCCACCTACAACCAAACTACAGAGGAACTGTGGTATGCTATGTTGGCCAATTTCCAAGGAACATCACCATCCTGTTGAGGCCATGGTTAGCTCGGAAGTTGTAAAAAGCTCTTGTTAGGTCTTTCCAGTTGTTCTTGGGAATAAGATTGTGAGATTAAAATGCATTATCAATACCAAATAAAATAAAATAAAATGCAAAAAAGAAGTCTTAGAAAATTGTGGTCAGGTGCGAAATCAACAATCGGAAACTTGGAATTTTTGTATTTCTGGATAATGGTTCTGCAAATTTGAAGTTTCTGGAGATGTTAGACAGGATAGCACCATGCAGTGGTATGGAGTAAATTAATAATTTCTCTTTTGGATTCCCAGTTCCAAAAAAATATGATTTAGGAGGAAAACACAATCAGATCTTTGTCCAAACCCTTCCGAAGGTCCTTACAGTGAGGGGTGAGAGCTCAATGCTGGTCTTCACCCAAACATCATTTTATTACCCTTTGCATGTTTGGGATTAGCTCATGGGTCTCTCCGCCACGAATGGTAATAAATGTGCACCACCACCTCCAGGTTCTAGTTAATAGTTCAACCTGTAACTTGTGGCCTGGACGTGATGTGTAAGGTATGACAAGTAAATTAAGGCCAGATATAACGTAGGGACGGCACCGCTTCATGTCCGTTCGAGAACACTGGATATACTGTGCGCCTTGTGTAATGGAGTTGGCACGCAGACATATTCAGGTAGGATGGAACACTAATAGGATTTCCTGTTGTACCTCTATTGATTGATTGAAACAGTAACATTTGGACCTCTGATGAGGCGCAGCATAGAGGCCCGGTGGTGTACAGTTTCACACGGGCAGGAAAGGAGTGTGAAAATGTCATGAAAATAATATTACCTCTCCATAAAATTGCTTCAGCGCTACACAGTCTTCACGGCCATTGTGTATTTTTCATTACATCTTATTTGAACCAAACGGCGAAGTGGTTTGAAAAAATTTGGATGGGAGATCCATGGAGACGATACGGAGCGGGGTAATTGTAGCGTTTTGAGAAATGACCTTGGCCTAATTAGTCTGAATGCATTTATTGTTCCTGGGGATTAATTAAGGTTTAATGGTGAGGTTAAGGGTAGGAAATTGCAGATGGTATGGGCCAGGTGCTGGTGGGGTCTTGGGACTGAAGCTTATTTGGGCTGTAAGCTGTCGTACAATCAGGCTTTGAGTATTTGACGAAAGCTACCTGTACAGTTAAAAAAAACACTTTAACAAATCTGAACTGCAATCAGTGTCAGAATTTCTCCGAAAACTGTTTTTGGGCTACTCTGTCCATTGGCCCGTTCCTTAAGTTCTCAAAGAAGTTTTATTTCATGGATGATGCCCTGTAGGAGAGATCTGATGGCAAGAGGTCAGATGAGCGTCTCACACATAGATTACTAATGTAGGATATGTTCTACCTGCCGGTTTCTAACCCCAAATTGGCTCTCGGAAAACTGCTTTGGGATACTCCCTACACATATAATTAGAGTAAGCGATCTTGCGTGTACGATGGCTTGGACCTTCTTCTTGTGTGATGTTGAGTTAAAATGGATCCAAGTGGCTTTTATTTGCCTCTTTGTTTGACATTTTTAAAATTGTTTAGGTTTTTAGTCCAATTTTTCATTACAATGATCAAATGAAAGGTATGTTCACATGGATTAAGCATCTTGAGTAAGTATTGGCTTTTTGAGGTGGAGTGTGCCTGTATCTCCATTCCAAGTTCTTAGACGACCTTGGAGATTCCCTCCTTGTAATACCAACCCAATACCCTCCGATCCATTCAGGGGTGGTTCAGTGGACCTGAAGATCACAAATACCTTGAGATTGAAGTTGGTTGTTAGGTCATGAACCATTAATTGTGAGAAATTTCTCTTTGAGGATCTTTTTTTCCTATGTTAAATAAAAATCTTAAATAAAAAATTTATTTACAGTTAATTTTTGTTGGCCTTATCTTTCTGGCCTAGTTGGATGTAGATTTTTTTTTGTGTGAAGTTTTTCTCCTTGTGATCGTGTGATTATTCTATTCCTAAATATTCATATATTTGTTATAATATCATCGTAACAACAATTTTAAAAAAAAGTTTATACATTCTAACCATGTCAGGTTTTGGTGGACTCTGGAATTAGGTTTCTCCTTTGTTTGTTTGATTGGGCAGAATAAAGGAGAGTGTGTATAAGATCGTGTTATCGGCCCAGGTAAATGTTTATTTTCGGGAGGTGTTGGACATAGGTAAAAATTGCAGCAATGATATCAATTTGAGCAGCTTTCCAATTAGGGTCATGTAAGCCGCACAAGTCTTCATTATAAAGCTGGGGTTTATTTTCAGTACAGGAAAGTGGTTTGGCAATTTGCTGCAAACTGTACTTCACATACAAAGCCTTACACGTGTCATTAACATTTGAGTCACATAATTACATGGGAGGTCAGAGGGTGTCAGCTACAGAGGGACTTTGCGGAGAGAGTGAAGACTTGCACTGCCGTCTTTAGCATTTGGCAAAGCAACTTTTGGCTCTTTTTCCCATACGATATAGTAGTATGAAAATTCCTATGTGTACTGTAGAAATAAGATTCTTACACAGGGTTATGTGCCTGACCTATTGATGGGTGACTTGTTCTACATGAGGTCTTTACCGGTAAAAAAAACATGGCAGACTTTTTCCGAAATAGGACCACATCTGACTATGATTGGGGATGGTAGTGCTTATCAGCTAGTAGTAGTTGTAAATTGGCTACAATATCACATACAACCAACATATTCTGTTTTGGGAGAAGAAAATAGAATGAGATACTTTCGATAGAGGTAGGCTAATACCGGTTGATTTTTTTTAGTTGTTTTTGCTTTATGCTCTGGGGAAAAGACCTAAAAAAGTGTAGTGACCATACGTGTACACAAATAGAATTTTCCAATGTGTATGGTAGGGTCCTCGTCTGCTCAGCGAGGACAGATTACAGAGAAAAAAATATGGGGGGTTGGATTCCAACATTCCCATGTGACTTAAAGGGAACCTGTCACCAGGAGACCCATTTTTAGCACTCCCCCAGGCCCACAGAGCATAGTACATACACTGCCAAAGTGTTTTGTATAAAAAAATAGGTTTTACCGAAAAAAAGAATGTTTATATTGTACTTTCGATTAGCCTGCGTGGTGACTAGCTGGCAGTTGCCCACTTGGGTTTGTATTTCTTATGAAAGTAGGGTTTTCGACTCTCTACCCTTTTGGAATTCGCTGTAGGTAAAGGAAACTCTTAGATACTAAAGCTTACTCCTAGTCCCGCATGGCTGTACTTTGTACATTTGTGAGGTTGTAGTTGTCTATTGGTCTAGGGTAGAGCGATAATGCCCTCTTTTGTGCAACTGTGGATCAGAACCAAGCTTCTTGAGAAGTATCAGAACCAAGCTTCTTGAGAAGGTTCAGAACCAAGCTTCTTGAGAAAAGAGGGGTGTTTCCTTCTGTCCACTTTCACTTCTGTCGTTAAAGGACTTTTGTAGGACCTTTAAAGGTCTTAGAAGGACTCTTGAATACACGTGTTTTGAGAGCCAGCACCCATGTATAAGGAATACAGTAATGGAGTCCCCTCCTTATTGTCGAATTGGGGCAGTATCAAACTTGATGGGTGGTTTTGGGTGGCCATGGGCCTTCTAGAAGTCTTGGGACCTGGACTACCACCCAAACCACCCATCAGATCTTGGAAATGAGGACAGCAGCAGAAGAGAAATTTGAGAAGTGTTAGATTAGTGACCCGTTCTCGAATGATTGTGCCTGATTTATGAAGTTAGCAGCAGAATACAGGTATGTTGACCTTGTAGGTGGCAGTCAACCGTCCTTTCTTCTACTTAAGTGAATAAGTACAGTTCTGAAATATCGTGTGGACAAATAATATATTTTAGCGCTGGGAACATGGGAGTTTAACAGCAGCAGAGGAAGAGTGTGCTGAACGTGTGGGGGTAAAGTGACCGGTAAACTTAATACAGCGCAGCCTGGAGCTATAATGACCACATGTAATGGAGCGGCCGTATGAGACGCCATCACCACAGTATTATAAAACAAGACAATAGTAGGTAATTAGAGGCATATTATACCCACGCTTCTATTTTGTGCGTTCATTAGTGTTGGTATTACGGCTCAGCGTGCGTTTTATACGATGTTTGTTTTTCGAACCAGTTTTGATTGAAGGAAACACAGTAGCTATAAACCAGTTACGAGTGAATGGCCGACTACTGTATGTGTGAATTACTGAGCGCTATCTCAGGGGCCTAATGGCTGTATTCATCGCTTGCCAGCCCCTGTCATTTCACTGACTCTCTCCTTTCTGCAGTGTGAATGCCTCAATGGATTTTGCTTTGGCAATTAAGCAACCCCTATTGTCCTGCCAGTCTCTGCCCCTTTCCAGGGCATGATGGATTTATAAGGTTGCCACTTTATCATTCAGAACATGCAGCGCTCCTGCTTATTCTATCCACGTTCCTTAACTCCAGGTTACACTTTTGCAATTTTTGATAGAAACCTCTTACCCCACAGGAAGTGCTGAACCTTCACCGTCCCATTCATCATATGAGCTGTTGTTGGTTTAGTTGGCCAGAATGATCATAACAGTAGATTTTTCGGAAGTTGTCATCCATTAGTCCCAGATTTAATATCCATAACTATTCTGCTGGTGCAGTCACCATGTACATACATGACATTACTTATCCTGTATTATACTCCAGAGCTGCACTCACTATTCTGCTGCTGGTGCAGTCACTGTGTACATACATGACATTACTTATCCTGTTGTACTGATCCTGAGTTACATCCGTATTATACCCCGAGCTGCACTCACTATTCTGCTGCTGGTGCAGTACTGTGTTCATACATGACATTACTTATCCTGATACTGATCTAGTTACATCCTGTATTACACCCCAGAGCTGCACTCACTCTCTGTGCTGGTGCAGCACTGTGTACATACATGACATTACTTATCCTATACTGATCCTGAGTTACATCCTGTATTACCCCAGAGCTGCACTCACTATTCTGCTGCTGGTGCAGTCACTGTGTACATACATGACTTACTTATCCTGTACTGATCCTGAGTTACATCTGTATTATACCCCAGAGCTGCACTCACTATTCTGCTGCTGCTGGTGCAGTCACTGTGTACATACATGACATTACTTATCCTGTACTGATCCTGTGTTACATCCTGTATTATACTCCAGAGCTGCACTCACTATTCTGCTGCTGGTGCAGTCACTGTGTACATACATGGCATTACTTATCCTGTACTGATCCTGAGTTACATCCTGTATTATACCCGCAAGCTGCATCACTATTCTGCTGCTGGTGCAGTCATGTGTACATACATGACATTACTTATCCTGTACTGATCTGAGTTACATCCTGTATTATACTCCAGAGCTGCACTCACTATTCTGCTGCTGGTGCAGTCACTGTGTACATACATGACATTACTTATCCTATACTGATCCTGAGTTACATCCTGTATTATACCCCAGAGCTGCACTCACTATTCTGCTGCTGGTGCAGTCACACTGCTCCGCGAGCAGCCGATGGAGTGCACTCTGTTATAGATACAGGATTAACTCAGTATCAGTACAGGATAAGTAATTCATTATGTACACAGTGACTGCACCAGCAGCAGAATAGTGAGTGCAGCTCTGGGTATAATACAGGATGTACTCAGGATCAGTACAGGATAAGTAATGTCATGTATGTACACAGTGACTGCACCACAGCAGATAGTGAGTGCAGCTCTGGGGTATAATACGGATGTAACTCAGGATCTGTACAATAAGTCATGTCATGTATGTTACCAAGTGACTGCACCAGCAGCAAATAGTGAGTGCAGCTCTGGGTATAATACAGGATATAACCCAGGATCAGTACAGGATAAGTAATGTCATGTATGTACACAGTGACTGCACCAGCAGCAGAATAGTGAGAGCAGCTCTGGGGTATAATACAGGATGTAACTCAGGATCAGTACAGGATAAGTAATGTCATGTATGTACACAGTGACTGCACCAGCAGCAGAATAGTGAGTGCGCTCTGGATGTGTTACAGGTTGTAACTCAGGATAACCAGGATAAGTAAGTCATGTATGTACACAGTGACTGCACCAGCAGCAGAATTGAGTGCAGCTCTGGAGTATAATACAGATGTAACTCAGGATCAGTCAGGATAAGTAATGTCATGTATGTAACACAGTGACTGCACCAGCACAGAAAGTGAGTGCAGCTCTGGGGTGTAATACAGGATGTAACTGGATCAGTAAGGATAGTAATGTCATGTATGTACACAGTGCTGCACCAGCAGCAAGTAGTGAGTGCACTCTGGGTTAATACAGGATTAACTAGATCAACAGGATAGTAATTTCATGTATGTACACAGTAACTGCACCAGCAGCAGAATAGTGAGTGCAGCTCTGGGTATAATACAGGATGTAACTCAGGATCAGTACAGGATATAATGTCATGTATGTACACAGTGACTGCACCACGCAAATAGTGAGTGCAGCTCTGGTATAATACAGGATAAGTAATGTCATGTATGTACATGGTGACTGCACCAGCAGAATAGTTATGGATATAATCTGGGACTAATGGATGACAACTTCCGAAAAATCTACTGTTATGATCATTCTGGCCACTAAACCACACACTCATATGATGAATGGGACGGTGAAGGTTCAGCACTTCCTGTGGGTAAGAGTTTCTATCAAAATTGCAAAAGTGTAACCTGGAGTTAAGGAACGTGGATAGAATAGCAGAGCGCTGCATGTTCTGAATATAAAGTGGCAACCTTATAAATCCATCATGCCCTGGAAAGGGGCAGAGACTGGCAGACAATAGGGGTTTCTTAATTGCCAAAGCAAAATCCATTGAGGCATTCACACTGCAGAAAGGAGAGAGTCAAGTGAAATGACAGGCGGGGCAAGCGTGAATACAGCCATTAGGCCCCTGAGATAGCGCTCAGTAATTCACACATACAGTAGTCGGCCATTCACTCGTAACTGGTTTATAGCTACTGTGTTTCCTCAATCAAACGGTTCGAAAAACAAACATCGTATATAAAACACCGCTGAGCCGTAATACCAACACTAACTATGAACGCACAAATAGAAGCTGGGTATAATATCCTCTAATTACCTACTATTGTCTTGTTTTATAATACTGTGGATGGCGTCTCATACGCCGCTCCATTACATGTGGTCATTATAGCTCCAGGCTGCTGCTGTATAAGTTTCCGGTCACTTTACCCCCCACACGTTCAGCACACTCTTCCTCTGCTGCTGTTAAACTCCATGTTTCCCAGCGCAAAATATTTATTTGTCCACGATATTTCAGAACTGTATTATTCACTTAAGTAGAAGAAAGGACGGTTGACTGCCACCTCAAGGTCAACTACCTGTATATCTGCGCTACTTCATAAATCAGGCCAATCATTCGAGAACGGGTCACTAACTAACACTTCTCAAATTTCCTCTGCTGCTGTCCTCATTTCCAGATCTGATGGGTGTTTGTTTGGGTGGTAGTCCAGGTCCCAAGACTTCTAGAAGGCCCATGGCCACCCAAAACCACCCATCAAGTTTGATACTGCCCCAATTCGACAATAAGAGGGACTCCATTACTGTATTCCGTATACATGGGTGCTGGCTCTCAAACACGTGTATTCAAGAGTCCTTCTAAACCTTTAAAGGTCCTACAAAAGTCCTTTAACGACAGAAGTGAAAGTGGACAGAAGGAACAACCCCTCTTTTCTCAAGAAGCTTGTTCTGAACCTTCTCAAGAGCTTGGTTCTGATACTCTCAAGAAGCTTGGTTCTGATACTCTCAGAAGCTTGGTTCTGATACTTCTCAAGAAGCTGGTTTCTGATACTTCTCAAGAGCTTGGTTCTGATACTTCTCAAGAACTTGGTTCTGATAATCCTCTCAAGAAGCTTGGTTCTGATACTTCTCAAGAAGCTGGTTCTGAACTTCTCAAGAAGCTTGTGCAACACCCTCGCCGATGCAAGGCAGAGCTGTGTTTGCACTTGGTTCTGATACTTCTCAAGAAGCTTGGTTCTGATACTTCTCAAGAAGCTTGGTTCTGATACTTCTCAAGAAGCTTGGTTCTGATACTTCTCAAGAAGCTTGGTTCTGATACTTCTCCAGAAGCTTGGTTCTGATACCGTATGTAGGACATATAAAAACATATTAGGCTATGGTGGGCTTTTACTTTTCATTAACACAGGTCCCATGGTAGTCACAATCCACCCCTGGCTACAGGTGGTCTTCCCCTGCCTGAAAAATGACATCTACTTCACCACATGCTAGCTTATTAACACATTCAATTTAGTGGACAGTCACTTTCCCCCCTCAGGACAACATACTCTTCTGCAGTGATTACTAACTAACCCTGTCCTTTCCATGATAACATAGCCCAGCTCACTATCATCATCATCATCATCCTCTCATAAAAGGTCAGGTCACTGACCTCCACAAATCAACACACTCCTCCCCTGCAGCTGTGATCATTATAGACTTTTGTCACATGAAGGTGGTTCTTTTTAAATAACTTATGTGTAGAAGCACAAAGAAACATTCCATTATAAGTGGGTAGGTATCAATTGATCCTTGCAGTCCAGCTACTATTTTTTGTACGAGAGAAAGTTATTACCTGACCAGGACTAAGAAAAAAACCTGTAAAAATAGATTGGGCATGTAAGGAGGCCACGCTTGCCAAAATTCCCCTTCGCATTTTATGACTGGCCTCATAAAGAATGTCCAGAATATATGAGCAGAGTCATATTTGCGGTGTAACGGGAACTATTTTACAAACGTGCGTTTTCATTCTCGAATATCAGTTCGGAGACGTAAAACCAACACCAGAAGTCGTTGCAATTTTCGAGAGAAGGGGGGGGGTCAGCACTTTTATACCGTGTACCCTTTGGTGATGCACACCTCAATTCATCAACGCTTGTGAAGTAAATTTACCAATGGGAAAAAAAGAAGGTTTGGGGTAGGGGGGGGGGGGGGGGTTAGAAAAAAGGGGGGGAATAACTCGACTACTGCCAAGACAAACCGCTTTGACTTCTGGTTACGCAGAGGAAAAAAAAAATATCTGCAGGAACAGAAAACAGAATATCCTTTTCGTAAAATAAAGTTTCTGTTCCTAATTTACAAATTTTGGCAAAAAAAAAAAGTTCACGCACTGGATGGAAGACGGTCGCGTAGAGAAACTGGCCAGATTTCCTCCTGATAATGAAGAGTCTTTGATGAAATGAAATTTTTCTGTTTTTCTACTGTGTACATACATGACATTACTTATCCTGTACTGATCCTGAGTTACATCCTGTATTATACTCCAGAGCTGCACTCACTATTCTGCTGCTGGTGCAGTCACTGTGTACATACATGACATTACTTATCCTGTAATGATCCTGAGTTACATCCTGTATTATACCCCAGAGCTGCACTCACTATTCTGCTGGTGCAGTCACTGTGTACATACATGACATTACTTATCCTGTACTGATCCTGAGTTACATCCTGTATTATACTCCAGAGCTGCACTCACTATTCTGCTGGTGCTGGTCCAGAACGAGTACAGCTCTGGAGCATCATACAGGATGTAGCTCAGTCTGTCACCACTGCTCCTCTGTATTGTGCGCCTGCTAGAATATTTTCTCCCTGAATATAACACTGTAGCCATATAGTAGTCGGTCTTTGCTTCCACTTCATTACTGGCTGCAGACGTCAGTAAGAATCCTGCACGAGTCAGAATATAATGTTATAAAGAATGAAAGAATAAGAAGCATTTGTTAAGTCTCTCCCAGCGGCCGTGTAATTGAGTCTTGTTTATCCTGTCCGCCCTTGCTCCCCCTTAGCTTTACTACCACTGTTTGGTCAGAGGAAATGAATTAACATAATTTACTGTTTTTAAAACAAGACACATAGTGAACCCCCTCTCCCCCTCCACCCCCCACCCACCTCGGAGCGTGTTTACAGAGTCTGGGTCCATTTACACAGAACAATAACATGATTATGAGACATAGACTTTCTCCGTAGACTCTCTTAGGAATTTGGTGCCTTGCGCCGTTATGGTAAAATGAGTCCCTGCCGTCGCCGGCTCGTTACAATGTTGTATTGGGGAGACGTTTTTCAAATAATATTTATCGAAAAGTTCCATTACTTTGCTCATCCTGGTCTTCCGAGTTCACTAAGAGAAGTCATCGGCAGAACAGGAGGAGCTCATGAGGTCTGTAGTGAGAGGGATACCCTGCGGTTATTTACAGCCCGAGACAAAGAGGGTCCACAGGCTGAGATCAGAAGTCAACTGCTGTGTACTCTCCAGCTGGGTGTCTGGGATTTCTGGAGCTCCTGGATAAAGGAATAAATATTAGCGTAGGCCTGAACATCTTTCCTGCAGTCACCTCTGAAGATTTGTGAGCCTGCGGGGGTAATTAGATGGTGAACAGAAGGGGAGTGAGCGACTTTAAGGTCAAGGGCAGATGATTTAACAACCTTTCTTAGCAAGTTTTGTAACAACAGGGCAGATCTCCGGTGTGGTGGGGGTCTTTTTGCCTTCTACGAACATGGATTTTGACAGAAAACACATTGCTTGCCCCCCCCAGCTGTTCCTCTTGTCACTTAACAAATGGAATTTCGAGAAGCAATTGTTTAGACCTCAGGAATTCTCTGTCTTTGGGATAGAACGAGTCTTTGATGCTTAACTAGTATGGCTTCCACGTAGTGTCTCCTAGGTGTCTTGTCTTTCTGACTATTAACTGGAGCTTTATACTGTACATGGATATGCTACCTATGTGCACCTTACACGGTGAGGCTCTGGGGTCTAGGAACTTTATATCAATTCTGTTATATAACACATAATCTGTAGGTCCAAGACATAAATTGATTGGCCACCACTCTAGAAGACACTGTTTGTCCAAGATTTAAGAATATCATTTCTATTTCAAGCCTGTTCACCAACAGTTCAAAATTGGTTTGTTCTATTGCTATTGGTGCCTTCATCAAGATGGGAATACACAGAGGAACACAGTAGACGGGCATATCTCAGTTACTCTGTGTTTAGTGTAAGGTGGGTCCATACAATATACATTTGAAGTGTTCTGTATGTTGCCACCTTACACCAACCACAGCGGAACTGTTGGTACGCTCCGTTGGCCAACTTCCTCGGAACATATTGATCTTGGTGAAGGCAGTTTGAATGATGCCATGGTAGGCCTCAAAAATTTTAAAGAGCCATTGTTAGATATTTTCAGTTGTCTTCTGTTCTTAGGAAATAGGATTGTGAGATTTTTTGGAATTATCAGATACCAGAAAGACTTTTAGATGCTTAACTAGTCTCTACTCAACACTCTTGGGTGTCTTATCTGAGTATTAACCTGGAGTTCCTGAGCTACATATGGATCTGCCACCTACTTGCACCTTTTGTGGTGAGGTCAGGGGGCTTCATATCCATGTGTGGGTCCAAGAGATAAGTTGGTCAGGACTCTAGAAGACATTGCTTGTCAGCTGAGTAGTTTGGCCTAAGAGTTGCGAGCATTGCTCCTATTTAGCCAAATTTCAACCTTGGTCACCAGCAGTTGGTATATTGGTTTATTATATTTCTAATGGAACCTTCACCAGGACGGTAATATGTAGAATAAGCGTGTTGATGGAGCATACCTCAGTTCGTCAGTACTGTATGGTGCCACCTTACACCAACTACAGAGGAACTGTGGTATGCTATGTTGGCCAATTTCCAAGGAACATCACCATCCTGTTGAAGGCCATGGTTCAGCTCGGAAGTTGTAAAAAGCTCTTGTTAGGTCTTTCCAGTTGTTCTTGGGGAATAAGATTGTGAGATTAACTGCATTATCAAATACCAAATTAAAATAAAATAAACATGCAAAAAAGAAGTCTTAGAAAATTGTGGTCAGGTGCGAATCAACAATAGGAAACTTGGAATTTTTTGTATTTCTGGATAATGGTTCTGCAAAGTTTTTGAAGTTTCTGGAGATGTTAGACAGGATAGCACCATGCAGATGGTATGGAGTAAATTAATAATTTCTCTTTTTGGATTTCCCAGTTCCAAAAAAATATGATTTAGGAGGAAACACAATCAGATCTTTGTCCAAACCCTTCCGAAGGTCCCTTACAGTGAGGGGAGCTCAATGCTGGTCTTCACCCAAACATCATTTTATTACCCTTTTGCATGTTTGGGATTAGCTCATGGGTCTCTCCGCCACGAATGGTAATAAATGTGCACCACCACCTCCAGGTTCTAGTTAATAGTTCACACCTGTAACTTGTGGCCTGGACGTGATGTGTAAGGTATGACAAGTAAATTAAGGCCAGATATAACGTAG
This sequence comes from Engystomops pustulosus, assembly GCA_019512145.1. Classification (NCBI taxonomy): domain Eukaryota; kingdom Metazoa; phylum Chordata; class Amphibia; order Anura; family Leptodactylidae; genus Engystomops; species Engystomops pustulosus. Next base: position 14,239,228 of record CM033641.1, read on the forward strand.
GGACGGCACGCTTTCATGTTCCGTTCGAGAACACTGGATATACTGTTCGCCTTGTGTAATGGGAGTTGGCACGCAGACATATTCAGGTAGTGACTGAACACTAATAGGATTTCCTGTTGTACCTCTCATTTGATTGAACCAGTAACATTTGGACCTCTGATGAGGCGCAGCATAGAGGCCCGTGGTGTACAGTTTCACACGGGCAGGAAAGAGTGTGAAAATGTCATGAAAATAATATTACCTCTCCATAAAATTGCTTCAGCTGCTCCACAGTCTTCACGGCCATTGTGTATTTTTCATTTACATCTTAATTTGAACCAAACGGCGAAGTGGTTTTGAAAAATATTTGGATGGGAGATCCATGGAGACGATACGGAGCGGGTAATTGTAGCGTTTTGAGAAATGACCTTGGCCTTAATTAGTCTGAAATGCATTTATTGTTCCTGGGGATTAATTAAGGTTTAATGGTGAGGTTTATAATGGGTAGGAAATTGCAGATGGTATGGCCCAGGTGCTGGTGGGTCTTGAGGACTGAAAAGTTCTTTGTTTGGCGTAAGCCTAGTCTACAATCAGGCTTTTGAGTTATTTGACGAAAGCTATCCATCAGTTAAAAAAAAAACTTTAGTCTAACATTTTGAACTAGCATTTGGTCTAGAATTTTCTCCGAAAACTGTTTTTGGGCTACTCTGTCCATTGGCCCGTTCCTTAAGTTCTCAAAGAAGTTTTATTTCATGGATGATGCCCTGTAGGAGAGATCTGATGGCAAGAGGTCAGATGAGCGTCTCACACATAGATTATCTAATTGTAGGATATGTTCTACCTGCCGGTTTCTAACCCCCAAAATTGGCTCTCGGAAAACTGCTTTTAGGGATACTCCCTACACATATAATTAGAGTAAGCGATCTTGCGTGTACGATGGCTTGCTTACCTTCTTCTTGTTGATGTTGAGTTAAAATGGATCCAACGTGGCTTTTATTTGCCTCTTTGTTTGACTATTTTTAAAATTGTTTTAGGTTTTTAGTCCAATTTTTCATTACAATGATCAAACTGAAAGGTATGTTCATCATGGATTCAAGCATCTTGAGTAATGTATTGGCTTTTTGAGGTGGAGTTGCCTGTATCTCCATTCCAAGTTCTTAGATCGACCTTGGAGATTCCCTCCTTGTAATACCAACCCAATACCCTCCGATCCATTCAGGGGTGGTTCAGTGGACCTGAAGATCACAACTACCTTGAGATTTGAAGTTGGTTGTTAGGTCATGAACCATTAGTTGTAGAAATTTTCTCTTTGAGGATCTTTTTTTCCTATGTTAAATAAAATCTTAAATAAAAAATTTATTTACAGTTAATATTTTGTTGGCCTTTATCTTTTCTGGCCTAGTTGGATGTAGATTTTTTTTTGTGTGAAGTTTTTCTCCGGATCGTGTGATTATTCTATTCCATAAATATTCATATATTTTGTTATAATATCATCGTAACAACAATTTTAAAAAAAGTTTATACATTTCTAACCATGTCAGTGTTTTGGTGACTCTGTGGATATTAGGTTTCTCCTTTGTTTGTTGATTGGGCAGAATAAAGGAAGAGTGTATATAAGATCGTGTTATCGGCCCAGGTATAATGTTTATTTTTCGGCGAGTGTTGACATAGGTAAAAATTGCAGCATCTGATATCAATTTTGAGCAGCTTTCCAATTAGGGTCATGTAAGCCGCACAAGTCTTCATTTATAAAGCTGGGGTTTATTTTTCAGTACAGGAAGGTGGTTTTGGCAATTTGCTGCAAACTGTACTTCACAATACAAAGCCTTACTGTGTCATTAACATTTGCAGTCAATTACATGTGGAGGTCAGAGGGTGTCAGCTACAGGGGACTTTGCGGAGGAGTGAAGACTTGCACTGCCGTCTTTAGCATTTGGCAAAGCAACTTTTTGGCTCTTTTTCCCTACGTATCTTAGTAGTATGAAAATTCCTATTGTGTACTGTAGACATAAGATTCTTACACAGTGGTTATGTGCCTGACCTATTGCTATTGGTGACTTGTTCTACATGAGTCTTTACCGGGTAAAAAAAACATGGCAGACTTTTTCCGAAATAGGACCACATCTGACTATGATTGGGGACTGGTAGTGCTTATCAGCTCTAGTAGTGTAAATTGGCTACAATATCACATACAACCAACATATTCTGTTTTTGGAAGAAAATAGAATGAGATACTTTCGATAGAGGTAGGCTAATACCGGTTGATTTTTTTATAGTTGTTTTTGCTTTATGCTCTGGGGAAAAGACCTAAAAAAGTGTCAGTGACCATACGTTGTACACAAATAGAATTTTCCAATGTGTATGGTAGGTCCTCGTCTGCTCAGCGAGGACAGATATACAGAGAAAAAAATATTGGGTGGTTGGATTCCAACATTCCCATTTGTACTTAAAGGGAACCTGTCACCAGGAGACCCATTTTTAGCACTCCCCCAGTCCCCACAGAGCATAGTACATACACTGCCAAAGTGTTTTTGTATAAAAAATAGGTTTTACCGAAAAAAAGATATGTTATATTGTACCTTTCATTAGCATCTGCTGTGTGACTAGGCAGTTGCCCACTTGGGTTTGTATTTCTTATGAAGTAGGGTTTTCGACTCTCTTACCCTTTTTGAGAATTCCTTAAAGGAACTTTAGATCTAAAGCTACTCCTAGTCCAGCTGCTCTTTGTCATTTGTGAGTTGTATGTTGTCTTTGTCCTGGTGAGCATATCCCCTTTGTAGCACTTGATAACTTTTTAGTGCTCCAAACACAACTCGCCAGCCTTTATTTTTGGAAGCTCCGGTTACATAAAACAACATTATGGAAGAGGCTGTTGTACATGTGAGATTTTAGAAAAACACTGGTCTCTGTCACATGGTACGACCCACAAATCTTTTCTTAATTAAAGTCTTTATTTTCAGTTTTTCTTTGTTTTTCTTTTTCTTTTCTCCAAAGAAGCCCCCAATTTAATTCCGAGGTTTACGATTACAGTAATTATAGATATTGAGAGTCTACTTGACCTCTTCTTGTTCTTCTGGTGGTCTTACTACTTAGATCAATTCAGAACGAGAACGCTTGTAAAATTTCAGGTTTTTGTAGAATTTTTAAACAGTCATATCACTGATAGTCACTAGTTATTCTTTGGTTGACTACCTAGTTCAATATCAGTTGACTCTTGGTAGAGATCTACCTCAAACATTTGGTGCCTTCCATGATGAGTTCATCATCATGTTTTTGGAAATTGGGCAGAATGTGCCATGTACGGCTTTGTATGTGAAGTCCTCTAAAGTTTCTTCAATACGTAAGATATTTTTTGTGTGAATTTTTTGGACACAGGAAACTTTTTTTTTAGTGACCTTTGAAATCCTTATCACTACCCAGAGGAGGCTTTCTCTTGTCGTAACGCATGTTCCCTTTTCATAGAATTTTTTTTCCTATTTTTATATTTGACCCCTTAGCACAAACTTTTGGCTTCTTTCGCACATGTTTTAGAAGGTATCAGAACTCTTAAAAAATGCATTGGTTTGCCAACAATGTAGCTTAGTAACTGTGTGGGAGCTGTATCGGAGCTTTTAACTAGTTAATGAGATACGTGATGACAAGAGACTCCCTGCCATATCAGCTTTTTGCAGACTCTGTGTTCTTTTACTTTAAAAGTACTGGTTGGGATGATCAGACACATTCTGGTGCGTCTTACATGACCTCCCTTCGTCTTTTTGAAGTTGGAGTTTAATAAGCTTGGGGTGTGAAGAGTCTTGGAGTGGCCAGTAAAAGGATCTGCCATTGTTTCATCGTTGCCGGTGTAAGCCTCCTGGAATGACTTGGCTCGTAGAGCGTAGACTCGGCATTATAGTTAGAGAAAGGAAACTCTACGTCGGAGGTTCTCAACTCAAATTATGGTGGTGAATCAGTTTTACCACCCAGGGTTATTAGCGATCCGTTTGTGGATTTACTATAGCAGAATACTCATAAATAGAATTTCAATATGATACCACAAGCTTCTATTTTTTTTTACGTTGTACACAAGTTTACGATGTCTTGTAGTATAGAGGGCAAGGGATTACTAAATTTAGGTTAGCATTACCCAAATTACTATCATATGGTAATCTACCACCCTGTAGATAAAAGACGACAAATACAATTTTCAGACCTCAACCCCCTTAAAGACTCTTTCCAAATTTTTAATTAAAGGGTATTCCCATTAAAGCAAATTAATGTTGGTGTTTGTATTTAAAAAAAGGTTTTTCATATTTCTGATATAATTTCTGTATCAATTCTTCAAGGTTTTCTAGATCTCTGCTTGCTGCCCTGTTATAGGAAGCTTTATTGTTTACTTCCAGTGGACAGAAATCGGACCATGGTCACACAGGTGCACAGCTTGTTATAACACACAGCTCTCATTTTTTTCTGTAATATAACGAGCCGTGCCCCTGTGTGACATCACATGACCAGAGATATAACAGGCAGTGCACCTGTGTGACATCACATGCCCAGGGATATAACGGGCTGTGCACCTGTATGACATCACATGACCAGGGATATAATGAGCCATGCACCTGTGTGACATCACATGACCAGGGACATTACAGGCAGTGCACCTGTGTGACATCACATGACCAGGGATATAATGAGCCATGCACCTGTGTGACATCAAATGACCAGGGATATAACAGGCAGTGCACCTGTGTGACATCACATGACCAGGGATATAACGGCTGTGCACCGGTATGACATCACATGACCAGGGATATAATGAGCATGCACCTGTTGTGACATCAAATGACCAGGGACATACAGGCAGTGCACCTGTGTGACATCCAATGACCAGGAAAATGAGCATGCACCTGTGGACACAAATGACCAGGATATAACAGGCAGTGACCCCTGGGTTGACAATCACAGACCAGGGATATAACAGGCAGTGCAGCTGTGTGACATCACAGGACCAGAGATATAATGAACCGTGCCTCTGTGTGACATCACAAGACCAGGGATATAATAAACCATGTACCTGTATGACATCACATGACCAGGGATATAACAGGCAGTGCACCTGTGTGACATCACATGACCAGGGATATAATGAGCCATGCACCTGTGTAACATCACATGACCAGGGATATAATGAGCCATGCACCTGTGTGACATCACATGACCAGGGACATAACAAGCCATGCACCTGTGTAATTTAGAAAACAGTGAGGAATTGATACAGAAAGTATATTGGAAAATTGTATAACTATTTATCTCAAAAACAATAACATTAATTTGCTGAAATGGGAATATCCCTTCAAGTACCCAGGATTAGGATTAGAAACATCTTGTCTGCTTTCTTCTAAAAATGGTAGAACAACTAATCTCAGACGTCGTCTTTTATCTGCTACGGCTTTCTATAATTAACAGAACACTAAAGATTATGTAGAAAATCGAAAATTTTCGTTAATATTCTGGTAAAAACACAGCTTTCGGTTAATAATAGTACATCATTTGTTTGAGTATTATTTTTAATTCTAATTTTGTTCATTTTATCGAATTATTTTTTTTTTTAATTTACCAAATGAAAAATGTTGTTAATCAAAATGTATTCTGTTGGAATCTTCTTGTTTTATTTCGTCAGAGTGACAATTTATTTATTTTATTATAGGTTTTTTAAAAAAAAACTTTTTGTCTCACTTTATTTTCCGTCCTTCAATTCGTCTTTTGTTTTTTCCATTCAGTTTCTATTTGGCGAGGATCCTCTGATCCATTATTCCGTCCCCGGGATTCGCCATGTTGGCTTTTGTGCTGTTTATTTGATATACCTGAACACCTGGTGCATGGAGGAGTCCCAGCAAGTTTGCACACCTCCAGGTTCCTCTCTTCAGTGTCCCAGCGTCTTTCATCTTCCAGAGCTTTTGTTCCTGATTTCCTTTACCCCCTAAAAAGGATATTTTCAACAAGGCGTATTAATCCCCTATGACTGGCCCCCATGAGTGGTAGTCTGGAAATGAAAACCCTACCTTGCTAAAATAACATGATTGCCGGGCTCTCCTATCCATCTGCATTCCCTGACTTAAGTATTCATTGCAAATCTCCCATGCTTAAACTCCTTCCTTTGTTTTGTTCTGCTCTGAAGGCTTGATGGAAAGTGACTGTGGCAGCGGTAATGCCTGGCTGACTCTGCAGAAAACAAGTCCTGGCCTCATTTGCACACTGGAGTTGAAAGAAGCTTCCATTATCTGCGCCTACGCCGGCCAATGGAACGAGCCGCATTGTGTCTATAGAGAGAGAGAGATTCCCTTCTTTTTTTTTTTTCGGGATAACTCAGGTGAAATTCTTTTAGACTGTGAGACTGGTGTTCCTGCATCTGAAAGTCTTGTAGAAATATTATCTGTGGGTGGACCTTCAATGGGGAATAGATGGAGTCACAATTGGTTAGTGGGAGGAAATCTTAAGGTTCCCATACAGATTCTCTAGATGTCGACTGAAAGCATGTTGCCTCAATCCCCAAGTATGTTTGGGACAGCCAAGCATGCATGTCTGTGGGATGGATAGAGGGTAGTTCTCTGGTCATGACATATCTGTCTTGAGGAACATCTGTCCTGGTTCCATCATCCTCTGTCGAGAGAGAAAGCAAAGACGTAGACGAAGGATAGATCATCAGTCTCGCCACATTCAGTGGTCTCGGCTATCCTTACACTTAAGTAGAGTGTATGCAGATTTCTATTCATCTATCTATCTATCTATTGACAAATTGGAAAAAGCGAGCAGCACTCCAGTGATAGAGTTCAAAGGTTGGTGATCTTTATTGAGGCAAGTGGCAACGTTTCAGTGTTCGACACCTTTTTCAAGCCCAACACTGAAACGTTGCCACTTGCCTCAATAAAGATCACCAACCTTTGAATTCTACCTCTGGAGTGCTGCTCATTTTTTCCAATTTGTATCTGTGTAAGGACCAAGCCAGGACCTTGGCAGGCTTTGCACCCCCCCCTCCATAGGGGTTCCACAAAGCTGTGCGGACTTGGTGGACTTGAACTCTACTTCTTGTATCTATCCATCTGTTTTATTTTCCATCTATGAAATCTTAGATACCCCACACATGATCTATGGCTCGGTCTTCTGTATGTATACATATAAAGCAAGTGGTTAATAATATTTCATGGAATGATCTGTGGCCTCTTATTCTCCCCGTCTGTATAGATAACACTATATATAGTTGTTCTAAGTTTACAGAGATGTTTTGTGCCTGGATGAAGCGCTTCCATTGCTGCCATTAGCCCGTCCATGAAATAATCAATCTGACCATGAAATTACTTTATCTGGCATTTAATCTGTAGAACATTTTCTTTCTGCTCAGAGCTCCACACGGCTGCACACTTCTAGAAGCTTGGCTTGTGTCTGCCCCCAGCTGTAGTGTCTGCCGTCCCCGGCAGTGTGTCCTCCCGCCGAGACACAGACAGGTTTCATCTCCCCGGTTGCACCAGCTGGAGAACTCCCCATAGGTTCCTCTTCCAGACAGAGCCCATGGGGTCACCTGTGCCCTCTTATCGATAGGACTTTGAAGCCAGAAGCATCACAGGGTCTTGGCAGGAGTTGCGTTGGCTATTCCGCGCTGTCTCATTTTGTGAACCCATGTCTGGAGTAGTCTATGGCATAGTTTCCTAAATGAATTATGCAGATTCACACATCATGAAAGAATCTTATTATCGCAGCAGGGACCTTTTCCTAATAGACTTCTAAAGCTTGGTGTCAATTTATCGTCCTGTATACTGTATGCGTATATATATATATATGTATATATTAAGGATAAACTCTACTATTTAAAGGGTGTTTTGACAATACATCGATCCCAAATGATCTGATCAGATTATATCTGCAAGAAGACTTGAACATTAAGTGTACAGTTTTACTGCAGCACCTCCAGAGGGGAAATGGAGCATTACAGGATGTACTTTCAGTAAAGAAGTTGTCTAAGTTCTCTAAATCCAGATATGCTATTTCTAGCTGATATACGCTGTAGCCTAGAATTATAAATCCTTTTAAAGAGGGTGTCCTAGAATATACACTTATGCACAGGTAGGATCGCTGAGAGTTTGACCACTGGGATCCCTAGTGATGAAGTGTCTCATAAGAAATGGAAAACAGTATTGGACATCCAGGACACCCATCGAGTATACAATCCTAAAAGTCCCATAGCAGTTATGGTTCCTCATCTTCCTAGTAGTAGTGGCTCTTAGAATTTGGACCTCAGTGACACTTATCTCTTATTCTATTGATAGAGGAAAGGTGTCTCAAAGGTACAACAAGTTTCATTCTTGAATTGGAGAAGAGCCATATTTGGTAGTTTGGAACTTTTTGTCCTAATCTAGTCCTATATCAAGTATTAATCATGATATTATTAAGTGAAATTACCAGTGTGGCCTTCTGGGGTTTCTCAAAGACTGGAGAAGCCTTTATCTAGTCCATGGTAGACCACAGTCATACCTTTTGGTAAAACATTATGTTATCTGTATGTATGACAGGTAGGTAGGTGTTGAATGCCTCTGACACTAATGAGCTACATGAAAACATAGCATCAAGCTGGTTAAAGTTTTAACCCGGAGACGCTTCTGTAAGACGCTTCTGTGGTCACATACTCTGTCTCTGTAGACATTGTACTTCCCACTATCAAGGATTCCAAGGGGCATGGAGGCTTCTGCTCCATCACCTCAGTTTAGAGTTAAATTCCTTAAAACATGAACTGTTAGGGCTGTGTTGTCTTTCCCCAGAATCCCTCTGTCTTCATGTAAAATCCCAGGATAGCGGGTAACCTTTACAGGCTGTAGACAGACATTTTAGATGTTCATCATTTTTCATGGAAATTCCTTGAACTGACTGAAAATAATATATTAGTCTGTAGCTTCAATTTGTCCTTGTGTCTTTTCACCTCCCCTTCCCCCATCTCTGTGCTTTTTTTGAGATAAGGAGCCTAGTGAAAGACAGTGCAAAGCACCATGTCCATTCACTCACTTTATGAAGTGGGAAATATGATCCTGGGAGAAGGGAGAGGGGTTCCTCAGGAATGAATGAAGGTGTGGATGATGCAGGAGCTAGTCTGTATCTACACGATTGAGTGAATCATGGCGGTTGCGTAGGTTGTGCTTCTGCTTTTAGCTTCGAGGACAGTATCATCTTGATGGAGGATATGCAGGTGTTATCATTCCCTGTCTGCAAAAAAAAAAAAAAAAAACTACACATCCCACTGAAATGAATCTTTCCCATGGGAATGTACAGATTTTACGGGATGTGACTCTTGGTTGGACTTGTTGGGTCACCCCTGTTGGGTCACCCAATGGATTATCTACTATTGCACATATAAGACGACCATAATGAAGGAAACATCTTGACCCATCTTGATGTTTGAATTCTTCTAAACTGTATAAATACATTTTAGAAGATTTCCAGGAAACTCCTGGAAACTCCTCGTCTACATGATATTAAATTTAAATCTCAAAGAAAAATAATAAAAACACCCACATAATGACATCTATACTGCTGACGTAGTTGCCGTACAGCAGTGGAGCTTGGTGGTTAGGCCTCGACACTCATTCCCATCATGACCCATGTAGAGGATTGGGGAATTAAACAGTGTTGCGTCTACGACAAGTTCATTTTCTCTCTAGGCCTATTAATTAAATTAATTTAAACTTTCCAAAAAGTTTAAGGCCTTCCCCTTCTCAAGGGCCACTGGTTGAATCAACCCAGATTTATTGTCAAACAGTTTTTAGTAAGGACCAAGTTTTTTCATAAAGAGAACTTTTGAGCCCCTTCCAATCCCTATGACTTACTTCCGTATCTAATTATTCAGCGCCCTGTGAAATTTTCCTCTGCTCCTGAGACACAAGTGTCTCGTGCTTTGTCATTAGATAACTGTGCTTTCCCCGACACAGGCAAGGTCACTAGACATGCCAGACACACAGACTACAAAAAAATCACTCTGTGCACAGATTACGGGGCCTCAGCTGACATCCTCTGACTCTCCCTCTAGATTATTCCCCAGCGTCAGGACGTCCTAATGGGAGATTAGTTAAATTAAGTCCAATTACTTACATAACTAGGTATGCAGGTCCACCATGAGACACCATGATTATTTTTGTAAGGTTGGAAACAGTGTATTTGTATCATAGCACTGCGTCTCAGAAAAGTTTAATGTCCTGTAAGTTGGTTAGCTCTCATTTGTTATGTAGCTAGTGGTCTCAGACCATATCCAAAAGTCTAATTCACAAACAATCCATAAACGGAATGAGTATCTTAGTCTTAACCAGTGCTGATCCGATATTGTGGTTTTCATTACACAGAACAGGGGGTACATTTCATCAAAGGGCTTTGCCAAGAATCCTGGAAAACCATTTGGAAACTGGGGAAGGGGTGATCAAAAAATGGAACGTGTACTTGCCTTACTTCGCGTTGTTTTCTGGTCTGATGGTCACTGGACATCACTTCCACTGACGTCCAGAAGACTAATGGAAGACCACTGTACTGAACTGGAACAATAAAGTGGAACAAATTCTGTGACTTGCAGACAGCATCCCAGTAGATGCCAATGGTAATTTTTGGAGAAACACAATATATAGGTGAATAAAGTAATGGAGGTATCTAGAGAAGATTCGAGGGCACCCGGTACGTTGACTGTCTGTCTAATGTATAGTCAAATTTTGTGTTCCCGGTTTAGTGGCGATACATATTTCTTAACAATATTAAGAGAACTTGTGTCATATGTACCAATATATGAGCATGTTCACTGAAAAATAGTACTAGCTGGCAGCATTTAGGCTTTACAATGCTGCTCTGTACTAGTTCTGGTCATTGGTAATGGACAGTGGTCATTATTTTGACCAAATTTATAATGTTCCATGAAGGAAAACTAAAGACCTGAATGACTGACTATGTTCTTTTTTTTTACATAACATTCATATTACCGGTATGTGTTTTGGAGTATATGAATGACTGGATTTCTGGAGTTTTTTCTTCGGTTATGTGGCGCTGGGTTGAATGTTCTCGTAGCCGCACAATTAACTTTTTGGTAAACAGAGCTTAATATCGTTTGCTATTTCAGGGCACCCAAGATCTGGGCAATTGTTCCAACCTGAAATAAAGGGGAAGGGAGGGGGAGGTAAACTATTCAGACTTCAACCTGCCGTATCCTTTTCTTTTTCTGCAAGAGCCAAGTTCTGGACGGTACCGTTTAGTGGTCTGCAGTTCACAATAGCCTTATAAAAGACTCTAAAGAGGAAAAAAAACCCTCTAGAGGTAATTCCGGTTTCTGAATAGAATTATACCTGAATTATTGGCTTTAAAAAGGACTTTTTTTCAATCAAGCAGATAAATGGATACTTAATGGATGCTTGGGGGGGGTAGGAAATTGGCAGACGAGACAGAGAAGGCCCTTGTTTGACTTCTAACTACCGAGCCAAAGCCCCTGACCTTGTGTGATTGTCGGTAAAAGAAGCTGCTTAGGGAGATTGAACTGGCTGCCTGTTTCTCTCGGAGGTGGGAATCAGTGTGTAATGACAGGTACAACAGGGTTGCGATGACAGATTCATTCAAACAATATTCGGAGACTGAATATGGCCTTTAGAGCGTCAGCGAGCATTTGGCAGGCCCTACTTGCTCCATAAATGGGGGGAGGGGGGAATAAGGGAATCGACGACGTGGTCTGTGCCAGCACTGACGTAAGACAGGTGACTCATGGTGATTTATTGCAACTACTGAACCCTCCAACACAAAGCATAATGTTGTGTATTCACCATTATTCCCGAAGTTGTGCCGCCATGCCGCAGCCATGCTTCATTGCCGTCTGTTCAGGGCCACTTACAAACTGGAAGGCATTGATGAAAATCTACAAAGAAAATAAAGTTTAAGTCGACTTCTTCTAAACAAACGTGTTTTGTCTGCACTGGGTTCTAAAATCGTAAAAAAACCCTGTTTTTAGACATCTTGTCCAAAGGTTCGTCTGGTATAACACCATTCTGGTGACCATTCTAGTTTTATCCAGTTGTGATATAAGGTATTAATTTTATTCCATCAATATAGCCCTCCCCCCTCTTTACAAGGAAGAGAATAACCTCTATAGCAGTGGTGGCAAACCTATGGCACGGGTGCCAGAGGTGGCACTCAGAGCCCTCTCTATGGGCACCCGTGCCATCACCCCACTGCAGACTCCGCCAGACAGGACTCAAGGCCTCTTGCAGTCCCAGGCAGCCCAGCACCCTAGAAGGAAGCTACAATGATAACCAAAGCATTTTGTATTGGTGTCCTCAGGTGCCTATACAATTTAAACATGTGACAGAGCAGGGAGTAATAAGTTACTGTTTAAATTGTCGCATCGGCACTTTGCGAAAAATATGTGGGTTTTGGATGTAGGTTGGGCACTCGGCGTCTAAAAGGTTTGCCATCACTGCTCTATAGCATAGTTCTTCACACATGTTCATACCATAAGAACCCATCTTAGAATAGACTGTGCCTATGTTGTCCTTTATAGAAGTTCCCGAATAATCCCTGTAGCCACCAGAGAAGGTCCCCAATATAATGAGGGAATAATATCAACATGTGGGATGCTCTCTCCTCCAAAGTAATGAAGGGCCATGATTGAGGCAGGATCTCCAGGGTCACAGCTCAGTTCTTAGGAGGTCTTCCTGTGGAGGAGTCGAGAGGAACCCAGCTGTGGAAACAGTGCAGACTGGGGGATTGCGCTTTTACAACACATTCCATTGGTTCGCCTTTCTCATATATGTTTTTGTACGGTGAGAAAAAAACTGTACACAAACCAATTTATCAACCTATACTCCTCAACGCTGTCATTCATGCGAAACGTTAGGAGTTATGTCCAGTCAATTGATGGAACGAGCATTTAGATTTTATCCTTTACATTTGTTTACTCATCTTTTAGGCCCAATAACAATGTCAGTAGAGAGATAAGTGTAATGCTTTTGGATCCAAGCATAGAAGAACGTTGCAACCCGTCAAAGTCTTTAAAAAGCCTGGTAGGCACAGTCTCCGGTACACAGGTGCAATTGTCCTGTCAAAGTGGTCTTTGTACGCTGTCTATAGCCAGTTCTGAACCCAGATACCATCATCAGTATCTCAAAGTGTGCTCAATTTGTAGCCATAATCTTGGAAACGGAACCCTAATACTATCTGAAAGTGTTCTCAAACATCTGTAGTTACAGTCTCGTACATCAAGTGTGTCAACATCTTAACATCTTAACATCACACACCTAGCCCTAGGCATGTACCGTAGTCTTCACTATCTCAAAGTGGCCTCTTTAGTCATCTGAAGGCTCAATTTTGTACACTTGTGACCTCCTTCATCATCTATACGCTTAGTCTTGTAAACAGGGGCTATTATTATCTCAAATTGGCCTGCTTGGCAAACTATAGTCACAAACTCTAACATCTTGGACCTTCTAAAAATGGTCCCTTCGTGATCAGTAGCCTCAGTTTTGTACACAAATGGCCTCCATGTACTCAGGTTCCACCAACATCATGGAGAAGGTTTCTCAACCATCTGTAGGAGATAGATGACTAGCAAGGAGCTAGAGAATTCGTCTTGTACCTTCAGCTCATGTAATTCAAGATGATTTCCAAATATGTTTCTCTGTTCTCGACAGAAATGGGTAAACAGTTCACCTTGAGCAGCTGACTGTCTTTCGAGACGTTGGTCATGCTCGCACATGTGAGCTTTACTTGATACATGTTTAGGAAGGAGGGGAAACCACATGTCACTCAGCCAGCTCTGTGTAATTGGACATCTTTTTGTGGTACATTGGGAAGGATGTACTACTCATACATATTTTTTTTTTTACATATCACTCGATGCGTTTCTCTTTTCTGTGTTTTCACAGCTGAGGTATGACCACCCTCATACCGATGGAAGAGGGTCACCATTGCTTAGCGTGTAGCAGTCTTTCACACCTGTTCGCTAGAAGTGCAGCTGGTGCCATAGTTCTACTTCAGAAACAAAAACAAAACCAAAAAATGTCTTAGGAAAAAAATGTCAAAAATGCAGGGAGAAGGACGCTTAAAGCAAACGTTTTTACAGCAAAACCCATCAGATATTTATTATGAAGTCCTCATTTGATTATTGACTGGACCATATACAGGCAGTCCCCGGGTTACGCTCAAGATAGGTTCTACAAGTTTGTTCTTAAGTTGAATTTGTATGTAAGTCGGAACTGTATATTTTATAATTGTAACCCCAGTCAATTTTTTTTTTTTGGTCTCTGTGACAATTGGATTTGAAAAATGTTGGGGTGTCATAAGAACCAGGATTAACAATAAAGCTTCATTACAGACTCCTGTGATATCTGTTACAGCCGATTATTGTTGCCTAAGGCTAAAGTACAGTAAATTACCAACATCCAGAGGGCCATTTGTAACTAGGGCTTGTCTTTAAGTCGGGTGTTCTTAAGCAGGGGACTGCCTCTACACTGGTAATTTGGTCCATTATGAGACATAGGGAGGACGTCTAGGTAGTTATTGAACATTATTGCGTATACCAGGCAGTTCCCGGGTTACATACAAGATAGGGTCTGTAGGTTTGTTTTTAAGTTGAATTTGTATGTAAGTCGGAACTGTATATTTTATCATTGTAATCCCAGCCAGAACTTTTTTGGTCTCTGTGACAATTGGATTTTAAAAATGTTGGATTGTCATAAGGATTAACAATAAAGCTTCATTACAGACACCTGTGATAACTGTTATAGCTGATTATTGTAGCCTAGGACTAAAGTACAATAAATTACCAATATCCAGATGTCCGTTTGTAACTAGGGGTCGTATGTAAGTTGAGTGTTCTTAAGTAGAGGACCGCCTGTATTAGGTTAAATTTTCACATTTAGTCGTCATATAGAGCAACCATTTTTATGGACCTATAATGGTTCCTACTTTCCTGTTTGCATTACCCAGAAGGCAGTGACCATGGACATATGAGAGACCAGAAGTAAAGTCAATGATTCTTACAAATATTTCGATTTTTTTTTTTCCAAATTATTTTTATGCCTTCACTGATCTGAATGTATCTTCCTTTTAAAGTTTTTCGTTTTTGCAATGTCTAAATAAATAATTTTGGGCTTGGGTTGTTGAGGTGTTAGAATGCCATAGGACCTAGAGTGTAGTATAGCTACCAAATTTTTGAGATTCCACTAGCCTTAGCTGGCCCTGTGTAATCTCCGACTCCTTTCGATATCGCTTCCCCCTTCATGTGAACTGTGAGCTCCCAGCACTTCTGCCTCCATGCGTCTAATATCTCCTCTCTGCTGGAATTCCAGCCACGTCTGAGCTCATCGTTTCTTATCAGCTGAAATATAAAGATAAATCTGAGCATTGCCGAGCGCTTTCCTGGGTGACATCCATATGTAAATATTCCTCACATTCATGTTATCTGTAGAACAAAAAAAAACCAGAGAACAAATATAACATATTAGACTGAAACGGAAACCTAAAAAGGAAGGGAAAGATAATGAACGTTAAAAAAAAAAATCATTCGACATTTTATCATTACTTCTTATATTAATCTAAGCAAATTAAAGTATAGAAATGCAAAAGAAAAATAAACTACCAGCATGAAATATCAAGATATCTCTAAAAAGAAAAGGCTATAATTGAATCAATTTTAAGCGTCTGAGGTAAACTTTTCTAGTTGCTCATGGAAACCAATCAGAGCTTAGCTTTCATTTTTTAAACAGCTCTGGGAAAATGAAAGTTGGGTTCTGATTGGTTGCCACGTTCATCTACAACAATTTTGATCTCAGACAGTTCTGATAAATCTCCCCAATGATCTTTGTAGGTTAACATAGTAAAAATAGTTGGTACTAGAAGTACAGTAGGGGATTCAACATGACCAACTAGTTTTTCTTTGTTGACGGCTGGTTGAGTGCAGTGACACTTATTCCACTTGGCTGAAGTTGATCAACGTCTAATATATATGTAAGTGGACCCTTAGAATCAAGCAACATAAAGCAATTTGAGTGTGTAACATCTAGATACATTAGGACTTTTTGTACCTTGTTGTTCCATTGTAAGAGAGATGGAAACTTTGTACCTGTTTGCACCTTCAATCTTTACCTCCGCAACACAAACTGGGAGATATAGTAGAAAACTAGGATTGCTTTGGATTTAGAAGGATTCTAAAAATGATACAATTATCCTGAAGTTATAAGGGTCCCTACAAACCCTACAAGTGTTAACTTGTGAGTTTTGGAGGTTGGCGTCATTTTTCACTTCGTCTCTGCACGCAAATGTAGAGATTAACTGTGAATCTGCCCTGTCGTTTTATGGGTCTGATTCAGGAATTTTATAGACATAGGCAAAGAAAAGTGAATGGAAAGCTGGAGAGATTACAGAGAGACGGTGCGGCAGCCCAGGTTTCCTGTTTGGGACTAGGATGCGTCTCTGTACATGTAAGCTTGTGAAAATACCCACATGCACTCAACAGAAAGGAAGACTTTTCTCCAGACTTAGATGGCATGTTGATAGATTGGTATCATTAGCGTGTGGCTTTAGAGGGCACGACCCATGGTCTACTCCTGAACCCTTAGAACTGCTGCTGATTTCACACTAATCCATGGAATTCTGCTACGTTAAGTCACAATCCAAAATGGAACCCTACACAACAGAGGAGCTTGAAGAGAACTCAGAGACTTCCATCTGAAGAACTGGACATTATGGGGCACATTTACTTACCCGATCCTGTTGTGATCCAGCGTCTCGTTCTCCGTTGAGGATTGGGGCTTCCGGCGATTCACTAAGGTAGTGTGCCCGATGTCCACCAGGTGTCGCTGCTGCGCCGAGGTCCGCCGGAGTTCGTTGGAGTTCACCATCCTATCCTGGGTGCATGTAAGCGCGTGTCATGCGACACATTTTTTTTTAAAATACCGCAGTTTTTTTCCGAATCCGTCAGGTTTTCCGACGGCCACGCCCCCGATTTCCGTCACATGCATGCCGGCGTCGATGCATCACAATCCAATTGCGTGCGCCAAAACCCGGGGCAATGCAGGGAAAACGGCGCAAATCGGTAATATTCAGGAAACCCCGACGAAAAATAGCGATTCGGGCCCTTAGTAAATGACCCCCTATAACTCCATTCTTCAACACTTTGGAGGTTAAGGAATATAACTAATAGAGTTAAATTTTTGAGGAATCCAGGCTGGAGATGGCTGAAGGAGATTATCTAACCATCATCATCATACTTGAGTAACATCATCATCAACATCATCTTCTTGAGTACCAAGAAGAAACCTCTGTTAAATGTCTAACACTTTTAAATTAGATGGTCACCATTCATCTGCCCTTGGGAGAGGTCCATGTTGTCCTTCACATGAATGACAGTGCCCATTGAGGACTGTACTAAATTTCAAATGCAGCATACATTGACACCAAACTGATTTTACTATTTTACACCTTCGACCCTCTTTAGGAACTTTCCACTTTTTATGAGTTCAGTAACATGGATTGGTAGCAGCCTCTTTCGCCAGATGGCACATATTCATTTGGATTGTGTGATGAAAGTTGTGGTCTGTTATCACCTTTAACATATTATTACACTATACCGTGCTGAGATCTGGCTTTCACCTGTACCCCCAGCACCTGATATCTATTATAACACCATCTATATAAACTTACTTCCATCAGACATGCTGTATAAGTACGTTTTTCTGAGTTGAATCAGTATTTAGATCTTGGGTTCTCAACATGTTCTGTCTCTTCGAGGGAACACTGACATTGAGACACGATTTCTTAGTCTAAAAACTACTACACGAAGTTAGATGTATCTTAAAGGATACTTTGAAACCTTCTGGGTCCCTAAGCAGAGGATGAAAAACTGTAATTCCCCTCTTCCGCATCCTCCAGTCTTTGATTCTCTGGCTTGGCCAGAATTAATGAGGGTCATGGGACTTCCATCGGTCAATCAGTGATCTCCACCACCTATGTATTTCTTTTATTTCTCTTCCATGGCACCTAGCCTATCAGTCATAGTGTCAGGTTAGTCTTTTGTTTCTTCTCTTTAAACTAATGTTTAGAAGGACGGAAATCAAGTTTTCTCTTCTTGTAGAAGCAGAAGTCGAAACATTTTTGGCTCCCCATTGTTCGCACTTGATTATTTTTACAATTGTAGAACCTTAACCGGCGAAGCTTATTTCTTAAATTTACAATTTGTTTATATCTCACCCTCCCCATGGGAATTTCAGAATCCAAACATTTGTCTTGAAAACCTTGTTCCTCGAGCACTTTTTTTACCCCATTTCTTCTGATGAACAAGTCTAACAGATATATATCAAGGCATTTTACTAGCTAATAAAACTGGATTGTCTAGATGAGACATGCCAGCAGTTAAGCACTTGGCTTAGGCGGCTGGAGGAAGGCGAAGGTGGCGCAGACGCGTTCTGATAACAGTGGCTTCAACTTCCCAACTTGTAGGGCAACTTTTTATAAATTGCTTTTACTGAAGAAGGAGCCGTATTTACTCAAGGTATTCTGATAAAACTATTTGCGTATTATATTTCCAAGATAATTTATGACCGTTTCCTCTAAGATTAGCACTGAGCTGAATGTCATTGTGTATCAATCTTCTATACAGGAATATTCCCTAATGGAGGGAGACCCTGTCATAATGCGTAAAAGTCATAGGGGTGGAAATTTTTGCTTTTCTTTGAATAATTCCTGATTTGCCCCATATACATACATTTGAGTCTTTTCATAATCAACATAACTTCTCAGGCAGTAAGCAAATTATGAACCTAAAGAACCCAAGGATCCAACACATTGGGGCACATTTACTTACCCGGTCCATTCGCGTTCCAGCGGCGGCTTCTCCGACGCGCGTTCGGGTCTTCCGGCGATTCATGAAGGTCCTGCGCCCGATGTCCACCAGGTGTCTCTGCTGTGCCGAGGTCCGCTGAGTTGTGTCAGAGTTCACTGATCTCTTCCTGGTGCATGTAAGTATGGCGCAAGCGACCAATTTTTTTTTTTTTATGCGGCGGTTTTTCCGAATCCGTCGGGTTTACGTTCAAACACGCCCCCCGATTTCCGTCGCGTGCATGCCATCGCCGATGCGCCACAATCCGATCGCGTGCGCCAAAATCCCGGGGCAATTCAGGGAAAATCGGCGCAAATCGAAAATATTCGGGTAACACGTCGGGAAACCGCGAATCGGGCCCTTAGTAAATGACCCCCATTGAAATCCATTATGCTAAAAACCTCCATTCTCGATGAGTATCTTTACTTTGCTATACACATTAGATGGTCGATGAGTTCAGTTGAACTCATAAGTTTCCAGGTACTGGCAATGTTCATGGTTAAGTTCCTTAGCTCCTCCAAACTACTAATTTTCTCTACCTTTAGGCCATTTTGGTCCATAATGCTGTCCATGTGTGATCAGCCTTAATAAGCTCATTGGAAATGCTTAATTTTGTAATAGTCCCATAAATATGGTTATCTCTCCACCTAGGTATCTACCTGCCATCGAACTTTTGAATAGGAACCTCACTTGCCTCACTTTGATCTGAAAACTATTGGCACGTAGAAAATACCATACCTTTCTTTCCTCTTCTTTAAGACCATTGCCCTGAGTGGTCATCTAAAGCTAATTTATTGAGAATGTACATACTAAGAATCTTTGAGCACATGGAGAACATTTTGCCATCCCTAATTATATTACATAATGACTTACAAAGACGTCAGAAAATGAGGCTTTTGAGGGTTTTTTTTCTTTTTGTAATCAGTGGTAATTTTATTTAATTGTGGGACCGTCGGAGGGGGGAGTAGAAAAAAAAAACGAAAAAAACCTAAAGATGCTACTGGCAAGAAGTTAAATAAATAGGGCTTTTAAGAAGAAACCGGAGAAGTCGAGGATTACAATCACAGAGAAGGGTTATTTGTTTAAGGCTTGGTCGTGTTATTCCGTCTCAGTGGTGCTCGGAGGTGTTTATGAATCTCCTCTGTGATTGCAGCTAAAGTAAGCAAGGCCTTCAATTTTTACGCTAAATCAATGAAGTTGGGGTCATGAAATTAGCTTGAAGTTTCCTGGTATAGGTCTTTTTGTTCTTCACCGTGCCTTGATGAAGGCCTAAGGTTCTGTGGTGGCATTCATAGGACTCTGAAGACAAATAACCTTTACCGGACTCCTTGACATCACTATTCTGTTAAGATTGATCGTTTTCACACACACCAAGCCAAGGCGCACAGTATTGTTTTATTTTAATCTTCTGTGTTCCCTGATCCTTGGAGGCCTGGATAACAGTGTCTCCATGTTGTGTATGTCCCCGTCTGCTTCGGCAGAGCTGTTTGTGTTGTTTCCTTTTACAGAAAGTTTTCTGATAAGGAAAGTATAGGCTTATCTTCACAGCTCCGTAGTGCTCGAGGCTCATTCATCATACATTACTTGGCCGGTGTCAAGTGCCCGGGATTGGACACCTGGTCTTTTAGTTTAGAAGATGGCAAAATATTAATAGTGTATTCAAACTATGAAATAAAAATATATAATCTACCGTTTAGTGTATACAGTTTCAGTGCATACCCATATGGACTCAAATAAACCATCTTTGTTGCCTATCCTGCTTGACTCCATTTTACTCTACTTTTTCGTATCTTAAACTCCCGGTCTGTGTCTGTCAGCATGTTCAGAGTTGTAGCTTGACTACAAATGGAGAGTCTCCAGTTCCATATCTTCCATATCTTTATATGGTTGGATATAGTATTGCAACTACGTCATATTTTCTATAATGCAGTAAAGTTGTACTATTAGACACACCCTGTAGTTATGGGAGGCAACTGTAGTCGTAAGCAGCCATTTTCTTTTAACGTAAGTCCTCCTCTTAAACTAACCACACTTGTTACTAGTTATACATTTTTTTGACCGTAGAATATAAAAAAGCCCAAATCTGCTATTAGAAACAAAATTATTACAAATTGAGGTTCCCCCTTTTTCAAAATGATTCCAGAAAATCCTGCATTTTCTTTTAGAGTTGTAAAGATGTTTTATCTTACCTTTGGATGAGTAAGGAAGCCAGAAATTGGATCCTTACTCCATTGTTGACCATTACCATTTGAATTGGTTTGAATTCCGATGAGAATCCTGATACAATCTTATGAACCATCCCAAAAAATCAATGAAGTGGTTCTTTTTACTTCCAACTATTGTGACCAGCCTGGATCATGTTCTTCAAAGGATACCTGTCTATTTCAAGACACAAAGTCCATATCGTAGCTGAACATTAGAGTTACCTGATAGGCCTTACGTCCAGCTCCATGTCTTCCTCCTCAGTCAGTTTCTTTTTTTTTTTTTTGTAGACTCCGACTGTGGGTAAGGAATAAGGAATAAAGACGCTTTGTATGTTCTTGGAGTCCAGTCTGTATAATCGATTATGATGGCCGTATTGTTTACCAGCTCCTGATAACCTATTTAGTTTGTCTTGGGACCTCTTGGAATGTTGAGTATCATCTTGGTTCTTATTCTCAGAGAGTGATGGAATCTGCAGGGTTCGGAAACACAATTCCTTTAGAAGAAGATGACTGACTAAAAATTAGGGTTATTGGATTTTTCTACTGTTCTAGGGACAATGGTTAATCTTTGATGTATTAGATTTCATTTTAGATTTAATTTGATTGATACATTATGCAACCTTCTTCTTCTCATTGGGTTTATCTGAAATAATAGTCTTTCAGCTAGTTTTTCTTTGCCATAATGCACACAACATACAAGGAGTGGACAGTGGAGAAATGGGTTCTTCAATATTGTTTAAAGTAGCTCCAAAAGAAACTAAAAGACGGCCGCCAAAGGCCCCTTCAGAGCAAGCTGGTCTTAATGGAGGCAAGCAGCGTCCATGTGCCAAGAGCCAGGGTCCACCGCAGGGAAATGGTGCATTGGTGGGGTTAAAGGAAACCTCCCTTGAGGAATCTACCATCAGAAGTAGATCTAACTATATTTTAGTGATATATAAATTAACTACAGAGGCTACTGGGGCGTGGGATAGCCTCAGTTCCCAGTGCCCGGCCAGGCTAGTACACGCCCCAGTGGCCTCTGCAGTTAATTTACATATTATAAATATAAAGTTTTTAAGAATTTAGGTTCCAGGACTATTAAGTTACAGATTAAGGCAGAGTTAGAGGGGAGGAATCTACCAACAAATCTACTTTTGATAGATGGTAGATTCCTCATGGTAGGTTTCCTTTAAGCGAGTTAAATAGTGTGAATTTATGTTTCGGTCTCCCGATAAATATTAGGGAATCCATCTAACAATCCAGTCTTGGCGAAAAGTAAAAGATTAGAAGTTACAAAACAATGACTATAAGGATAGAGACAATTTACCATATATACTCGAGTATAAGCCTAGTTTTTCAGCACAAAAAAATGTGCTGAAAACCCAGACTTGGCTTATACTCTAGTAAAAAAAAAAATAAAAGTTTTCCCAGGTTTTTGTGGTAAAATTAGGGGCCTCGACTTATACTCGAGTATATACGGTAGACCTTTTGCGTCAGGCTTTGCTCTTATTCAAGTTCATAGTAATGGAACATATTTGCTCTCTCTCTTTTTTACTGTCTTTTATGATCTCCTAAACTACTGCTGAGAAGCTAAGTTTATAAGAGCTGCCTCATTCGAGAGCTCATTACAGCTCAAACCAAGGAGGCCGTTTACCTTGGCGCCGACAGTTTTGTAGTTGGCACCAAACATAGAACTAATGACTAATGAAAAAAAAAGCATTTTAGCACTTGATTACTCATCTGCATATCATACATACAGATACAATTTTAACCACATTTATCGCAATAGGATTCTTGTCATCTCCGGGCTGTATCTGCTTTCTTTTAGGCTTACAAAGAACCTTGCGAAATGTCAAGGCAGTATTAGGTTATCCAGCCTGGACGAAGGGCGTGCAGCGTCTTTTGATGAATAAGTTATGAGAATGTACTTTTGATTGAGTTTTGTACATGGTGGGCCTTGGTGGAAGAACCAGTTCTGATGCTGAATGTCTACGGTCACCTTTTTGCAGTATGTGGCTTGCACGTTACACCATTCATGAGTTATCCATTGGTGTCTGTTACCATCTGTATTATCCATGGAAATATTTTTTGGACACATAATTTAGCGGAACGCTATGAAAATATTTACTGACAAACGTTCTTTGGAACACAACAAAACAGATAACATAGCATGAAAGACAGAAAGAAGACCACAAGATTGAGGAGCTTTGACTCTCTGGAATGAACCAACATGGCACTTACAATACTCAAATCCTGCTCTTGTTCCTCAGCTCTGTTCTAGTGCCAGACTTCACCCTCCAGATAAGACTTTCTTGGTATGGCTCCTTGTGTGTCGTGTCTATTTCATGTCTTGCAGATGTTAACCCTGTTCTTTCTTGCTTTGAACAAGCCCTCGTTCCCTGTAATACATTTACAGGCGGTCCCCTACTTAAGGACACCCGACTTACAGTCAACCCATAGTTACTGACAGACCCCTCTGACCTCTGGTGAAGTCTCTGAATGCTTTACTATAGTCCCAGGCTGCAATGATCAGCTGTAAGGTGTCTGTAATGAAGCTTTATTGATAATCCTTGGTCCCATTACAGCAAAAAATGTTTAAACTCCAATTGTCACTGGGGCAAAAAAATTTTTTGTCTGGATCTACAATTATAAAATATACAGTTTCGACTTACATACAATTTCAACTTAAGAACACACCTTCGGACCCTATCTTGTACGTAACCCGGGGACTGCCTGTACTTGAAATGAAAATATACATTATATTTCTTTAAACTAAAGAAGCCACCACCACTAGCTTTACTGGTGGCCATTGTTAACGTCATATCATGCTCCATCTACAGGGTCCTAACCTTTGAGGTATGAATGGTAGAATTTCCAACCAATCTGCAGTTAGCATGTATCTTCAATTATGTACCGGAGTAATTTTTGTAACTTGTACCTAAACTCAACAATGGCCACTTAGAACCTTCTAGTCAATTTGCCTCACAGTCTTCAGTCATTGGGTCTTCAAGCATAACTGTCGAAATCAATGGTGGTCAAAGGTTGTGGTCAGATTGTATGTTGAGTAGAACCAGTAGATCTTGTTGTTTGGTCCTTCAGGTGTAAAACATCTCTTCATTGTAGATTTTTATATAGAAGAGAATGTAACTGGCGGGCACAGTCCTGACTGTATCGGTTAAGGCTTCACACGCAACCTGGAATGGCGTCCTGGGACCAATGTAGATTTTCATGCTGGTATTGTGCTGGGAACCTACTGTTTTTTGGTTACTAAATGTGTTTGGGTCCACCTGACTCTCTCCTTATGATAGATGTGAATTTTAACATTGCCTAATCCTTTCTTTTCAAACTTAATCAGCTACTTCCAAAAGGTCAGTAAACTAGTGGCTGATTTATGGGTCAATCCTGGTGAGGGTCTCGTAGGCTTTTGTAGAAGTAATATAAGCTCCGGTAGAGAGCAGAAGGAAGGATTTCATGCAAAATTGTTAAGAAGAAGCAAACTATGGATGTTATCTCAGGATATCCAATGCCGATTCTTCCTGCCCTATGACCAATGTCTCGTTGACCACGTATGAAACTTGCCTCAATAAAGTTTTTGCCTTCAATCCTGTAGGCCAAGCTTTTGGACTATGTTATTGAAGAACCGTGTACCATATCGAAAAAAAAAATAAAAATAAAATGAAGCATGGCCGCTCAGTGGGTTGGCAGAGGATGACTTGTAATGACTAGGTTGTGGCTTGTGAGGCTTAGCAGAGACATTGTGAAGCAGACGGGAGAACAATCTGTTTTGAAAGGTGTTGAATTTAGGAAAAGCCTGGCAGGCAGACAGATTGTCTCAATAGCTTACGTTGGCTGAGTACATTGATCCCCCTTCCTGGACTCCTAATGTAATTGTGATTTAGGTAGGCTTGTTAGTCATCTCTTGGCAGACGGATCCTCAGCGTAACGGAGAAAGGAATGAAATTCTTTTGTCTTCTGCAATCTGCCATGGAAAGAAAAATCAAACCGCGTCTATTATGTATGTTACTCCTCAAGACGAGGGGACCCTACCGGCTTTTGTTTCTATGACTTGTGCGTCACATGTTCCTGTGATATTCTGTATCCCCCGAATGAGATGAGATTTCACCGGGATGCGGTTATTTTTTTGACGTTCTTCAGAGATTTGAGGGATAAGCGCTAGTCCGTCGTGACTCTGTGGTACCGGGTCTGAAAGCTACATCATCTTTGAAGAAGGTCTTTGTATAATAACTTATTAGTCACTTCCTTTTTGCCCTCTTATTGTTGAACCCTTGCAAATCACTGTTTAAGTTTACCTAAAAAGACCTATAACAAAAAAATATAATATTAAAGGGAACCTACCACCACAAATCTACCTATAAAGGTAGATCGGGTGGTAGGTGGATCAATAGGACGTGAGGATAGCTATTTTAAGGACTAATCCTCACGTCCTCGCACTTTTTTTGAAACTTTTATTCAGCACATATGTAAATTTTTTTATGCGGCTACTGGGGCGTGGAGTAGCCGCATCTGAGGTTACACGCAGCGGATTATCCCCGCCCCGGTAGCCTCTTTTTCCTCACTTACAATCTTCGGCTCGGAGCTGCGCGCCTCGTCCAACAATCTGCCGTCTGCGCATGCGCAGAACAGCAGAACCGGGCCTGCACGGTCACTGCTCCGAAGCCGGAGCTGCACAGGCGCGGGCCTGCTGTTCTGTGCATGCGCAGACGGCAGGATCGTCGACGAGGGCGCGCAGCTACGAGCCGAAGATTGTAAGTAGGAGGAGAAAAGAGGCTACCGGGGCGTGGAGTAGCCGCTCGTTGTACCTCAGATGCGGCTACTCCACGCCCAGTAGCCGACATAAAAAAGTTTACATATGTGCCGAATAAAAGTTTCAAAAAAAGTGCGAGGACGTGAGGATTAGTCCTTAAGAGGGCTATCCTCATGTCCTATTGATCCACCTACCACCCGATCTACCTTTATAGGTAGATTTGTGGTGGTAGGTTCCCTTTAAGTTCTATCTATTTGATTATACAACTCAGGTAGGCCTTGTTGTCTCCATGGTAACAGACTACAAACAAACATATTGTGTTGTGTCGGACTGTGGAATAGTCCATCTATTCTTTACTTCTTGCCAACCAGTTTGGTAGGGGGCACAGGTCTGATTCAAGCAGCCATAATGATCCGTCATATACAACAGCTGGATTTGAGCTGATTTTTAAAAAATTCTTTAGATGCTTTTCGTACATCAAGAATGAGGAAAGTGTCCATCTTGTTGGGTATTGTCTTTTCTCTAGTTCATGGAAACATTGTTTGATTTAATAGATCATTCCATGTGTGAAGTTTGGGGCGCATGTTTTGCTAAAACAGAATGATAAAACCCTCCGGTGGTTATCGCACATTTTAGTTTTACATTCCTTTTGCTGTTTGTATTGTGTCAGGCAGTGCGCTAGCACAAAAACATGCCAGCTAACCTACAATGCTGCCATACATTTTTTATCTTTGTTCCAAGTCATGCAATAGGGAGCAGTATTATAGTAGTTATATTCTTGTACATAGGGGCAGTATTATAGTAGTTATAGTCTTGGAATAGGGGACAGTATTATAGTAGTTATATATTGTACATTGGGGGCAGTATTATAGTAGTTTATTTTGTACATAGGGGGCAGTATTATAGTAGTATATTCTTGTACATAGGGGGAGTATTTAGGAGTTATTATGTCTTGTACATAGGGGCAATTGGCAGGATTTATATTCCTGTACATAGGGGGCAGTATTATAGTAGTTATATTCTTGTTCATAGGGGGCAGTATTATAGTAGTTATATTCCTGTACATAGGGGGCAGTATTATAGTAGTTATATTCTTGTTCATAGGGGGCAGTATTATAGTAGTTATATTCCTGTACATAGGGGGCAGTATTATAGTAGTTATATTCTTGTTCATAGGGGGCAGTATTATAGTAGTGATATTCTTGTACATAGGGGCAGTATTATAGTAGTTATATTCTTGTACATAGGGGCAGTATTATAGTAGTTATATTCTTGTACATAGGGGTAGTATTATAGTGGTTATATGATTACACGTAGGTGGCGGTACATTAGGATGTGTATTACTGCTCCACCCTATAGCTCGGCTAATACTTTAGGACAATGATAATATTATATTGCCGCCTTTGTTTGCAGATGATTACTTCCTCCCGTCATTATTACTGTCACAATATAAGATATCTCGGGGGCAGGGAACAAATAATGTAAATGAAATGTCATTATCTACATAATGAGAATGTAGAGACGTGTACACACTCTGCACGTCTCATCCTGTATTGTATGTACAGTAAACAGACAGTGAATAATAGGGAACATGCAGCGCTGGGGTCACGGAGGACGACACAGACCCGAGTCTGGACATGCAGGGACATGCACTGCGGGGAGCACATGATCTATTCACAGACAGCAAACAGAGATCCTGAAAGCCGTCAGGACCAGTTACAGAGGTTGTGTCAGGATCTCTGCTTGCCTTACACATAACATTAGTGAGGGTCTCTCCTTTTCTTACCTCTTAGGATTCTGTTCATTTCCTTTATCGTGTCCGTGTTTTATCATCTTATATTTCCCGTGTTTTACAGACGGCCGAGATATGAGCATCCCGCTGAGCGCCACCCTGAGGAGAGGGGGAGAAAGACAGCCTCATCATACAGGACGGGGGTCTCCTTATAGGGATCAGACAGGATGGGGGGGTCTCCTTATAGGGATCAGACAGGATGGGGGGGTCTCCTTATAGGGATCACACAGGACGGGGGTCTCCTTATAGGATCTTTTCATCTTTCTACTGGTGACAACCTTTTTTTCATCTATTTAACCCCTTAAGGACGGAGGGTTTTTTGGCTAATTTCTCGCTCTCCAACTTCAAAAATCCATAACTTTTTCATTTTTATGTGTACAGACCTGTGTGAGGGCTTATTTTGTGCGTAACAAATTTTACTTTCCTGTAATGTTATTTATTTTAACATGCCGTTTACTGCGAAGCTGAAAAAATACCATCTAATAGTACAGGGACAGTAACTGCATTTCTACATTTGTACCATCTAGTAGTACAGGGACAGTAACTGCATTTCTATACTTATACTATCTAGTGGTGCAGGGAAGTTCCTGCATTTTATATTATAATACCAGCTAATGTAGGTGTCAGGACAGTAACTGCAACTTTCTATACTTATCCCATCTAGTAGTGCGTGACCACTACAAGACTGCATTTCTATACTTATACCATCTAGTATGCGGGACGTAACGCATTTCTATACTTATACCATCTAGTAAGTGCGGGATCAGTAAACTGCATTTTCTATACTTATACCCATCGATAGTGCAGGGACAGTTTATACTGCATTTCTATACTTATACCATCTAATAGTTTGCAGGCGACATACACATCACATTCCTATATGTAATCCATCTAATAGTGCAGGGACATAACTGCTTTCTATACTTATACCATCTAGCTTAGTGCAGGGACAGTAACTGCTTTCTAATTTGACCATCTAATAGTGCAGGGACAGTACTGCATTTCTATATTTGTACCAGATCTTAATAGTACAGGGACAGTATGCCTTCACATTTGTACCATCTAAGTAGTACAGGGACAGTAACTGCATTTCCTATACTTATACTATCTAGTGGTCAGGGACATTAACTTGCATTTTCCTATACTTCATACTCTAATAGTGCAGGGATAGTGCAAAAGGGACAGTACTGCATTTCTATATTTATACCATCTAATTGCAGGGACATAACGCATTCTATACGTATACCCATCTAGTAGTGCAGGGACCATAACTGCATTTCTACTTATACCATCTAGTAGTGCAGGGACAGTAACTGCATTTCTATACTTATACCATCTAGTAGTGCAGGGGACAGTAACTGCATTTCTATACTTAGACATCTAATAGTGGCAGGGACGTAACTCATTTTCTATACTTATACCATCTATGGTACGGGACAGTAACTGCAATTTCTATATTTCATACCTCTAAATAGTGCAGGGACATAACTTCATTTCTATACTTATACCATCTTAAATAGTGGGGACAGTAACTGCTTTCTATACTCTCCATCTAGATATGCAGGGACAGTACTGCATTTCTATACTTATACTCATCTAATAGTGCCGGGACAGTAATTGGCATTCTATACTTATACCATCTGAGTGGGTCAGGACGTAACTGCTTTGTCCATATTTATAATACCACTAATAGTACAGGGACAGAAACTGCCATTTCTACATTTGTACCATCTGTAGTACAGGACAGTAACGGCATTTCTATACATTCTACATCTAGTGGTGCAGGGACATTTTAACTGCATTTCTCTATTTATAACCTCTAATAGTGCATGACAGTACCTCATTTCTCTACTTAACCATCTAGTAGTGCAGGGAACTACTTCATTTCTATACTTATACCAATCTAGTCGTGCAGGGACATACTGCATTTCTATACTTATCCCATCTTGTAGTGCAGGACAGTACCTGCATTTCTATATTTATACCATCTAATTGTACAGGGACAGTAACTGCATTTCTATATTTATACCATCTAATAGTGCAGGGACAGTTACTGTATTTCTATACTTATACCATCTAGTGGTGCAGGGACAGTTACTGTATTTCTATACTTATACCATCTAGTAGTGCAGGGACAGTAACTGCTTTTCTATACTTATACCATCTTGTAGTGTAGTGTGAAGAACTCCATGGGGCTTATTTACCATGGGCCCTGCAGTCACATTTTCGTCAGGTTTTCCGACTTTTCGGGGATCGTGCCGGGGATTGTGTTGCACGCGATCGGATTTTGGTGCATCGGCGCTGACTTTCGTGCTGCAGAAATCGGGGGCGTGGCAGTCGGACGATCCGATGGATTCGGACTAAGCGCAGGATTTAACATTTAAATTTGCAAGCCAAGCACTGACATGCACCAGAAAGAAGATGGTGAACTCCGAAGGATCTCGGGCGCACAATTTTCTTGAATCACAGCAGATGTGCATTCTGGCGGACATTCCGGATCGGGGATCGCACAGAACCAGGTAAGTAAGTGTGCCTCCATGTGTGCTGCTGCTGGTAATAAAATTGCTGCTGCAGGGAGAGAAAATGTTACATCTACCCCTGTTACAAATTCTGGTGCAAGCAGGTTCCAGGGTTTGCAGAATATTCTTGTAGGCCACATCAGCACTGTCAGAATGGAGAGGCCACACGAGATTGATGCATTGGTAGATTACATTGCTTCCAATAGATTGTTTGGTGCTTGGAGTAGTATCTAATGTCCTACGATAACTCACCTAACTTGGATTCTGTGGACCATCCACCTGCCCCTACACAAGTTACAGCCATAAAAGGACACGTATCTTCATTTTGACTTTTTAAAATTTTCTTTTAGCCGTTTTTTTTAATTTTTTGGGACTTTTTTGTCGAATTCTTGCAACTGAGCCTGCAGGTTTGTCTGTCGCCGTGTTCCTAATTTACATTTGCAAGAGGCAATTTGATGGTGCTATAGAAATAAAAGTGATTATTATTATTACAGCGGTTTTATTAAACTTTTTTAGGAGCAAATTAGAGACTTTTTAGAGCAAATCAAAGTACAACTGACATGCATCACAACGGCAAATTTAGAAAGAATCACATAACTGTTAAAGAGTCCTAACTTCAGCCAACTTTAAAAACTGGCAAAAGAAAACAAATGATACATGTGCCCCACAGAGTGCCCAGAAGCTCAACATGGGATGCACCAGCAAAGGGGAGAGTTGAGCCTCTTGCCTCAGTTAGCACCATCTTCAGCAAGATGGGGGCAGCATCAGGGGAGCAGTCACCTGACACTTAAAAATAATGTTTCCTAACACTGAATGCCAATATGGGTGTGAGACACTACATAGAGAACCCACATATTAAAAAAATACCCTGATATATTGCTACTGAAAGTAGTGATTGAGATGCCATTTTGTAGCTCCCATCAGGCAGCAGAAAGTTCAGTACGGAGAATCAGTACACAAAGGCGGGTCCACAGGATCTCCAAGGCATGGCAGTCTTTCACCCAATGTGAAATAAACAGAACACAAGTCATTTGCACATCATGTCATCAATCTGAGCACCTAAAGTATGACCTGGCACCTGCAAACAAAACACGAGCTGCAGAAAGAAGACACAAAAAAAGCCTGGAAACAACTGAGGCTCCATCTGCTGCTCTAAGACCACGCCCCAAGTATCATAGTATATAAGGTTGGGAAGGCGCAGGTCCATCAAGTCGAACCTATAAGATTAAACAATCAACAATATTATCGCTCTCATATTTTGGTCTTTGGAGAGATCCTTGTACTGTCCGTTCAGGTATTTGTACATTGTAATGAGGTCTCCCCTCAGTCGTCTTTTTCTAAACTGAATGACCCCAAATTTTGTAATCTGTCCTTGTATTCTAATCCCGCCATTCCCCTAATAATCCTGGTTGCTCTCCTCTGCACCCGTTCTAGCTCTACTATATCCTTTTTATACACTGGTGCCCAAAACTGTACACAATATTCCAAGTGTGGTCTGACCAGGGATTTGTATAAGGGCAAAACTATGTCTTTATCATGAGAATCTATTCCTCTCTTGATACATCCCATAATTTTATTTGCTTTAGCAGCAGCTGCCTGGCTCTGGTCACTAAAATTAAGTTTACCATCCACCAATACCCCCAAGTCCTTTACAGCTCCAGTTTTACCAAGTAATTGACTGTTTAGAACATAATTGTACTTTTTGTTTCCATGGCCCAAGTGCATAACTTTACATTTATCTACATTAAACCTCATCAACCATTTCTCTGCCCACTCCTCAAGCTTCCATAAATCCCCCTGTAATGCTAAACTATCGACCTCAGTATTTATTACTTTACACAGCTTAGTATCATCTGCAAATATTGAAACTTGACTGTGTAAACCCACTACATGGTCAGTAATAAAAAAATATTATAAAAAGAAGTGGCCCCAATACTGACCCCTGTGGCACTCCACTGGTAACGTCAACCCAATCTGAGAATGTGCCATTAACCCCTTAACGCCAAAGCCACTTTTCACATATCCAAGGGATTTTGAAATTGTTTTCTCGTGACACTTTGTACTTCATGATAGTTTAAAAATTTTGGTGGTATGTGTTGCGTTTATTTATAAAAAAAACAGATATTTGGTGAAAATTTGGAAAAAGTCTCGATTTTTTTAAATTGAAAATTTCCTACTTTTTCCATGCGTAGTCATTAGAGATGAGCGAGCACTAAAATGCTTGGGTACTCGTTATTCGAGACGAACTTTTTCGATGCTCGAGTGCTCGTCTCGAATAACGAGCCCCATTGAAGTCAATGGGTATAGATAGTTGAAATGAGACATTGGTGGACGCTGTGGAGGATCGTGGAGGCAAAATGGACAGGAAACAGCAGGGGCAGCATGCATGGATGCCTCTGAGGCTGCCTAATCTTAGGATGGAGCTGGCGGTCCACTGCCAGGCGAGATTTCGCCTGTCCAAGCCCCTGTCTCTCTGTGCTGGAACTAGTGCCCCCAGCTGGATTCTGTGTGCTGGAACTAGCACCCCCTGTTAGAGTCTGTACACAGCATGGGGCCTGGTGGTAGTACTCCAAAAGCGCCAATGATAATCCAGCTCTGCTCCTGAGTATATTAAAGAATCTTGTCTTCTCCTTATTTTAACCCTTTCAGGACCTGGCCCTTTTTGTATTTTCATTTTTTACTCCCCATGATCAAAAATCCATAACTTTTTTATTTTTCCATGTACAGAGCTGTGTGACAGCTTATTTTCTGCGTAACAAATTGCACTTCATAGAGATGGTATTGAATATTCCACGCCGTGTACTAGGAAGCGGGAAAAAAATTCCAAATGCAGTGAAATTGGTAAAAAAAACGCATTTGTG
Source organism: Engystomops pustulosus (assembly GCA_019512145.1). Taxonomy (NCBI): domain Eukaryota; kingdom Metazoa; phylum Chordata; class Amphibia; order Anura; family Leptodactylidae; genus Engystomops; species Engystomops pustulosus. The sequence continues at coordinate 14,272,180 of CM033641.1, forward strand.
CCGTCTTCTTGTGGGCTTGGATCTTACGGATTTCACTGTGCGCCCCAAATTACATGTCTACTTTATTCTTTGGGTCTGTGCGATTACGGGGATACCAAATTTGTATAGGTTTTATAATGTTTTCATACATTTAAAAAAATTAAAACCTCCTGTACAAAAAATTTTTGGGGGATTTTGCCATCTTCTGGCGCTAATAACTTTTTTATACTTTGTTGTACTGAGCTGTGGGTGACGTCGTTTTTTGCGGATTTTGATGACGTTTACAATATTATCAATTTTAGGACTGTTCGACCTTGTGATCACTTTTTATAGAATTTTTTAATTTTTTTAAATGACAAAAAAAGTGCCATTTTCGACTTTGGGCGCGATTTTCCGTTACGGGATTAAACGCAGTGAAAAACCGTTATCATATTTTGATAGATCGGGCATTTTCGGACGCGGTGATACCGGATGTGTTTATGATTTTTACTGTTTATTTATATTTATATCAGTACTAGGGAAAGGGGGGTGATTTGAGTTTTTAGGGTTTTTTATTATAATTTTTTTTTTTTTTAACTTTTTTTTATTTTTATTTTTAGTACTTTTCAGACTCCCTAGGAGCCCTCTCCATGCACCAGCGGCCGACCCGTGACGTGCTATATCTATCCAATAGCTGCACTTTGCTGCCGCCCACTGCCCAAATATAGTATTGACACCTGCAGTACAATATGCCTACTACTTAAGGGTTAAGATTAGAGATGAGCGAGCACTAAAATGCTTGGGTACTCGTTATTCGAGACAAACTTTTCCCGATGCTCGAGTGCTCGTCTCGAATAACGAACCCCATTGAAGTCAATGGGAGACTCGAGCATTTTTCAAGGGGACCAAGGCTCTGCACAGGGAAGCTTGGCCAAACACCTGGGAACCTCAGAAAAGGATGGAAACACCACGGAAATGGACAGGAAACAGCAGGGGCAGCATGCATGGATGCCTCTGAGGCTGCCTAATCGCACCATTATGCCAAAATTATGGGCAACAGCATGGCCATGACAGAGTGACAGAATGAAGCTAGATAGCATCTAAAACATCCAATAATTGACCCTGACACTATAGGGGACGGCATGCAGAGGCAGCGGCAGGCTAGAGAGTCTCATGGCGACATACCCGAAATGGACTCAGGTTTCACCGAAGGAGGTGAAATGATTTCCTATGTGAACAAAAGGTTGACGGTATATTTAGTCGATAACACAGCATGGCGGCGACATAGTGACCAAGTTCCATAACGTATCTGGTGAAACACCCGAAAAATGAGCCTGACACAGCTCGTTTGATAAGGGGACGACATTTGGAGGCAGCCATGGAGAGGACTTCCATGATTAAGAGCGACAGTATGGGGCATCCATATTGCGCTGCTATGATTGCAACTTCAGGTCTCCAGCATGGCGGCGACAGATGGGCCGAGTTCCACTATGTATCTGGTGAAACACCTGAAAATTCTGCCTGACACAGCTCGTTTGATAAGGGGACCATGTATGGAGGCAGTGAACTAGTAGTAGATTAAAGGTGCTGCAGTTAAAACTATGTTAGTTGGATCTTGGGATGGAGCTGGCGCTCCGCTGCCAGGCGAGCTTTCACTTATCCAAGCCCCTGTCTCTAGGCTACTCCCCAAACAGCACTTCTAAGAACCTTTTGTATAAGATCAAGTGTAGTAGCGTTCTTATAAGTTTGGGTTATGGCGGGTGAGGGGAATGTAAACGGATGCGCAAGAAGCGCTGAAATAATATTGGTAAATGATAAAAGTTTGCCAGTATTTTTTGTGGATTACACAGCAGGGTGGCGACAAAGTTAACAAGTTTGATGTGGAAGCCATGAAAACAACCCAAAATTCTGCCTGACACAGCTCGTTTGATAAGGAGACCATGTATGGAGGCAGCTATATGGACGACTTTTGGAGGCAGCTATGGCGATGACGTGGGGAGGTAGCAATGGAGACAACGTGTGGAGCCATATAAAAAGACGACATGTGGAGGCTGCTATGGAGACAATTTAATTTGGATAGTGCCTGTATGTGGCAGTCCCAAAAAGTTTTCAAACCAGAGGAGCAGGTAGGTGTCCCTCCAGAAAAATGGAATAGATTGAGTGCCTGTATGTGGCAGTCCAAAAAAGTTTTCAAACCAGAGGAGCAGGTAGGTGGTCCTCCAGAAAAATTAAATAAATTGAGTGCCTGTATGTGGCAGTCCCAAAAATTGCTTAAAACAGAGGAGCAGGTAGGTGGCTCTCCAGAAAAATTAAATGCATAGAGTACTATAGCTAGAGCCAGTTGGCCCTGGCAAAAATTAGCCAGTTTCCTCTGCTTTAGTGTACAAAGAGGAGGAGAAGGAGGACAATGAGGAGGAGGAGGAGTGCATACATTATTCAGGTTCAGCTTCTTTCACCTGGTGGAGAATGGAAATGGAGAGAAATCCAGCCTTTATTCATCTTAATAAGCGTCAGCCTGTCAGCGCTGTCAGTCGACAGGCGTATACGCTTATCGGTGATGATGCCACCAGCTGCACTGAAAACACGCTAGCGGCAGGGCAAGAACCTCCAAGGCGTTCAGCGCCAGTTCATGCCACATGTCCAGCTTTGAAACCCAGTAGTTGTAGGGAGCTGTGTGATCATTTAGGACGATGGTATGGTCAGCTACGTACTCCCTCACCATCTTTCTGTAAAGATCAGCCCTACTCTGCCGAGACTGGGGACAGGTGACAGTGTCTTGCTGGTGTGACATAAAACTGGCAAAGGCCTTGTAAAGCGTACTCCTGCCAGTGCTGGAAAAGCTGCCTGCTCGCCTACTCTCCCTCGCTACTTGTCCCGCAGAAGTACGCCCTCTGCCGCTAGCGCTGTCAGAAGGGAAATACTGTTTCAGCTTGTGCACCAGGGCCTGCTGGTGCACACTCCTTTCTCCTCTCCAGGGATGAGAGTGGAAAGATTTTGCTTGTACCGTGGGTCCAGGAGAGTGAATACCCAGTAATTGGTGCTGGAATAAATTCTTTGAACACGAGGGTCACGGGATAGGCAGCCTAGCATGAAATCTGCCAAATGCGCCAGAGTCCCAACGCGCAATAATTCACTCCCCTCACTGGCCTGATTGCCCATTTCCTCCTCCTCCAACTCCTCCTATAGTGGTTCTGCCCGGCAGCACTCGTCCACGTGTCCGTGGTCAGGTGGACCTTGTCAGAAACGGCGTTGGTCAGGGCACGGATGATGTTCTCTGACACGTGCTTGTGCAGGGCTGGGACGGCACATCGGGAAAAGTAGTGGCGGCTGGGGACCGAATACCGAGGGGCGGCCGCCGCCATGAGGTTTTGAAAGGCCTCGGTCTCTACCAGCCTATAGGGCAGCATCTCCAGGCTAAGCAACTTGGAGATGTGGACGTTGAGGGCTTGGGCGTGTGGGTGGGTTGCGCTATACTTCCTTTTGCTCTTCAGCGTCTGGGGTATGGAGAGCTGAACGCTGGTGAATGCTGTGGAGGATCATTGAGGCGAAGATGGGGTTTTCGCACGGGAGGTGTTTGGCCCGTGGTCCTGGGCAGGGGGCTGACTAGCAGATGACACAGGGGAAGGAGCAGTGGTGTGCCCGGCCGGAGGTGAACGGGCTTGGTGCCATTGAGTGGGGTGTTTAGCATTCATATGCCTGCTCATACTGGTGGTAGTTAAGCTAGTAGTGGTGGAACCCCTGCTGATCCTGGTTTGGCAAAGGTTGCACACCACAGTCCGTCGGTCATCCGGTGTTTCTTTAAAGAACCTCCAGACTTCTGAAAATCTAGCCCTCGCCACGGGAGCTTGACTACGGGAAACATTTGGTGCTGATGCACCTGCTCTGGCCCTGCCTCTCCGTCTGGCCCCACCACTGCCTCTTCTAACCTGTTCTGCTATAGGACTCGCCTCCGTCTCAGAAGCACTGTGTTCACCCGGCCTATCAACCCAGCTTGGGTCTGTCACCTCATCATCCTCAGTCTGCTCCCCCCTCGGACTTCCTGCCCTGACAACAACTTCACCACTGTCTGACAACCGTGTCTCCTCATCGTCCGACACCTCTTTACACACTTCTTCCACTACGTCAATAATGTCATCATCACCCACAGACTGCGACCGGTGGAAAACCTGGGCATCGGAAAATAGCTCAGCAGCAACCGGACAAGTGGTTTGTGACTGTGGGAAGGGTCCAGAAAACAGTTCCTCAGAGTATGCCGGTTCAAATGCCAAATTTTGCTGGGAGGGGGCAGACTGGGGGGATGGAGGCTGAGGTGGAGGAGCTGGAGGAGTGCTGATTTCGGTGACATGGGTGGACTGCGTGGAAGACTGACTGGTGGACAAATGGCTAGAAGCATTGTCCGCAATCCACGACATCACCTCTTCGCACTGTTCTGGCCTCAACAGTGCTCTACCACGAGTCCCAGTAACTTGAGACATGATGAACCTAGGGAGTGTAGCTCTGCAGCGTTCCCCTGCTCCCTCATCAGCAGGTGGTGTCTCACCCCACCCAGGACCACGGCCTCTGACCCCTGCAGTAGTTGGACGCCCACGTCCACGCCCTTGTCCTATACCCCTAGCCCTCGGGTTAAACATTTTCAAAATTAAAGTGTAAACTTCAGCCTTTTATCGCCTAGGCTCAACAGTTTGAGCACCGCCTGCTGTCGCTTAGCGACGGCACTGCTGCTGTGCCTAGAGCTACCGTCTGATGGCGCCATGCCCACGGATGGTAATTCGGAGGAGGAGGTGGAGGAGGGGTGGGAGGAGGAGGAGGCATAGTAGGCCATTGAGACCTGGACCGAGGTAGGCCCCGCAATCCTCGGCGTCGGCAGTATATGACCAGCCCCAGGGTCAGACTCGGTCCCAGCCTCCACCAAGTTAAACCAATGTGCCGTCAGCGATATATAGTGGCCCTGCCCGGCAGCACTCATCCACGTGTCCGTGGTCAGGTGGACCTTGTCAGAAACGGCGTTGGTCAGGGCACGGATGATGCTTGTGCAGGGCTGGGACGGCACATCGGGAAAAGTAGTGGCGGCTGGGGACCGAATACCGAGGGGCGGCCGCCGCCATGAGGTTTTGAAAGGCCTCGGTCTCTACCAGCCTATATTGCAGCATCTCCAGGCTAAGCAACTTGGAGATGTGGACGTTGAGGGCTTGGGCGTGTGGGTGGGTTGCGCTATACTTCCTTTTGCGCTCCAGCGTCTGGGGTATGGAGAGCTGAACGCTGGTGGATGCTGTGGAGGATCGTGGAGGCGAAGATGGGGTTTTCGCACGGGAGGTGTTTGGGCCGTGGTCCTGGGCAGGGGGCTGACTAGCAGATGACACAGGGGAAGGAGCAGTGGTGTGCCCGGCCGGAGGTGAACGGGCTTGGTGCCATTGAGTGGGGTGTTTAGCATTCATATGTCTCTCCGTCTGGCCCCACCACTGCCTCTTCCAACCTGTTCTGCTATAGGACTTGCCTCCGTCTCAGAAGCACTGTGTTCACCCGGCCTATCAACCCAGCTTGGGTCTGTCACCTCATCATCCTCCGATCCCTCAGTCTGCTCCCCCCTCGGACTTCCTGCCCTGACAACAACTTCACCACTGTCTGACAACCATGTCTCCTCATCGTCCGACACCTCTTTACACACTTCTTCCACTACGTCAATAATGTCATCATCACCCACAGACTGCGACCGGTGTCAAACCTGGGCATCGGAAAATTGCTCAGCAGCAACCAGACAAGTGGTTTGTGACTGTGGGAAGGGTCCAGAAAACAGTTCCTCAGAGTATGCCGTTTCAAATGCCAAATTTTGCTGGGAGGGGGCAGACTGGGGGGAAGGAGGCTGAGGTGGAGGAGCTGGAGGAGTGCTGATTTCGGTGACATGGGTGGACTGCGTGGAAGACTGACTGGTGGACAAATGGCTAGAAGCATTGTCCGCAATCCACGACATCACCTCTTCGCACTGTTCTGGCCTCAACAGTGCTCTACCACGAGTCCCAGTAACTTGAGACATGATGAACCTAGGGAGTGTAGCTCTGCGGCATTCCCCTGCTCCCTCATCAGCAGGTGGTGTCTCACCCCGCCCAGGACCACGGCCTCTGACCCCTGCAGTAGTTGGATGCCCACGTCCACGCCCTCGTCCTCTACCCCTAGCCCTCGGGTTAAACATTTTCCAAATTAAAGTGTAAACTTTAATTATTTTTTTTTTGTGTTTATTTTTTTTTTATTTAGTTTTTTTCTAAACAAAACGATACTATCCTATTGCTATGGCTAGTTTCTAACCTACACTGACAGCACACAACTGGATTTTGTGCTGTGCCTGATGACTTTGAGCTATAAAAAGAAATAAAGGTAAAAAAAAATAAATCAGCAGACTCTGCCTAATTCTAATCAAACCCCTAATAAATTGTCCCATTTCGGTGTTTGAGGTGGATATGCGTGTCACTAAGAGCTAAACACAACTCAAAGTCATCTTGCAAAGCAGTGTGCTTTCAGTGTAGGCTAGAAAATAGCCATAGGAGAACCCCAACAGCTTACTTAGGCCTACAATAGCATTATATTTTCCTTTTTTTTTGTTTGCTTGTGGCTGGGCCTTCTGGCATTAGTAGTGCAGCTAGTACCATATTGTGAGGAATTTGCAGGGAGACTTGCGACCGTTGTGTTTAGCTCTTAGTGACACGCATATCCACCTCAAACACCGAAGTGGGACAATTTATTAGGGGTTTGATTAGAATTAGGCAGAGTTTGCTGATTTATTTTTTTTAACCTTTATTTCTTTTTATAACTCAAAGTCATCAGGCGCAGCACAAAATCCAGTTGTGCGCTGTCAGTGTAGGTTAGAAACTAGCCATAGCAATAGGATAGCATCGTTTTGTTTAAAAAAAAAAATAAAAAATTTAAGTTTACACTTTAATTTTGAAAATGTTTAACCCGAGGGCTAGGGGTAGAGGACGAGGGCGTGGACGTGGGCGTCCAACTACTGCAAGGGTCAGAGGCTGTAGTCCTGGGCGGGGTGAGACACCCTAGGTTCATCATGTCTCAAGTTACTGGGACTCTAGGTAGAGCACTGTTGAGGCCAGAACAGTGCGAAGAGGTGATGTCGTGGATTGCGGACAATGCTTCTAGCCATTTGTCCACCTTTTTTTTGGTTTGCTTGTGGCTGGGCTTGCTGGCATTAGTAGTGCAGCTAGTACCATATTGTGAGTAATTTGCAGGGAGACTTGCGACCGTTGTGTTTAGCTCTTAGTGACACGCATATCCACCTCAAACACCGAAGTAGGACAATTTATTAGGGGTTTGATTTGAATTAGGCACAGTCTGCTGATTTATTTTTTTTTACATTTATTTCTTTTTATAACTCAAAGTCATCAGGCACAGCACAAAATCCAGTTGTGTGCTGTCATTGTAGGTTAGAAACTAGCCATAGCAATAGGATATCATCAATTTGTTTAAATAAAAAAAAAATAAAAAAATTAAGTTTACACTTTAATTTGGAAAATGTTTAACCCGAGGGCTAGGGGTAGAGGACGAGGGCATGGACGTGGGCGTCCAACTACTGCAGGGGTCAGAGGCCGTGGTCCTGGGTGGGGTAAGACACCACCTGCTGATGAGGGAGCAGGGGAACGCCGCAGAGCTACACTCCCTAGGTTCATCATGTCTCAAGTTACTGGGACTCGTGGTAGAGCACTGTTGAGGCCAGAACAGTGCGAAGAGGTGATGTCGTGGATTGCGGACAATGCTTCTAGCCATTTGTCCACCAGTCAGTCTTCCACACAGTCCACCCATGTCACCGAAATCAGCACTCCTCCAGTTTCTCCACCTCAGCCTCCTTCCCCCCAGTCTGCCCCCTCCCAGCAAAATTTGGCATTTGAACCGGCATACTCTGAGGAACTGTTTTCTGGACCCTTCCCACAGTCACAAACCACTTGTCCGGTTGCTGCTGAGCTATTTTCCGATGCCCAGGTTTTAAACCGGTCGCATTCTGTGGGTGATGATGACATTATTGACGTAGTGGAAGAAGTGTGTAAAGAGGTGTCGGACGATGAGGAGACACGGTTGTCAGACAGTGGTGAAGTTGTTGTCAGGGCAGGAAGTCCAAGGGGGGAGCAGACTGAGGGATCAGAGGATGATGAGTTGACAGACCCAAGCTGGGTTGATAGGCCGGGTGAACACAGTGCTTCTGAGATGGAGGCGAGTCCTATAGCAGAACAGGTTGGAAGAGGCAGTGGTGGGGCCAGACGGAGAGGCAGGGCCAGAGCTGGTGCATCAGCGCCAAATGTTTCCCGTAGTCAAGCTCCCGTGGCGAGGGCTCGATTTTCAGAAGTCTGGAGGTTCTTTAAAGAAACACCGGATGACCGACGGACTGTGGTGTGCAACCTGTGCCAAACCAGGATCAGCAGAGGTTCCACAACTACTAGCTTAACTACCACCAGTATGCGCAGGCATATGAATGCTAAACACCCCACTCAATGGCACCAAGCCCGCTCACCTCCGGCCGGGCACACCACTGCTCCTTCCCCTGTGTCATCTGCTAGTCAGCCCCCTGCCCAGGACCCGGGCCCAAACACCTCCGGTGCGAAAACCCCATCTTCGCCTCCACGATCCTCCACAGCATCCACCAGCGTTCAGCTCTCCATACCCCAGACGCTGGAGCGCAAAATGAAGTATAGTGCAACCCACCCACACGCCCAAGCCCTCAACGTCCACATCTCCAAACTGCTTAGCCTGGAGATGCTGCCCTATAGGCTGGTAGAGACCGAGGCCTTTCGAAACCTCATGGCGGCGGCCGCCCCTCAGTATTCGGTCCCCAGCCGCCACTACTTTTCCCGATGTGCCGTCCCAGCCCTGCACAAGCACGTGTCAGACAACATCATCCGTGCCCTGACCAACGCCGTTTCTGACAAGGTCCACCTGACCACGGACACGTGGAAGAGTGCTGCCGGGAAGGGCCACTATATATCGCTGATGGCACATTGGGTTAACTTGGTGGAGGCTGGGACCGAGTCTGACCCTGGGGCTGGTCATATACTGCCGACGCCGAGGATTCCGGGGCCTACCTCGGTCCAGGTTCAAAGAGGCCTCAAACTGCTGAGCCTAGGCGATAAAAGGCACACCGCCCAAGAGCAGACTCTGCCAAAGTTCTCGGCATCGAATTTGGCCAGGGGGATTACCCCATGCAAAACTGGGACAGCAGGCTTAAGATCGCCGCTCAGAAGGGGGACCAGTGGAAGGGTTGGTCCTTGACCCTCAGAGAAAGGGTTAATCTGATCAAAACCTTCCTCCCGTTGCTGATTTATCTGGGCAGTGTGTGCATGTTGCCAGAACCCCTCTGTACTTGGGTCTACAGTCTGTTCTTCCAGCTGTTATGGGGGAATAGGCTGAACCTAATCAAGAGGGAGGTTACTTACTGCACGAGGAGACAAGGACGGTTGTGTATGGTCTACCCTGTGGTGTTCCTAGTGAATACCTTTCTTAAAATCAATGTTGCAAACCTCTGGAAAGAGAGGGCTCCTCCGTGGGTATACTCCTGTAGGGGATGGTTTCGGCCTTTCTTCCAGGAATGGGAGACAGGAGGACAAGTGAAGGATCTTCGTACACCGCATGGGCATCTTCCGGCTTATGCTACCCCGGTTCTGAAGGCGATTCGCCGGTGGGGTCTGGGAATATGGGAGATCAGGATCATGTCGAGGAAAGTCCTCGACAAGAGGGTTCTGTTGACCCATTTCCAGAAGCCTCTGGCCCTCAGGGATTGCCCAAGTCAGGATCTGAGGGTGGGTTTGAGTTTATTGAATTCCATCAGGATCCCCTTGAAGTTTTGGGACGTGACTTGGCGCTGCTTCCATGGAAAGCTGTGTGTGAGGGACAATCTGAAGTGTAGGAGCTCTGAGGAAAGGGGTTGTCCCCGGGAGGAGTGCGGTGGCCTGCTGGAGAGCATGGACCACTTCCTGCTTCAGTGCCCCTTTAACACAGAGGTGTACAACCGGGTGGGCGCTTCCATCCATTGGCCCGGGTTGGCCGGTCTCTCCTATGCGGAGTGGGCCTATGGAGCATTCAGAGGCCTGGGTGGCCGGGACCGCTGCACATTATTTCTAGTTAGCCTAGTGGTCAGGTACCACATGTGGAACGCACGGTGTTTAGTATTGACGCAGCGTAAAATCCTCCCGTGGATGAGGTGGTTAGGAACATTCTGGGTGTCCTGGTAAAGGTGCGCTCTCTGGAGTATGAGAGGCTGGGCACGGGGAGGGCCTCTCTCCTTTGGAGGAGGTTCTCCTTTAGTGTCCCTTAGTCTGTCATCTCCTCTCCTGGTGTTGGGCTGAAACTGCATAGTAGATTTTTGTTTTGTTTTATGAGCATGTAGTGATGTAGGGGCTTGCAGGCGCCGAACCTGGGCTTTATGTGGTTTTGATGTTGTTCAGATTCTATTTGTATTATGTTTCTTCAAGTTATTCTGTATACATTGTATATATTGTATGTAGTTGGGTTTGGGATCTAGTGTTAGGTTGGGAGGGGGGTGATGGTGGTGGGATTTTGGGATTTATGAACTAACCTTGGTGGGAAGGGGAGGGTGCGGGCGAGGGATCTAGTTTAGTGTAGTATTATGTGTATTATGTGTTTGTTATTACAAATTTATTTTAAAAAAAAATAAATAAAAAATGGGTGTGGGGTGGTTTGTTATTAGAGTGGGGTGGGGGTTGTGGTATTTGGTGTTTATTCATTTTGGTGTATTTTAAGTTATTGTTTTTGCTAGGTGTGAATGGGGCTGGACCAGCAGGTAAGTTATTGTACATATTTTGTATATATTGTATATTATGTTTGGTTTGTGTTATGTATTGTTATGTTTTTTTATTTTTATATAAAATAAAAGATCTACAGGATGTAACTCAGGGTCAGTACAGGATAAGTAATGTCATGTATGTACACAGTGACTGCACCAGCAGCAGAATAGTGAGTGCAGCTCTGGGGACACTATACACATATTGTACCATGATTTTGCTGGTTGTCTTGTGTGGTGGCGCAGCACCGGTAAGCAGGAGACGGACAGATGTGCCTGAAGGGTGCGGTCGCGCTGATCTCCGAGCTCCTCCAGCCGCAGCATTGGGCCGTCTCCGCTGTCAGTGAAAGGCGCCTGCAGCAGCTTGAAGATCTTTGGAGGGAGAGACGCGTTACCATCCTGGAGCACCCGGGTGCGGAGGTGACAGTCTGCACCCAGTACACGGAGGACCCACTCACCTGCTTCAGGATATTCTGCTCCCGCATCAGTTTTTGGCGCTCGCGGTTGGTGGTTTGTTTCACCAGAACCTCTAGGAGTCTTGGCCGGAGTTGACACCCCGCGGTGACAAAGTAGACAAGCACCTCCAGAAAGTTTGGTCACTGCCCTGCGAGACGGAGGATCCGGAAGATATTGTGTTCCGTGTCTGCCTACAGTACAGGATCTTATACTCTAGTCACATCCAAAGCCGCCTCCGACAAAACACATGACCTCCAGCCAAAACTTCCCACAATGCACTGCAGAATTGTGAAAGCCGATCGGAGGTTGGAGAAAACGGATTCGACATGATACATTTACATCCTCCTATAATACGAAGAGAAAGAAACGATATGAACTACAATGTAGCAGACTAGATGACCTCACACTGGTGCAAGAGGGGGATCGTGGATGCAAGCTCTGGATGGGACTAGAGTAAAGCAAGTAAGGCATTTGGCATTTAGCTGAGTTGTTGGCAATGACATGCTGGGACTGTAGTGTCCGGGGTCAGCGTTTCGTCACCATCCTCTCATTTGGGTGATGGTTCCCTTATCCAGTTCCCGGATGGAAGACAGGACTTTGCTGGCGTCATTAGCAAAATCCAGATCTCCACCTCGGCTGGCGACACCGGAACAATGGCGAAGGCTTTCCTTGCTTCTTTAACGGGAGACGTCCCGATCTAAGAGACGAGTGGGATCAGGGTCACCAAAGCCAAAACCAGGATCTTCCAGTCCATGCGCCCCGGGGGACATCCCCGCAGCATCACCGGCTTCTCCTCATCCTTGTCTATGGGGCTGTTGGTGCTGGTGGACCAGGTGTTGGTGCAGAGATGCCGCAGCCGCAGTAGGAGTTCTAAGAGAGAGAGGACATGGAGTCTAGAGGTCCGAGCCCAGCGCGCCTCACACCCCCCGGTATACACACCGTACCTCGGTACCAGGCTTCTCCTCCCGCAGGGTGGTCGGGTCCAGCTCAAAGATGGAAGGATATTCATTGCCCTCAGGGACGGACACCAGCGTACACTTTATCTTCTCAGAGACGATGCAGATCCTGGCGTGGGGTCGGATCTAGTTCTGCGTCCATCTGATAAGTCCAATGGGATCCGTCATGGAACAATGAGGATAAATTCAGGCAGGTGACTATGGATATGTAGGAATCCAAGCACCGGGGAGAAACGCTATAGTACTGCACTATAGGGGAAACATACGGGGGCCAACCACCCATCCTGCAGCTTCAACAATAATGTATGGTGTATACACAGCCACCCTCCTGCAGCTTCAACAGTAACTGATATACATCCACAATCCTCAAACGTTAACGTCAACAATCACGTTTGAACAATCTTCTCAGACCAGAATAGAAACGCTCCACAATGACCGCTCACGGATCATACACCCCGCATGACCCCGGCAGCCATGTTCTCCCTCACACATCTCATATATGGGCATCTACAAGGTTTAATCCTCCAGCTCCTGCCAGTGACAGATGCCGCCATAGAAAATACTGAAGAAATCACCGCTTGAGACTCGGGGTACGATTTGCTAATCTCGAAGCGACGCGGTCACCATGGATCAAGCCTCGGACAGACCATGCCGTTTTCATATCGATCATGAAATGGGCGAGGAAAGCAGATGCCAAGCACAATGTAAGGGAAGGATGGGCAGGTATGGGTTAACAAGCCAGCGGCTCTGGGGTGGCCATGCTATAGGATGATGGGGGTCTGCTATCGTCTGGTCTTACTCACGGAAACCTCAACCTCCAGGCAACCTGCATCATAGTCAGGATTTACCTGGGGAAAAAGAACCGGAAAGCGAGGTTCATCAAGGCGGCCGGAAAGTGGTGGCCGGCGGGTAGGGTCATGGGCACGGGCCCAGCGGAGCCCCTGAGGAGAGAGAAGCGGTCAGGCTCCTCGGGGGAGTTACTCACCTCAGCCGCTAGGTAATGCCCAGTGGCAAGATGCTTGAACCGAAACAGACTGTTCCAGTATCCGGCGCCCCCTCTGCACGGGTCGTGCTGCACAACCTGCAATTACAGATTAAGAATCAGCTCTTAAAGGGGTCCTCCACTATAGCTCTCCAGTACTTCTCTGGGGCAACTATTAGAGTACTTGCTGACAGTCCTGGACTGCAAGGCGCAAAGATACCACAGGATAAAACTTCAACATGTAGGAACCCCTTCACATTTAGCCATAGACTCATCGGACATTGACTCTACTGGATTCTTTTCTCCACATTTTGAGCTTGTAAATACATTGCAACTCTGGTGGGATCTTCAGAAGGGCAAGCACTTACCTCCACCTCCCATAAAGCCTTGGAGCTGGTGGCTGACGTGGCTGACTGTCGACCGGTCGTCCGCAGAAACACGTACTGCTTCTCCTGTGCTCATCGCAGGACAGGAACTTCTCCTGGTCAGCGTGGAAGAGCCGGACCACATCGCCTGCAGACAGAAAGAGGGTCACAGGGGCAGCAGAGGGCGAGGGGCTATTCCACTACACCCTAAAGGGCGCGGAAATCATGATCTAAGCCCCAGCATCCACCAGGCGACCATCATCTATCTGCACCCCAAGAACATCCAGGGGGCCACATTACAGCGTCACCTCTAGAGCCGCCATTGGGGACCATCAGAACCCCAGGAATAACAAACACTTCTGGAGGTAATGCGTCTTCCCAGGGTCCAAGGTCTCCTTTCTGAGGAATATAGGTCCATCAAGGTCCCAAGAAGTTCAGAATAAAAACCTGGCATCCGTCTGGTGCTCACCCCTTTAAGAATGTCGTCCTTGTTGTCGCCCCATTTCATGAACAGAACAATCTTCCAACTGGTGTTACAATCACAGAATTCACCTGAAGATAAAGAAAAATTACCCAAACTAGAAAGAGCAAAAAGGACAGGAGAGGGGGAAACACAAATATACACACAACTACACTCCCCATAGTGTCCCGGGAAGCAGAACCCCCAGCCCTGAGCTGCCCCGGGGAGTAACCCTAGCAGATTATATAACAGGGGAGTGAAGAACTACTACTAATCCCCCCAGCAATCACCTCATTACATCCCGGTTATCTGCAAGCTGAGGCTACTGGATGGAGAGGCTGCCCAGCATTTACTGGGTTAAGAACAACTTTATCTCCAATTACCACCTGAAAAGAAAACACAATCATCAAAATAAGAGGAGAAGACAATACTGCCCCCTATGTACACAGAATATAAACTACTATACATACTGCCCCCTATGATACAAGAATATAACTATATAATAATGCCCCTATGTACAGGAGGATGAACTACTATAATACTGCCCCCTATGTACAGGAAGATAATACTTACTATAATATATGCCCCTATGTACAAGAATATAACTACTATAATACTGCCCCCTAGTACAGGAATATAACTACTATAATACATGCCCCCTATGTACAGGAATATAACTACTATAATACTGCCCCCTAGTACAAGAAATAACCTATAAACTGCCCCTATGTACAGGTACTATAAATACTATAGTACTGCCCCCTATGTACAGGACATATAACTACTATAATACTGCCCCATAGTACAGGAATTAACTACTATAATTGCCTTCTATGTACAGGAATAAATACTAAATACTGCCTCATGACAGGAATATAAATTACTATATAATCGCCCCCTATGTACAAGAATATAATACTATAATATGCCCCCTATGTACAGGAATATAACTACATAATACTGCCCCCTATGTACAGAAATACACTACTATAATACTGACCCTATGTACAGGAATATAACTATATAATACGCCCCTATGTACAAGAATATAAACTATTAATACTGCCCCCTATGTACAGGAATATAACTACTATAATACTGCCCCTATGTAAGGAATATAACTATAATACTGACCCCTATGACAGAATATAACTACTATAATACTGTCCCTATGTACAGGAATATAACTACTATAATATGCCCCCTATGTACAAGAATATAACTACTATAATACTTGCTCCCATGTACAGGAAATATATATTTTCGATAATACTGATCCCTAGTCAGGAATATACTATATATATTCTAGTCAGAATATACCCTATATACTGAACTACTAGATGCCTTACAGGAATTATACTATATAATACTGCCCCCTATGGTACATGAGAAATAAACTACTATATACGGCCCCCTATGTACAGGAATAATAACTACGATAATACTTGCCCCTAGGAGAAGCAGCAGAGAAGGAGTTAATAATCGCTCACATAATGATACAATGCTCCTCATTAAATGGCAAGATGTCCACGGAGGGGGGACCACATGTTGTGTTTGGGAATAATCTCTCTAATAGTTGGATATATAAGGAGGTGGGTGGGAGGGGGGGGGTGTTGCAAGGCTCGGGTCCTCAGATATTGGGTCGGTGAATACATTGTATCTCAGATTATAAGACTTTCATTGAATTCTTCCTTTATAATAAGTACGAGGCGGAGGAGGAAGGAGCAGAGCAGTGATAACAATCGCTCACCTGTAACAGAGCCTCTATGGAAAGTGCACAGGTTAGTACCACAGCTTTCCCAGCACAGATCAAGTAGAAATTCCAATCAGACCATTTAAAGGTACAAAAACATTGAACCCTATTGATAGACAAGGGGGGAGGACTTGTCCCCCAGCCGAAACTCACACTTATCACCAATAGAGCGCGCTAAGCTGATAGAAGGTCTGAAAGAAAAACCAGGAGCCTTCATTACAGCTTCAATCAAACGTGCACTAGCACCGTTCTTTCCAGGAGCGCAGGGAGGGTCATTACACCGTTCAGGTACTTACTCTTTATGGCAATGGAAAGACCGGCAAGTACTGGGGTCATAAGGTAATCAGATAGACAGAATGTAGTGAGTGCAGCTCTGGGGTTATAATACAGGATGTAAACTCAGGATCAGTACAGGATAACGTACTGTACATGTATTTGTACACAGTGATCTGCACCAGCAGCAGAATAGTGGTGCAATCTGGGTTATAAACGGATGTAACTCAGGATCAGTACAGGTAAGTAATGTCATGTATGAACAGTGACTGCACCAGCAGCAGAATAAGTGAGTGCAGTCTGGGAGTATAATACAGGATTAACTCAGGTCAGTACAGGATAGTAATGTCAGTATGTACACAGTGACTGCACCAGCAGCAGAATAGTAGTGCAGCTCTGGGTATAATACAGGATGTAAACAGGATCAGTACAGGATAAGTAATGTCATGTATGTACACAGTGACTGCACCAGCAGCAGAGATAGTGAGTGCAGCTTGGGGTATAATACAGGATGTAACCAGGATCAGTACAGGATAAGTAATAGTCATGTATGTACACAGTGACTGCACCAGCAGCAGAATAGTGAGTGCAGCTCTGGGGTATAATACAGGATGTAACTCAGGATCAGGACAGGATAAGTAATGTCATGTATGTACACAGTGACTGCACCAGCAGCAGAAAATGTGATGCAGCTCTGGGTATATAACAGGATGTAACCAGATCAGTACAGGATAAGTAATGTCATGTATGTACACAGTGACTGCACCAGCAGCAGAATAGTGAGTGCAGCTCTGGGGTATAATACAGGATGTAACTCAGGATCAGTACAGGATAAGTAATGTCATTATGTACACAGGACTGCACACAGCAGCAGAATAGTGAGTGCAGCTCTGGGGTTAATAAAGGATGTAACTCAGGATCAGTACAGGATAAGTAATGTCATGTATGTACACAGTGACTGCACCACAGCAGCAGAATAGTGAGTGCAGCTCTGGGGTATAATACAGGATGTAAATCAGATCAGGCAGGATAAGTAATGTCATGTATGTACACAGTGACTGCACCAGCAGCAGAATAGTGAGTGCAGCTCTGGGTATAATACGGATGTAACTCAGGATCAGTACAGGATAAGTAATGTCATGGATGTACACAGTGACTGCACCAGCAGAAGGAATAGTGAGTGCAGCTCTGGGAATAATACAGGATGTAAATCAGGATCGACAGGTAAGTAATGTCATGTATGTACACAGTGACTGCACAGCAGCAGAATAGTGAGTGCAGCTCTGGGGTATAATACAGGATGTAACTCAGGATCAGTACAGATAAGTAATGTCATGTATGTACAAGTGACTGCACCAGCAGCAGAATAGTGAGTGCAGCTCTGGGAGTATAATACAGGAGTGTACTCAGGATCAGTACAGGATAAGTAATGTCATGTATGTACACAGTGACTGCACCAGCAGCAGAATAGTGAGTGCAGCTCTGTATAATACAGGATGTACTCAGGATCAGTACAGGTAAGTAATGTCATGTATGTACCCAGTGACTGCACCAGCAGCAGAATAGTGAGTGCAGCTCTGGGTATAATACAGGATGTAACTCAGGATCAGTACAGGATAGTAATGTCATGTATGTACCATGACTGCACCAGCGCAGAATATGAGGTGCAGCTCTTGGGTATAATACAGGATGTAACTCAGGATCAGTACAGGATAAGTATGTCATGTATGTACACAGTGACTGCACCAGCAGCAGAATAGTGAGTGCAGCTCTGGTTAATACAGGATATGTAACTCAGGATCAGTACAGGATAAGTAATGCATGTATGTACACAGTGACTGCACAGCAGCAGAATAGTGAGTGCACTCTGGTATATATCAGGACGGATTGTACTCAGGATCAGTACAGGATAAGTAATGTCATGTAGGTACACATGACTGCACCAGCGCAGAATAGTGAGTGCAGAGCTCTGGGGTTAGACAGGATGTACTCAGGATCAGTTACAGGATAAGTAATGTCAGGTATGTACACAGTTGACTCAACCAGCAGACGAATAGTGAGTGCAGCTCTGGGGTATAATACAGGATGTAACTCAGGAGTAGCAGGTAAAGGATAAGTAATGTCATGTATGTACACGTGACTGCACCAGCAGCAAGAATAGTAGTGCAGCTCTGGGTTATAATACGGATGTAACTCAGGATCAGTACAGGATAAGTAATGTCATGTATGTACACGTGACTGCACCAGCAGCAGAATAGTGAGTGCAGCTCGGATATAATACAGGATGTACACTAGATCAGTACAGGATAAGTAATGTCATGTATGTACCAGTGACTGCACCAGCAGCAGAATAGTGAGTGAGCTCTGGAGTATAAACAGGATGTACTCAGGATCAGTACAGGATAAAGATGTCATGTATGTACAGTGGACGCCCAGCAGCAGAATAGTGAGTGCAGCTCGGGATATAATACAGGATGTAACTCAGGATCAGTACAGGAATAAGTAAGTCATATGTACCAGTGAACTGCACCAGCAGCAGAGATCAGTGAGTGCAAGCTATGGGGTTATAAGATATCAGGTCGACAGGATAAGTAATGGTCATGTATGTAACAGTGACTGCACCGCAGCAGAATAGTGAGTGAGCTCTGGGGTTATAATACGGATGTAAACTCAGGATCAGTACAGGATAAGACATAATGTATGTATGTACAACAGTGATGCCACCAGCAGCAGAATAGTGAGTGCAGCTCGGAGTATAATACAGGAATGTAATCAGGATCAGTACAGAAAGTAATGTTCATGTATGTACACAGTGACTGCACGCAGCAGGAATAGTGAGTGCAGACTCTGCGGTATAATACAGGATAAGAATGTCATGTAGTACACAGTGTAACTGCACCAGCAGCAGAATAGGTGAGGCAGCTCGGGGTATAATACAGCATGTAATCAGGATCGTACAGGATACATAATGTCAGTATGTACACAGGACTGCACCAGCAGAGCATAGGTGAGTGCAGCTCTGGCGTATAATACAGGGATGAACTCCGATTCAGGATACGGATAGTATTGTCATGTATGTACACACGGACTGCACAGCAGCAGAAAGTGAGTGCAGCTCTGAGATCGGATGACTCTAGATAAGGATAATGTAATGTCATGTATGTACACAGTGGACTGCCACCAGCAGCAGAAATGTGATGTGCAGCTCTGGGGTATATACAGGATTGTAACTTCAGGGATCAGTACAGGATAAGTAAGGTCATGTATGTACCACAGTGACTGCACCAGCAGCAGAATAGTTGAGGCAGCTCTGGGAGTATAATACAGGATGGTAACTCAGGATCAGTAAGGAAAGTAATGTCATGTACGTACAGATGACTGCACAGCAGCCAGAATAGTGAGTGCGCCTGTCGTGGTATAATACAAGGATGTAACTCAGGATCAGTACAGGATAAGTAATGTCATGTATTTGTAACACAGTGACTGCACCAGCAGCAGAATAGTGAGGCAGCTCTGGGGTATAATAAGGAGTAAAGGGTCAGTACCGGATAAGTAAGGTATGTATATGTGTGTGTATGACTTCATATATACGTACATACATGTGTGTAGTACAACTATGCAACAAGTCACACATACAGGCTCCCAAATATATCTATAAAACAGCACATACACCAACTAACACGCACATACATACACGCACATTATCCTATACAAATAGACACGCACACATGTATATGTGCATGTATTACTTCATATACGCACATACATTTGTGTAGTACAACTATACCACAATGCACACATACATGCTCCCAAATATATCTATAAAACAGCACATACACCAACTTACAATACATACACGCACATTATCCTATACTCAAAAACACACATATATATATATATACATACGCACACTATATTTATACTCAGAGACTTAAACATTCATACATGTGTGAGTTCATACATTCACTCGTGTGCACTTACATACCGCTATACAAAGATACACACACTTGCACCCGAATGTATTTGTAAAACCAGCTCATACACCTACACACTGTACATACACATACATTATCCTGCACACACATACGGCCCCTTAGACATCATCATACACATGCCTATGCTCATGCATACAACTATACAATAAAATGCAAACCCACCCACCCAAATCTATAAAAGCAGCTCCTACACACAGTACATACATACATTCATACATGCGCGCACACATGCAGCTGCTATTTTCGGCTATCAGACCGCGCCGCGCTGTAGAAGAACTGCACCATTGTGTGATCCAGGAGGGAGAAAATAACCGGCTAGAAAATGTAGAGAATTTTTAGGCCACAATGTGTTTGCACTAGGAAGCGAGGGACTCACTGGAATGCGGAGCATGCTTCCAAAAATATTCCCTGCAATCGCCCTCTTGGTTTATAACGGTTATTTTTATTGGCCCAGCGGTCCCATGAATCCCGGTGATGTCATACTCCCTTATGGTGGAGATGAAAGTACAAAGAATGTTCTGTGGTTTTTCACAGATCCAGCCAACAGCTGAAGCCGCTCACGTTTTAGGTTATTTAACCCCTTCATTGCCAGCGGCTGAAAATTGGGAAGGTGGTCGGAAGTTCTTATGTCCAGGACACAAACATTTCGCAAAAATTGTCATTCAAACTGCGCTCTAGGGTAGGACAAAATCACCATCTTTATGAAAATCTTAACATCCTACAGTGTTAGATAACTTTATATCTAATCTAGATAACATCCCTGGTGGGCTGGATAAGCCAATGGGTTTTTAATTATATTACAGGATGATCCCTGGTGGGCTAGGAAAATGAATGCAAACATTTTTTTGATAACATCCCTGGTGGGTTATAGATGCAAGGGGGGGGGCACAATGATATTTTTGGTGAGCTAAAAAAAGTGATAAGGTTCATGATAACATCCCTGATGGACTAGGGCTCTGATGAGTTTCATGTGAAAAGTGACCAAGGGAAATCAAATTTTCTATAAAATCCTTGCAGGTCCAGGTGAATGAATGTACTCCTCTTATTATTCCTGTTGGCTAGGGGAGTGATGGGGTTCATAATAACATCCCTGGTGGTCTTGAGAAATTAAGTGGTTTTTAATAACATCCCTGGTGAACTAAGGTAATAAAATCCAATATAGCATCATCAGCGGACTAAGGCTATGATGGGGTTACTGAGAATAGTGTTTATTATAATATCCCTGGTGGTTAGGAGAGTAATGGAGTCCACAATACAGTCCCTGGTGGGCTAGGGGGGTCATAAGGGTAAAGATAATGCCCTGGTGAGCTAATAAGGTGATAACGTTTAGAATATCATCCCTGGTGGGCTAGGGGAGTGATGGGACACATGGACATGGTAACATCTGGGGGGCTATAGAAGTTGATATCATATGAGTAGATAGTGGGGTAGGTGGTTTATGATATTGTTCCTGGTGGTTTAGGATAGTGAAGTATTATTATAGAATCCAATAAAACCTCCTGGGTGGGTGTGGAAGAGTTGAGGTTACCATAAAATCCTGGTGGTTACGGAGTGAAAGAGTCATTAGAAAATACCTGCAGAGACTGTTTGGTGATTATGATTTTAAGTGTCCAATCAGAGAGCACCAGACCAGCTTACAAAGTATTAGAGTGGCTGCCATAAGTATGTGTATGGAAGTGGGAAACACAATTTGTTACTAGATCTACCATCTGGCTCCAGCATAATAATGCAAACACGAATTTGTTAGGAAACCTTGGGAGTATTAGCTATGAGCTATACAAAATTGTTAACGCAGTCTCGGGATTCTACTACACTCTCTGGATTAGTGATGCAATTGTATGTAGTTGAGTCGTAAAATGTGGACTTACATGGTGGATCTCTCAGGAACCTGTGTCCCCCCCCCCTCCCCACACCAGACCTGTCAGTCTTCCTGCCTTTAAGGTAGTACTGTTTAGTGGAATCCTCCATTTCCTGCATGAGCACAAAAAATGTCAGCGTTAAAGTGTTGTGATTAATAAGTCGGAGCAGTCGGGTCGTAGGCTTTTAAACACGTCCCCCCAGAAGCCAATAGCTATACGCTAAGTGAAGTATGTCATACATGCAGACTGATAGGAGCCCCCTCGTGACAGATATACAGTGCAGGGAAAATTGTAAAGAGTGTCAGGGTTTCCATTGAATTCAGTACAGCGCGTGCCCCCCGTGAGGGGAAGATGTATGGGAACCAGCAAATGTTGGTTCTGGAGACTGAGGTACTATTGCCGCTTGCCCTAAGAGCACGCTCCAAATAGAAAGAAAGGAAACATCGCCGGACGCTTCCCCACCGAGAAATGAGAAACATGATGTGAAGCGGTGCATGCATTCATAAGTGTTTGTTTGACGTATGGCTAAAATGTTTTGGTATTTAAGAGTCTTAATGGGCTCTTCAAAGTGGCTTTAGTATTTGATCGATGTTTCTTCCGCAGGGAGCGACTTCTCGAACAAATAGACTAACTTCTGTCATTTCGTGACATGACTCTCCACAGATATACAATGTTAAGTTTCATGGAACTTGAAAATGCGTTGCAGCATTTCTAGTTAGTTCCTCTTTGTTTTCTTTCTGTTGTGTTTTGTTATGTTTGTTCTTTATACTATGCAATGGTGGCTGAGGAGGAAAAAGGTCTTTGTGGTTCTCCGTAAATGAACCCTCTATGAAGACCATGAACCTTAATAGGGCATACATATTTCATTTGCTGGATGTAGTCTGTGCTTGCTCCCTATCATCAGCCATGTCCGGTTGGTAGAGGTGGAGGCGGGCTACCGGAATTTAATTAATATGGTAATCTCTAATGTGGTGGTCACAATGACAATGACATGGAGAGGACAGGTATATTGCACGTCTTCTTCATTTGGGGGATGTAGTCTATTCTTGCTCCCTATCATCAGCCATGTCCGGTTGGTGCAGGTGGACTACCAGAATATAATTTGTATGATGGCTTCTAATGCAGCCATCACGATGACTATGATATGGAGAGGACAGGTATATTGCATGTCTTCTTCATTTGCTGGATATAGTCTATTCTTGCACCCTGTCATCAGCCATGTCAGGTTGGTGGAGGGGGATTACTGGAATCCAATTTGCATGGTAGCCTCTAATGTGGTGGTCACGATGACAATGACATGGAGAAGACAGGTATGTTGCATGTCCTCTTCATTTGCGGGATGCAGTCATCTTGCTCTGTCATCAGCATGTCAGGTTGGTGGAGGTGACTACCGGAATCTAATTGTATGGTGTCGCTAATGTGGTGATCTCAATGATGATGGACATAGAGAATACAACTATTTACATGTCCTCTTCATTTGCATGATGAGTTGTGTTTCTGCTTCCTATCATCATCCATGTCAGTTGGTGGAGGGTGGACTACCGAATCAACTTGTATGGTGGTCTCTAATGTCGTCATGTAGTTGAACAATGACATGAGAGGACAACATATTGCACGTCCTCTTCATTTGTGGATGTCTATTCTTGCTCCCTATCATCATCCATGTCAGGTGGTGGAGGTGGACTACCGGAATATTTTGTATGGTGGCCTCAAACGTGGCCATTGTTCATCGTGATCGTGATGACCACATTAAAGGGCCACCTTAACAACATTGATATTTTGGTTGAATTACAGATTTGGCAGGGGGTGGCTCACTGTTGGTGAAGTTGATGGAAGAAGAAGTGGGCAAGATAACCATCTATCTCATCTGATTTTGTTGGCCCTGGCAGAGAGGTGTGGTTTTTTATTTCCATCCTCGGTATGACAGGGGTGGGCATGGAGACCCTGAACACACATATGGGAGCCTGTAGACTTTATGTTGACCGATATTAATTGGCTAGTTTTACAAGGAGGTCTAGAGGTCATAAAATTTATCTCAATTTTTTTTACAAATTTTTGAAAATATTATCAAGCCAGCTCTGAAATGGTTAGAGCCAATTAAAATAATTGATATTCACCAGGAACTTAGATCTGCAGTTCCATTCCTAATTTTCCTATAGGATAAAAAATACCGGTTCTGGTGCTGCTTTTAATGTTCATGTAAAATAATCTTGAATTTCATAAAATTCATATAGTCTGAGCCCCTGGTTCTGGCAGGCGTCCCTATTTCTGTTGGCTGCGGTATTGTTAACTTGTTTATCCCTAGATAAATATCATTATCACATACCATGATTATTACAGATGAACATTTTCTGGGAAAATCTTACATCTTGGCATATTTCATCTCCTTTCTATTCTTCGGATAGCAGCGCGAGTGGACGATTCGGCTACTGGATTCTTGGAGGAATGTGTTTTGGCCAGGGTGTGGAGACGTTGCCGAGGGAGAGCAGCTAGATTGGTCTCATATCGATTAAACAGGATCTCACAGGATGAAGGCTGTTGCACTAAATTTATATTGAGTTAGTTGGGGCCCGCCGATGGCATTGAGGGCTTGTGAGTTTTTTGTAGAGACGGAGAGTAACGCGATAGTCTCAACGGTAAAGTCAGAGAGGCTTGGGCGCTGGAGAAAACGTTGGTGCATGACAAGAAGTATAATAAAGGGTTTCAAGAGTTTAAGGAATACATATGGTGGATTAATTAAACAGCATGGTCACTGGACAATCCTCAAGACCACAACTGAAAACTGCCCACACGTGTTGTCCACTGTAGGAACCCTAAAAAGCCCAAGAGAAGGCGTTGTGTATTGTGAGGTAGTTTGTGTTGGCTTGCAGTGCTTTCACTTGCTCCTTCCACCTAACACTTTCACCGCCCCCCCACCACCATTTCTTACACAGGATCAATGTTCCAATGGAATGATTCCCTATAAAGTAAAAACATAAAACATGAGAATCGGTACAAGGGTTGAGATGTTCACTATTATACGGAATGGAAATTTTTAAGAAACCTCTTTTGAGCTGCATTTATCCCTGTCTAAAAGCCAAACTAAAGTTTAGCCAACATAAAAGCTTATAAATTGTACTGTATGGTCTGTTTCTGCTAAACGATGAAGGTAATAATACGCAGGACGATGGAGAAGACGTGCAAGCTTATCCGCTCGCCCTTGCCCACGTAGGGTTCAACATCGTTACTCCGCAGATAGGCGGCATGGGACAGGAACTTAGTTGAGCATAACGAGAGGGAGGATGATAAAGAAACCCCGCGAGCATTTTCCTCACTCTTCTCAAAGAAAATTAAAGACTCCAAGAGGGGGGTTGAATGTGCGTACACTGATAATATTTACCCCCCTTCTTCCTCTCTCCCTCCCCCCCGTTCACCCCCCCCCTTCCCTTTTTTTTCCCCCCCCCCCCCCTCCCTGTTTTTCCCCTCCCTTTTTTCCTTCTCTCTCCACCCTCCCTCCCCCCCTTCCTTTCCCCTCCCTTCGCCCTCATCCTTGTTGTTTTTTTTTCCTTGCCTTTTTTTCTCCCTCTTTTTTTTTTTCCCCCTCTTTTTCCCACCCTTCCTCTCCTTTTTCCTCCCCTTCTGCCCCTTCCCCCCGACCTCCCCCCGCCTTTTTCCCCCCCCCCCCCCCCTCCTTCTTCCCCTTCGTTTTCTCCCCTTTTTTTTTTCTTCTTTCCTTTCTTTCTTTTCCCTTATTTTTTTTCTTTCCCCCTTGGGACATTTGCTCTATTTTGAAATTTCAGCTTGCCTTGAGTATGAGGTTGTAATACCTTACACGAACAAAGGGTTATTGGACACGCCTGCCTATGGCTAATAACAACGTCTTTACAGCCGACCAGAGCGGCTACCACCTCCCTAACTTCCCCACACTTTCCTCATACCTTGTGTGTTGCCAAATACCATTCACTCATGTGACGTTTACTACATGAGGTTGTTTCCACCCTCCCATCTTCCTCTTCCCAGCACCCCCCCCCACCGCGAGTGTTCAGGAACCACAACTTTCGTTCTTTATATCCCTTGATCTATTTGTACAATATCACATAAGCCATGCTCTTATAAGTTCTTACCATTTCTAACAAAACTATGTTGACTATATGCCCATCTCTCCCAATCAGACCTACAAACGGGGCCCATTCGCTCTTCGCGCCCACGTACGGAGTCACCTAAATCTCCTCTCTAATCTCCGTCTCTGAGGAGGACAATTGAGTTCACAACCTAATGAGAAGGAGGATGATGCTGACGTCGTCGGCTGAAGATTAAATCCGGCAAGATCTATTTTTCTGCCTGTAATTAAAGATTTTAGAGAAAGGCCCTAATCAGTTACTGTATTATGTACTTGTTTTCTTCAGACCGGGCAGCGTCGTCTCTATTATTATGATAATAGCTTGGTACTAGACTATATTGAGACGTAGTTCACCTTGTCTCCTTTAATTTCTGCCCCTGACAAGTGTGGTCAACTCGTCCGTGTCGGATTGGTAAGGTTCTAGTAGGATTCCCAGTATCTTTTCTTATGATGGATCACCTTTAAAAACGTTTTTGTAATATTGTGTAAAATTAAATGAGACACTATTCTCCATGGCGTCCACATAAGCCTCATCTGGTGAATACCCCTTATTTCAGACCCGTCCCCATTAGGCTTTGTATTGTAATTCTATGGTCTACTTTACTTTAGGGGAACAGAACAAGAGTCTAATCCCCATTACGCCTCCTGACTGTATTAAAGGGGATTCCAGAATTTTAAAATCTTAAAGCTAGAAGAACATCTTCCAAAATAAAGAAACCTACTTACCCTGTGTCATGACATCCCGTTCCGCATTGTAGGGTCAGTCCCTTCATACGGACGAACGATTGTGATGTCCATAGTTTATGTTACAATTTAACGATCGTGGTACTCAGTCGTGTCAGATGCAATCCTGTATTCAAGTCCTGGATGACTGTTGAGGCTTTATTTGTGATAAGGAGCGCATCACTGATTGATAGTTCCCATCACATCACTTCTGTCCCACCCCATGACCAGAAGCTTTGCAGCTACTGAAAACATTTTCAGCCATAGAAAGTTTACGTCTTTCATGCTTGTTAGGCATGATTTTGAAATTATTCAAACTTATGCGGTCCATGGATTTCAGCAGACTAATATTTCTCAGCTAAACATTAGAAACAAAATTACTGAAAGCCTTCAACACAGATGTGAACGCGCTGACACTGCAGTTCCTCCTGTGGCCCATGACACTGACTAATTATTGACACACCTTACCAAAATAGACATCTTCTCAAAATGTACATTAAGGCTCCCCCTGTCGCCCCTTATCCCGTCACACTGGTAAAACCCGTTGGCTCACAAAGGTTGTGTTTCTCGATGTAGCAGGTTTCCGCCAATTCACACTGGAGGACTATGCTCTGTCGGAGTTGCCAGAGTGATTGGGCCCCTTTACCTATGATTGTTTCCTTTGCAGGGGTCACCTGTAAGTCTTTCGATCAGGCCTGGCTCCGATAGAAGCACTGGAGAACAGCCTATTCTTGGGCAGCAGATGCCTTCACTTTTTTTTTCCGCTTCTTTTTTTTCCCGAAGCATTTGCTAGTTCTGCGCTTCTGGACACACCTGTTCACCAGGTTCTGATTTAAGCCATGCCAGAACTGGATCCTTTGGAACCTTACGTAAAACCTTTCATGTGCCTAAGAAGAATGGCTCTCAGCTTGGTAATGTGTTCTTTATTTGTCCTTCAGTGGCCCTCAATAGGCATGTGTTGAGCAGAATGGGCTGATGAGAGCACAATATGTGTGAATTATAGTGGCATATGGGGAGCGGGAGTTGCTGTGGGGGGGATCGCCATGGGAGAGGAACACCAGGACAATCATGACCACAAAGTTAGAGTTACCTCATCCTTTTTCCATTGGAGGGGGCCCTCCTGCTTCTCTTATCATGGAACAGTGGGTGAAAGGAGGAAAGCTAGGAAAAATAAACATGACGTGTGAAAATAACTTCAGTCTACGAGAGACTTTCCCGGATGCTCCCATCATAAACACTAATCTATCATATCTAAAGTGGAACCTGTCACCAGTCGTACGCCAGATGATGTGATATCGATACCTGTAAACTCAGGGTGATGGATGTCTGATACATGTATAGGACTTAAGGATTATGTGAGTGTCTGAACATGTACAAGCCAGGATGATGTGGTTCTGATACATGTCAAGCTCAGGATAGATGGTTATATCGCGATTACATGTAAGCTCAGGATGATGTGATGTCTGATACATGTACAAAAGCTCGGGATGATGTGATGCCTGATACATGTCAAGCCTCAGAGGTATTTGATGGCCGCTGATACCTGTACAATCTCAGATGATGTGAACATGATCCAGCTCGGATGATGGATGTCTGGATACAGTGTCACAAGCTCAGGATGATGGTATGTCTGATCATGTACAAGCTCAGGATGATGGGACTGTCTGATCCTGTACGTAAAGCGCAGGATGATTGGTGTCTGATGCATGTCAACTCAGGATGATGGGATGCCTGATGCATTACAAGCTGATGATGGATGCCTGATCATGTACAAGCTCAGATGATGGGATGTCTGATACATGTACAAGCTCAGGCATATAGGGATGCCTGATCATGTACACCTCAGGAGATGGATCTGATACATGTACATAGCTCAGAGGATGGGATGTCTATACATGTACAAGCTCCGGATGATGGGATGCCTGATACATGTACAAGCTCAGGATGAAGTGGGATGTCTGATACATGTACAAGCTCAGATGATGGGATGCTGACCATGTACAAGCTCAGGATGATGTGATGCCTGATACATGTCAAAGCTGCAGGATGATTGGATGCCTGATACATGTACAGCTCAGATGATGGGTGCCTTATACATGTACAAGCTCAGGATGATGGATGCCTGATACATGTACAAGCTCATGTGATGAATGGATGCCTGATACATGTACAAGCTCATGATGGATGGATGTCTGATACATGTACAAGCTCAGAGATGGGATGTCTGATACATGTAACAGGCTCAGGATGGAAATGGAATACTGAATGCATGTATACAGCTCAGAGATGATGGGGATGCGTGTTCTCATTAATAGCAAAACAACAGCTTCGGCTATGGATAGAAGCTGTATCTGGATGCCGGTGTACAAGGCTAGTGATAGCATGGGATGCTCTGATGCAGGACAAGCTGCATAGTGATGGGGATCTGATGCAGTGATATCACAAGGCATCAGTGGATAACGACTGGCTTCTTATCATGTACGACATCCAGGTGATGGGATCCTATGTGGCCAGTAGGGGAGATTGCAAAGCTCAGGATGAGAGGATGATGCCTGCGAAATCGTCAACGTAACGGGGATCATAGCATTACAAGATAGGTACCTGCCGTAGATGGCAATGCTATACATGAGGTATCTGACCTACAGGATTGACAGACAGCTCACACAGTCGTGATGATGGACCTGATGCTACGATTTCACCAAGCTTCATGAGTCGGTGGATCCGAATGTACAAATGAGGGCCTATCAAAGCTCGAGTGATTGGGATGTCCTGTATCGAATGTGCTACACGCTCCTGGTATGTGGATCATGCACACGTGCAGGATTACCTGAGATGAATTGGGCATGGACCTGATGCATTACAGCGGTAGGAATGATTCGGCATTGACCGGATACCATGTACATAGCTCGAGTGAAGTAGATGCCTAGGCGATTACAAAGCTAGGTATGATGGACATGTTATCAATAATAGGAGCATGGCTCAGTCAATAGGGGGTGATTCCTCTGATAATAAGAGCTCAGGAATGGGTGCGGATACAGACAAGCTCAGGATGATGGGATGTCGATAATGTACAACTCAGGATGATGGGATGTGTGATACTGTACAAGTCCCAGGATGATGGGATGCCTGATACATGTACAAGCTCAGGATGATGGGATGCCTGATACCGTACAACTCAGGATTGATGGGATGCCTATACATACAAGCTCAGGATGATGGGATGCTGATACATGTACAAGCTCAGGATGATGGGATGCTGATCAGACAAGTCAGGTGATGGGATGCCTGATACATGTACAAGCTCAGATGATGGGATGTTAGTATGTACAAGCTCAGGATGATGGATGCCTGATACATGTACAGGATCCTCATGATGATGGGAATGTCTGATCATGTCAAGCTCAGGATGATGGGATGCTGATACATGTACAAGCTAGGATGATGGATGCCTGATACACTGTACAAGCTCAGGATGATGGGAGTCTGATACAGTCCAAGCTCAGGTGATGGTGGATGTCTGATACACTACAAGGCGGACCTGGATGACTTTTTTAATAGTAAAATTTTTTGGGTGATCAGGACTTGATCCAATGATTTGATAAGGATATTGAATTAGGGAGGGAATACCTATCTGACGCAAATATATGCATAGTAAGGACCCTCAGTCATGTGACTGTAGTGACCTCGGTCCTCGGAGGCTAAGGGACCTGCTGGCTGCTGCGGATGCCCATAAGTGATCACATCTATGAGCCGCGTACATCAGCAGTGATCCCCATCGGTTCGCTTTGAAACTGTTTTTCTTGTATTACAAGATCTGGTGCCAAGATACATAAGAGAATACAATGGCGGGTGTATACAGCATATGGGTGATTCCCTGACTGTAAGTCCGGTCAGATTAGGTCTAACCGAAAGTGGATAATGACAATTCCTGATTCCAAAACATGATAAAATACATTGACTCTGTAGTATTTATAGATCTGATTCTGGAAGCTGGGTAGGCCACCAAATACCTTCTGATGTATGTAAACATCGCAGGAATGGGGAAGATGTGGGGGTGCACAGAGCTCCTGTACAGATAAGGGGTTGGCCCAATTTCATTGCTATCCCCTGGGATAGGGTGTGAAACCTCTTTCTCTATTTTTTTTTTTTTTGGTGTGGGGGGGGTTGTCTGACCCCCCCCCCCCCCCCCACTGGATATGAAATGAGGGCCCTGTTCCCCTTAATTGATGGGCAACATAAAAGGATTTCCCAAATACGCCTTAGGATGTGCCATCTACTGTAAAAAGTTTGTCTGTGATGAAACTTCCCCTTTAAGGTTCTGCTTATATGTATATTACATGGAATCCACTATAAGTTTTTTTGAGGTTTGTGGGACGGCGGGGGAGGAGTAGTCATTTCAGTTCTTTTTCTTTCATCGGTTGTATGTAGGTCACATTAGAAGTCTTTTTGAGGGGTTTTCCAGCATTTCCCTCATCCTGCCTTCAAAATGAAATTAGAAAATGAAGCATGCGATTGTAACACATGGAAGGTTCAAATATGACGTCATGGGGAAGTGAGGATTAGCGGACGTCTAATACCCTTCATACTATACTAAGTAATAAGCAAGAATAGTAAGGATCAGTACAGATAAGTAATGTCATGTATGTACCAGTGACTGCACCAGCAGAGAATAGTGAGTGGAGCTCTGGGGTATAATACAGGATGTAACTCAGGATCAGTACAGATAAGTAATGTCATGTATGTAACATGACTGCACCAGCAGCAGAATAGTGAGGTGCAGCTCTGGGGTATAATAAGGATGTACTCAGGATCAGTACAGGATAAGTAATGTCATGTATTCCACAGTGACTGCACCAGCAGCAGAATAAGTGCAGCTCTGGGTATAATACGGTGTAACTCAGGATCAGTAAGCAAGTATGTCCATGTATGTACACGTGACTGCACCAGCAGCAGAATAGTGAGTGCAGCTCTGAGTATAATACAGGATGTAACTCAGGATCATACAGATAAGTATGTCATGTATGTACACAGTACTGCACCCAGCAGCAGAATAGTGAGTGCAGCTCTGGGTATAATACAGGATGTAACTCAGGATCAGTACAGGATAATATTCATGTAATGTACGGTGACTGCACCAGCAGCAGAATGTGAGTGCAGCTCTGGAGTATAATACAGGATGTACTCAGGATCAGTACAGGAGAAGTACTGTCATTGTACACAGTGACTGCACCACAGCAGAATAGTGAGTGCAGCTCTGGGTAAAATCAGGATGTACTCCGGATCAGTAGGATAAGTTGTCATTGTATGTACACAGTGACTGCCCCAGAGCAAATAGTGAGTGCAGCTCTGGGTATAATACAGGATGTAACTCAGGATCAGTACAGGATAAGTAATGCATGTATGTACACAGTGACTGTACCAGCAGCAGAATAGTGAGTGCAGCTCTGGGGTATAATACAGGATGTAACTCCGGATCACGTACAGGATAAAATGTCATGGTTTTACACAGTGACTGCACCAGCACAGAATAGTGAGTGCAGCTCTGGGTATAATAATACAGGATGTAACTCAGGATCAGGACGGATAAGTAAGTGTCATGTATGTACACGTGACTGCACCAGCAGCAGAATAGTGAGTTCAGCTCTGGGGTATAATACAGGATGTAACTCAGGATCAGTACGGATAAGTAATGTCATGTATGTACACAGTGACTGCACCAGCAGCAGAATAGTGAGTGCAGCTCGAGTAAATACAGGATGTACTCCGGATCAGTACAGGATAAGTAATGTCATGTATGTACACAGTGACTGCACACAGCAGCAGAATAGTGAGTGCAGCTCTGGGTTATACAGGATTAACTCAGGATCAGTACAGATAAGTAGCAGTGAGTGCAGCTCTGGAGTATAATACAGGATGTAACTCAGGATCAGTACAGGATAAGTAATGTCATGTATGTACACAGTGACTGCACCAGCAGCAGAATAGTGAGTGCCGCTCTGGGGTATAATACAGGATGTAACTCAGGATCAGTACAGGATAAACCAGCGCATACTAGTGAGTGCACTCTGGAGTATATCAGGATGTAAATCAGCTCTACGGTAAGTAATGTCATGTATGTACACGTGACTGCACCAGCACAGAATAGTGAGTTGCAGCTCTGGGTATAATACATGATTAACTCAGGATCAGTACAGGATAAGTAATGTCATGTATGTACACAGTGACTGCACCAGCAGCAAATAGTGAGTGCACTCTGGGTATAATACAGGATGTGTAACTCAGGATCAGTACAGGATAGTAATGTCATGTATGTACACAGTGACTGCACCAGCAGAAATGTGAGTGCAGCTCGGGGAGTATAATACAGATGTAACTCAGATCAGTACAGGATAAGTAATGTCATGTATGTACCAGTGACTGCACCAGCAGAAAGTGAGTGCAGCTCTGGAGTATAATACAGGATGTACTCAGGATCATGTACAGGATAAGTTGTTCATGTATGTACACAGTGCTGCCCAAGCAGCAGAATAGTGAGTGCACTCTGGGTATAATACAGGATGTACTCAGGATCAGACAGGATAAGTATGTCTGTATGTACACAGTGACTGCACACAGCAGCAGAATAGTGAATGCAGCTCTGGGGTATAATCCAGGATGTAACTCAGGATCATACAGGATAAGTAATGTCATGTATGTACACAGTGACTGCACCAGCAGCAGAATAGTGAGTGCAGCTCTGGGGTATAATACAGGATGTAACTCAGGATCACTACAGGATAGTAATGTCATGTATTACACAGTGACTGCACCAGCAGCAAATAGTGAGTGCAGCTCTGGTAGTATACAGGATGTAACTCAGATCAGTACGGATAAGTATGTCATGTAAGTACACAGTGACTGCACCAGCAGCAGAATAGTGAGTGCAGCTCTGGTGTATAATACAGGATGTAACTCAGGATCAGTACAGGATAAGTAATGTCATGTATGTCACATTGACTGCACCACAGCAGAATAGTGAGTGCAGCTCTGGGGTATAATCCAGGATGTAACTCAGGATCAGTACAGATAGTAATGTCATTTATGTACACATGACTGTGCAACCAGCAGCAGAATAGTGAGTGCAGCTCTGGAGTATAATACAGGATGTAACTCAGGATAGTCAGTA